>VHKM01000026.1:2450000-2814396 GCA_007210695.1 Neogobius melanostomus
AAATTTGGACAATTTCAGCCAAAACTGAAACCAAATATGTTTTAAACCATAATGTTGGTATTAGACAGTAAAGATTATTGAGCAATGTCATCATTTTCAGATAAATTTAGATTTAATGCCTAAATTACATTTAATTGTTTAATAGGTTTTCACTGCTGACGGAGGCTCTCACCAGAAAACCTACAAAACAACTGACCCTGGAGCGTCTTAGAGACCACCGTGACCGAAAGCAAAGGCGCTATGCTGACCACTCATACAGTACAGCCGGTCACTACAAGGTTAAATATGCACACATACATCCTTTTTTTTTTTTTTTTTTTTTGCATAAAAAGTTGCATAATGCACCTTTAAGGCCTTGATTTTGGCACAATTCAGTTAATGGCTTTTAATGATTTTTAATGCCCCGGACTGAGTGTCAATGAAAAGAAAGATGCCACTCATTTGACTTCTGTTGCTATACTGTTGCCATGCTGAAATGTCACCTGCAGTCTCTATATTGAGGAAACTGGCTGGGTAAAGCACACAATGCCAATGTAGTAGGCTGCTACTAATTTAGTGCCATTCCTTGGGTCTTGGCCAGGACATCCCTGGTATGGGTTAGATACTTAACCTCTATTGCCCCACTTCAGGGACAGTAATGTGACTGGTTGTGTCAAGAAGGGCATCCAGCAAAGTATGTGAAATCACCACACAACTAGCCCAGATAAGAATAAAGGGAGACCCCCAGTTAAGCTCACAGTATGGTTGCAGTTTGTCATGGCTTAGTGTTACATTTTGGTACAAATGTACTGGTATTTGTACTTTATAAGAAAGTGCATTTTCAGTTCTCATAATCCAATTTACCCAATTAGAGTGACAAAATGTTTTCAAAGTTACGACACGAGGTGGCGACTACACTATTCCACCATTTACCGTTTGGCATCTGCGGCTAATATATCCGCCATCTTCCGTCTTTGTTTACTGTGGAAGCCGCTAAAAGGCGGTTTGGAATGATCAAGATAAAGTTTAATCATCTCCAGGTGTCTTCTCTCCCCGTCAGGCTCACCGGGACGCAGACTGCTCACCGAAGTCTTAATTGGCCATTACGAATGCGAGGGGCCACACCACCCCCACAGCGGTTATGAGCTTACGCAATCATGTTCCCGCACAGCGCTTTAAATGCCACTCCAGCGCTGTCAATGGATGTGGCTGCGGTGCGCTTTCATAAGAGATCAGACCCGGGATGATGGACATACGTGTTGCATGTGTGTAGTGTCATGTAAGACGTTTCTGCGGAGGGTTTTATTGGTGCTATTTGGATTTCTCCTCATGTTTCTCCAGTCGCTACAAGCCATAGATGTCAACACCTGATTGGAACACACGGACACCTTTACAGTATACAGATATTGTTTTGGATTTGAGCTTGTACCCATATGGGGAGATACTGGAATAGAAAATGTATAAGCTATAGGTAGGAGGCAACATTGTGCATGTGGCAGAGCAGTGAGCAATATTGATTCTCAGCATAGAGATTGTGGGCTATCTCTTATGTGGTGAGAATTTGAGATTTTCCCTATGTGGAGTGTCAAAGGCAGAGATTGTCTTGTGCAATCAGTTTGACATTTCGAATATATCTGAAAATTCCTTAGATGCTGCTACTTCGAGACAGACATTCTTAATCATAAATCCATCGTTTTTTTAAACAGGGGTATTATGCTTAAGTTATTTGGTTCTAATTTTATCCTTTCCTGACACAAGCTTTTGGCGCTGAGATAAAGCGTCTGCGCACATAAAATCATGACATTAAGTTTTCTCTGGAACCATGACAGCTGCAAGGCTGATTCTGAGACATGTTTAACAAGTTTCCAAGCTGTACTAGCTCCTTCATTTTGGTTCCCTCATGTAGTTTTTTCCACAATCACATTGGCAAGTTTCCGAAATCCTGTCAGTTTTTTTTCAAATTCTGCCAATACCCTACTATAGAGAAAGAAAAATCCGAGGCACGATTCTTGATAAAAGTCCTGACATGCATGTCCATCCAATAAAGGACTTTTATCAAGAATCGGAGTGCCTCGGATTTTCTTTCTCTTTTTGTCTATACTTTAGTTTTGGATCCTTTACTGACAATTTTACCCACTGAAGCGATCACTTTGTTCCCCTCAAAAGTTATTGAAACCCTACTATAGAGTTTTCTGTTCATTCCTAACATTTACTGATTTCAACACTTCTTGATCACTAACTTGAAAATGCTGTTTTGATCTAAAAGGATAAAGTTCCCCTTTGCTTTCTTCCAGTTCAAATCCTCTCAGTCATTTTGACATACGCATGCTGTATCAAACTGATGCATAATTATTGTTCACCTTAGATTTTTATTCCTTGAGGAGTACACAACAGGCTGTACACAATTTACAGTGAAGCTAGTTACCGCTAATCACAAAGTTTCCCCCAAAGTTTGCTCAAGTCGAGATGATTGAGCAACTGTCAAAATCAACGCCACGGCGCGTTTGTTTTGCTTTGCATTTTGAGTCGCGACGTCACCATCGATCATTGGCATATATCACATTATCTTTGCATAATGACAGCGTTTCACAAAGTCGCGGGCGCATGAAAAATGACGGAAGAAGTGCAGCGAAAGCCATTTACGGCGGGAACGGCCGAGCCAACCAAACAAACCAACAACCAACTCGCTGAGCCGCAACGAAGGGGGGAAGAAAAAGTAATCTCGACTCATCTATATTTAATAGCATGCTGCTCTATGAAGTGTGCAAGAAAGACCATTTTTCAATCACTTTTTTACCTTTTATTTCTCCCAGCCGGTGTTATATTACTGGGGCATATTAGAAGCAAGCAGGCATCCAGGGAATAGTGGGGGAATGAGTCTGTCGCATGGCCCCCTCCGAGCAGCTTTTTTTTCTTTCCTTTTTTTCCCCCCCAGACTGAAAATGATCCATCTCACACCCACAGGCGTCCACCCACTCGCCCCGTACCTAGTCTGTGGTACAGCAGCAGCATTTGTAACTACAGCCAAGCCCCATAGACACTCGTGCATGCGTCTGCCCACGCCAACATGGGGCACATCCGATTATGCTTTGTGCTGCGTTCGCGCTGGGACGAGATGGCGGTGGGAGTAGACTGACAATTGAATAGTGTACTGTAGTGCATTAAAAAGAGAATAGAGAATGTGCAGGAGATTTTCATCTCTTTGAAGTTTCCTTGCTACTTTCTCTTTGAATACAACGACGAAGAGTAACAGAACAATGCAATGCAAAGAAAACTAGGTGAAGTACACTAAATTAACTAAAAGTGTTTGCAACTTTCTGCAGAGTCACTACAGACCACCAAACACCATGTGGTCTTCAGATTATCTCAGTGGTGGTTATGATGTGGAATTGTTTTTCAGAACCTGTGATTGGCACTTTAGTTCCAGTGAAAGACACTCTGAATGCCTCAGCCTGCACAAAGTCCTGACCCTAACCCTATAACGCCTTAGGGATGAATTAGGGCGAAGACTGAGAGCCGGGCCAACATTCTGGACAAATGATCAAAAATCCCCCAATATCACACTCCTGAACCTTGTGGACTGCCTCCTCAGAAAAGCTGAAGCTATAAAGGGTGGAGAGACATCATTTTAAAGTCAATGGATTAAGAATAGGTTGTCATTTAAGTCATATGCGAGTCAAGGCAGGTGAGCAAATACTTTTGGCAATATCTGAATGACGTCGCCACTGATAACATTCCCCTCAAAAGTCCCGTATGCTTCCACGACTGACGAGTTTTAAAAGTTTTCCCTCACATGACTGATAGTCCTAAACATCGGCCGCAGTGACAAACTCATTTACTGCAGCCGAATCAAAGCCTAAATAATCCTGAACATGTACTGGCGCATTTACCGGTAGTGGTTCATGGTAGTGGTTCATAGTCTTGGTTTGCATGAAAAATGAGTGAATATTTCAGAGAGTTTTGATTTATTTGATTTTTGATTCGATTCGTTAAGTCGCTGTCGGTCATTAGTTTGCGTTGGTGTTTGCCCCTCCGGTGACACGGGGCTGACCGATAATGTAGTTTGGGCCTGTAAATTGGGATTTTGTTGTTGGTGGAGCGGCACAATTGACATGGTTATCGACAGCGCAGGCTTCGCTATGCATTTCCGCATGTAAGAAGTATGGAGCACGGAAAGACGTAGTCCTTATCTACATCTACATGAATCACTCCAAAACAAACCAGAGCTACGGACAGAGTTTGGTCTAAAATGCCATAGACAGGATATAACAGCCTAAACGATCACATTCTTTGCCAATTGCAATCTTTCAAATTGTCTAGCCTTATAGAGCAGCAGAGGGATAGGGAATGTATGTGGGGGTAGAAAGAAGCTGAATGTAAAGCTGGCAGAAAACAGGAGGTCTTAAGGATGACCAAAAAATGGATGTATTAAAGGAAAACAGGGAGTTTTGCTGGTGTGACAGGAGATCTTTCTCACATTTTCTGATGATGAAATTTGTGCCATCCTTTATAACATTGCCCATTAACAATAACAAGCCACAGCGGATTCTTGGTAGTGACGACTGTGACAATAGCAAACAGATGGCGGATGAAATCACAATTTTTCTCATTACTCCCAATTTGCGAGCGAAGCATCTGAACTATTATTTTCACTTAATGGTCTGCCAGTGTCCATAATAGCAGGCTGTGCCCGACAATTATATGAAAATGGCTCTGTGTGGGTCGACTGTGGACTGCAGCTGGTACACTGCGTAGGTGAGGGAAAATAACAAAACATTAACAATAATTAACACTGACCACTCATTGGTGATAGTGATAATTAAAAAATAACTCTAAAGATTCATTTTGCACCCGGGCGAACATGCACACTTAACCTGCTCAGTTGTTGAAGTGTTAACTGAAATCAAATTAAAGATTGATGTAGATGGATGGATGTTGGGACAAACAAGCAATTTTTGTATTTAAACTTTCTTTACCAGCCCTTTTTTGTTGTCAAAGTCCTACTAAACAAACAGCAATGTCCCTCTCGCTTGGTACAGCAGCGTTTTTTGCCATTTTCTGCGAGCTACATTTGTAGTTTCTGTGTTCCATCCTGTTTTTCTGGATACATTTGTACGTCTTTGCCGTGTTTTTGTGGGGTTCGGCAGATTTTTTTTACTGCAAAGAGTCCATAATAGTCCTGAAGAAAGCAGCTTTTAAAAAGTAAACAAACAGCTAGCTTATGAGCTAAATGAAACCTACACATTTCTTCTTCTAAAACACTGAAGAGGCACCTAGAGCCCCCCACACCTGCAGCACAGTGGAGGCAACAGGATACAAGAAAGGGACAAAGAAGAACATGGTAAAAGACTGTTGTGGGGCGGAGGGAGTTGCGCAGGAGGAAGAGGAAGAAGGAGGTGGAGCTGACCAGTGCAGAACACCACGCTCTGAAATAGGGACAAACCCAGGAGGCGATGCAACAGGTTTCCTCCGAGTATTACGGTTTCTCCTACCTCCAAAAACATGCTGCTCAGGTTGGCCCACAGTGGCAGCACCCTCATTCGCGGCTCAGGACTAACACCTGAAGACTATTTCGGTGTATGGTTGTACAATGGCAAATAAAGCTGTTGTGTGCTGTGAAGCTACAACCTAATTTTTAATGAGGATGTTCCTTTCCGTGTTACATGCCATGTTCGGATAATAAAATGTCCCATGAATATATTACAATGATCTGAATAGGGTATAGCCCCGTCTGGCTTGACGCCAATTTGATTAAAGATTAAACTGCAGTGGAATCCAGGAAAAAATTCCTCCCATAAACATGATGAGTAATCATCATGTAACAAACTGCTCGTGTTCGACTGTTGGGACACATACACAAAGGTGAATGATTTAACTTGTTAAAAAAGAAACAAAAGTCTATTCTCTCCCCCACCCTGGACCCATACCAGTTTGCTCACCGGTCCAATCGCTCAACTGAAGATGCCATCTCCACTGCACTTCATACAGCCCTCACTCACCTTGAAACAAAGGACTCTTACGTTAGAATGCTGTTTTTAGACTTTAGCTCAGCATTCAACACTATAATCCCACAGCAGCTAATACACAAACTGCTCCACCTGGGGATCAACACATCACTGTGCAACTGGCTGCTGGACTTTCTGACGGGGAGACCACAGGCTGCACGTGTCGGCGGAAAGTCCTCCAGAACCATAACACTGAACACGGGGGCTCCCCAAGGCTGTGTGCTGAGCCCCCTCCTATTCACTCTGCTGACCCATGACTGCGCTCCAAAGTACGACTCAAACCTCTTCATCAAGTTTGCAGACGACACAACAGTGGTGGGTCTCATCAGCAACAGAGACGAGTCAAACTACAGAAGTGAGGTGAGCAGTCTGGCCATGTGGTGCACACAGAACAATCTCTCTCTAAATGTGGAGAAGACAAAAGAGATTGATGTGGACTTTCGAAGAGCGTGTGTCTAGCATGCTCCTCTAACAAACGGTGCTGCTGTGGAGAGGGTGACCAGCACTAAGTTCCTGGGTGTGCACATCACAGAAAACCTTTCTGCGTCTCTACTTTCTCCACAAGTTAAGAAGAGCCAGAGTCCCAGCCTCCGTTATGTGCAACTTCTACAGAGGGACTATAGAGAGCATCCTGACCAGCTCCATCACTGTGTGGCACAGCACCAGCACTGCCTCCTGCCGAAGGAGCCTCCAGCACATGTACTCCACCCGTCTCACCCGCAAAGCCGTCAGAATCACCAGGGATACGCACCCATCACAGTCTCTTCAAAGTAATGCCTTCAGGGAGGAGACTGAAGAATCATACATCAGGCCATCAGGAAGCTGAACTCCCTGCCATCACTGCCATCCCTGTGCTCCCACCCCTCTCCCCCCATCCCCGCTCCACAATCAAGGATGAGAGAAATGTAATTTCCAAATCATTCACAAATGGTGTGACAAATAAAAAATCTTTGCATTTAATCTTTCAAAAACCCTGCATCATTGAGCTCTGGCTATTTAAAGGAAGGGTCGGCCATCTTGGATACCCAATCTCGGTTTCATTGGGACAAAAAGTAAGGGTTCTGTGTAGTTTCAAAAGCTGCCAAATGTGCGGATAAAGCTTTGTTCACTTTCCAAAAACTAAGTGGACCCCGAGGAGAGATCAGCTGAATTTGATGAAACGCTTCGTGGACCGGACTTGCTGACTCCTCCACAAAAACTAGCATGTTTGCAGGTAAGCATGTAAAACTGCGGCCCACTTGAGACGTGTGAGTGCTTTATTCCTCCACACAGCGCAGTACATTATAGGCCCTGAGTTTCATAACCTTTTATTAGCCTGTGTAATGTGGTATTCGTGCTGCAAAGTATTTGGCTCTTGCTGATGTCGAGGGATAATCATTGCTAATTGTTAATAATCCATTTGCTAAGATAACTGTACTGTACATACTCGGGGTGTCCCCAGCCGAGTTCGGGCAGGTAGGGAAGCTTCTTGATGCGGATGATGGAGTCGTAGATGGAGGGCTGCAGGGCCTGAGCCACAGCATTGGCCAGGATCACAGCGATCATGATGGGGAGAATGTGAGAGATCTGCCCCGTCAGCTCGAACACTATCACGGCAGTGGACACAGTGTGGGTGACCGCTCCAGACAGGGCTGCTGCACCTACAGGAGACACGGGAGAAGAGAAATGGGTTCATGAGAGAGGTGAAGGGTAGAAGAGGAATAGGGACATACTTCAGCTCGGTGTTCAAAGTGTGGATCAGAGGCCAAATTTAGGTCTTTAATGAGATTTATATGGGTCTCAGCCAGTCATAAAATGTATTGTTTATGACAAGTACTGACGATTCAGAATGTGTGCTCTTTTTTATTTATTGCAAGCAGACAAAATGACCAGTGGATAGTGGATGTTTGTTTCTTCCCTGACCTCTATTTTTCTTTTTCTCTTTTACCAGTCATCACTATTTACAATCCCTGATGAAAAAAAAAAAATGAAAAAAAAAAAGTCGACACAATAAAAAGCTCTAATATTTTGTTGGACCAAGATCTTGTATTGATGATGGGAGAGTGTGAGCACTGCACAAAGCCTGAACCCTGTCTCCCTGAACCACTCTTTCACAACGTGAGCCCAATGAATCATGGCTTTATGCCTGGCATTGTCATCTTGGAATATGTCCATGCCATCAGGGAAGAAGAAATCAATTGATGGAATAACCTGGTCATTCAGGATGTTCCAGTCGTCAGCTGAACCGAGACCTGTCCAACTGTATCGACCCCAGATCAGAATTTTTTTTTTTAATTGGCAAAATCTGAATAGCGGGATGGATTTTGAGGTTCTTCAGACTAGGAATTGACATTTGCATGAACAAAACTTCAAACATTGTCTGGAGGTTCTACTTTAAGCGCAGAGGGTGTTACCACAATGTGTGAAAAAAAGCATTATGAGAAAATGGGCTTTGAAGCAACAGTTTCTCATAAAAATCTGGAGACACTGTGAATGAGTGCCATAATTAAAACACCATATTGTAAATGAAAGTTCACACGTCAAAGGAGCAAAACTGTCTCCAAAACTGAAAATTGTAGTTTCACCTTCAGTGTCTCCCAATTTGGTTATATACAGTAATTTGGATATTTCTTTCTCAGCACCGTAAAGCTTTGGGGGCCCCAATTTGGGTCCTGACCTAAGAATCACTGCAGAGCAGGTACACATTTGACATACTAAATTACATTCTATATAGATATCTTGGTGACCACTGCCACAACAGACCCCACAGAGAAGTACTTTTTCGCACTAGCCGGATATTCATTTATTTTGGACGTTTTTCCACAAGCGTTCGTCCGCGCCCCTCTCCATTTTAAACCCATAAAGCAGAACTCAATTTATTCGCATAATTTAATCCGGAGGAACTTCAATATTTCCCCATCTCTTTCCCTCCAATAAGGCGAGTCGAGATCGCAATAAAGAGCCAGGTGGAGAGGCAAGCGGCGGACGAAACAGATGAGCGCAATACCAACTACAATAAGCAACGCGGCGCTGGAGGTCTGTAATCACGTCAGAAGAAACAGCGGGCGTCAGATAGAGACAGGGAGAAACTATTGTTCTTCCCTGTGTTTTAATTAAGATGGCATCGGCTTCTCCCGCCTGACATTTAGTGCTCAGAGCGAGCTCCACATGAAAGATGCCGAGATTGGGGGGGGGGGAAGGCCTTAGTCATCATCTACAACAGAACAACATCAGCAGCCGCCTCAGAACAACTGTCGACTCGCGGCGCAGGAGCTCGTTAGACAATACGGAGGCACACTGACATACTTTCCGCTCAGCAAACTTTACTTTGCTGAAAGGAGAGAGGAGATTTAACTGTAACGGATTCATTCTAATCGCCTAATGAATGATGAGGAGACAAATGAAGTACGCATCAGTAAGTCGCTACTGTAGGATTTAACAAACTGTTATGATCTGAGGTTTGCTGACACTATGAGCCCAAAGGATGAGTTCCATCAATGGATTTCTTCTTCTTTGATGGCATAGACATATTCCAAGATGGAAATGCCAGGATTCATCGGGCTCACATTGTGAAAGAGCGGTTCAGGGGGCACGAGACTCGATTTGGCCACCAGAGAGTCCAGATCCTAACCCTAGTGAGAATCTTTGGGATTATGTACAAGATCTTGGTGGAAGGGAATGGATCCTTTGACATCGCTGGAGCTTAATGAAACAATGCCACGGTGAATGAGTACTGTGATCAAAGCTAAAGACGGTCCAACCAAATATTAGAGCACCTGACCCTTTTTGTGGCAATAGTTTTTGGTCAATAAACAATGAGGCAGAGTGAACCAATTCAAAATGTGTGTGTGTGTGTCCATTTCCTTCAGTACGATTCCTTCCAAATTCCGTAATCTTGCAAAAGTAAAATAAACGTCTTTAAACAGTAGTAATATAGTTGCCAAAATAAAGGCATTATTTCGGCATTACAAATGTTTTTGAGCTAAATGCTGGAGACGCAGGATTTGCTGCATTTCAATTGTGATTGGCCCGACGAGATTTTACTGGAGTGAAATCCAAACTCTATAAACTAATACCAGAATACATGCAACACATGCGAGCCAGTTTACATATACCTTTTATGTTTGTTTGTTTGTATGCACCATATAGGCTACTTGATTTTTATGATAACACATATTGATTAACATTTTGGAACACCTTGTCATAACCATCTTTCCTTCGCTGCTCATTCACTTGAGTCAGTTCAGCCCCTACAAATTTGACCGAGTATCAAACCTCTCTTTCCTCTCGTGACTTACCCACGACAGCGTATCCTCCTGGCACGATGTTGTAGATGGTGCCGTCCATGTGAATGCCATCTGGGAACCAGGCTGCCATGCTCTCACCGACCAGACGCCCGAATGCAGCCCCTGGGACAAACAAACACTCAGCGAGCGCACGAAACTGTCCGCTCCTCAAGTACTCACACAAGTGAACAAAATGTCTGTTACCGACAACACAAAAGGAGAAAACCTGAGAAAATCCTGTACACTAAATGAGTTTTACTTTTCTTTCTCTCTCTCTCTTTTCATTGGCTGTTTTTGCAATTGATTTTTTCCCTTGTGTTTTCATTTAATTTAATTTAATTTAATTCAAAAATCTAACTAAATAATATAATATACAAGTATGAACTTAAATATTAGCTACTTTGTTTTTAAAGAGACCAATCAAATTAAAATAGTAATTTATATGGTTGCAATTAGCAAATGACAAAGGTTACACTTATTTAGTTAGTTTTGTGGTACGATTATACAATAAAGACATTCCGAGTGAGAGCTCAAATTGCTGTGTGGATCCACTTAGTATCCACTAATATCTGTACAAAACAAAACATTTCCTTTTGTAATAAAAGTCTATGGGCCTGATCTTATGTTTCTCAATGCAGACTATGGTGTAGACTGTGAGACCTTCCAGCTCCAGATCTGGCGCTTTAGGTGGGCTGTAAGGGACAGACACCCATCGCCAATGTCGAGGTTATGTAGAACAACCTTTTTCCTCCAACCAGACGCTAATGATCGACCAGTGACGAGTGAGACTCATTGGATAAAGAGATGAAGAGCAGCAAGTTCTACGACTGATCCCCAGTGAGTGTAGAGTTTATTTACTTATTCTGTGGAGAAAAGTCAGGCTAACGGGGTCTCTGTGTTGCCGCCCTTATCACCCGCACTAAAAGGCTCTCTCGCTCTCATGAATTCATTCCCTCCATCGGATCTGTCCATCCCCGTACCCCGCACGAGAGCACGGTGTCGGACCATCCCCGCTCTGCTATGTGCCTCCCCTCTGCAGCCGTGCACGGTGAGACAGGTGTGCACGGGAAAGACCCGCAGTGGAAAACATTAATAACTTGCTTATTCTCAGAAACCCCCCGAGCTGCTGCCGCTAACCCGCTGTAGAAAGAAAAACGTAACGCCTTCATATTGAACAGAGCCTTGCACTATTCTTTATTCACAAATACCCGAACTTAAGAGTTTTGGGTGGAGTCTATTTTTTCCGCAAAAGGTGCAAACAGTAGTGTGAACACACACACGTGTGCGTGCTCCCACGTGCACATCAGTGCGAGCCGGTGTTGACCATAGACTGACCCACTGGACACAAGCTGAGAGTGGCAGAAAACATGTTGTGCCTCTAGTTGATTATTTTACAGCACTAAGTTTTCATTTGGGCTCAGTCCCAGAGCTACAGCCAAATCTAACCAACAGCCTGATTAACAAAACATGTATGAGACTTAATCCTTTATTTACAAGATAATTTTGAAAAAATATTACCTTTACATTTTGGTCTATACTTGTATTTTACCTCCCATATATTAAGTGTTTGCACAAATTGGTAATAAATTAGGTCCAAACATAGAGTAAATGTGTAATAAAAGGTGTAATAAAAAATATAGGCCATAGGCAATATTGCCAATGTACAGTAGCCTCTATTTAACATTTTATTGTCCTTTTAAAAGACCGATAAGAGTACCGTTAAAGTACCGGATCGATAAGGAGTATCGATAAAAGTCCTGGTTGAGCTACAGAAAGTAGCAGGCTCAGGATT
This sequence comes from Neogobius melanostomus, assembly GCA_007210695.1. Classification (NCBI taxonomy): domain Eukaryota; kingdom Metazoa; phylum Chordata; class Actinopteri; order Gobiiformes; family Gobiidae; genus Neogobius; species Neogobius melanostomus. Next base: position 2,462,042 of record VHKM01000026.1, read on the forward strand.
TTTTTTTTCACTTTAAGCCCTGTATTTAAAAACGGTGGCCTATTCCTTTAATTAAGAGTCTACAAAGTCAAAATTCTTCACAAAAAATCATTAAAAATGAAGTGAACTTTGGATACACTTGGTCACACATCTATTGTTCTGTTAGCATGATACAGTATGTAGCAATTACTTACCAATCACGAACACTGGCATGAAGGCTCCACTGGGCACTGGGATCGTGATGGCCAGAGCTGCCATCCAAAACTAAAAGAGATTTAAAAAAAAAAACAGTGTGGAATTTCAATTAGTTTTACGATACCACTCCCAATGTGCCCACATGTGTGTGCAGTTGACTCTGGGTGGCAGTAGGGGATATCCATCCACAGCCTAACACAGGAGTGAGATTGAGCTGTTAATTTCGCTCCTCATTTGGCAAAGGCCTGAAATGAATCTTCAGTAATAAGCACAGTGTGGTGACTCGGACCGCATTGTTTCCCGTCGACGAGCAACAGAGACCGGCCAATTAGGAAAAAGATAAACACAAAAGAAAAATGTCACCACTGTCAAAGCGCATAACTTCACCCGGGTCGATGTGTCGAGGAGCTGAACACATCCAAATCTCCACGGACTGTGAACAGTGAGGACTTGTCATCATTAGGAATAAAACGATGTCAAAGTGAACTCGTCCGATATCACCTCATTTCAGACGTAATGGTGAATCATTGAGTCTTGGAACTAAGACATTGCTCATCATTTCACATTCATGTTACTTTTCGTGGATCTTTTTATTTTCTCTCAAGGTGACTGAACCACCAGAAAGACCTCGCTCCAACTTCCTGTCAACACTCGGTAGCTGTTGGCCAATCAACGCCTGCCCACCTTTGCCTCTCACCCGATCATCTCTCATGCCACTCACAAAAGCACCCTCTCTTTCCCCGCATTATTCTTTTGCAGTCAAGGTCTCACCGCAACAGCAAAACGCTCAGCCATCCATCCATCCTCTCCCGACTGATAATCCTGTTATCACTTAGCTCATTTCTCCAGACCTTGTGGGTGCGACATAAAACATAACACAGAGATAAGATAAAAAAATAAGCTAAAAAACTTTAAACCATTAGGCTATAGGGGCATGCATAAAACATATTAAATAAATAAGATACAACGAAAAGTGACATATGGTAAGACAACAACAATTTGACATTGAACAACAGCGGGATTGTATTTACAGATGTGTAGGCGTATAAAGTGATATGAAGTGATATAAAGTGATTAAGTGATAAGTGAGGATAAGCAGCGGGTCTAAGTGTGGACACACCCCACAGTGCAAGTGCAGATCACATCTATGAGTCTGTAACTAAGCTACAGAGACTTGTTTTTTGTTCATGAGTCTGATGGAGGAGGGGAAAAAGCTGTTCAAGTGGCGGGATTTATGGGTCTGGATAGTGCCTGAGGGGAGAGGGGTGAATAGTCCGTGTCCAGGGTGAGAAGGGTCAGCTGTGATCCGACCCACACGCCTCCGGGTCCTGGAGGTGAACACGTCTTGGAGAGATGGGAGCTCACAGCCAATCATCTTCTCTGCAGCACGCACAATGCGCTGCAGTCGGAGCCTGTCCCGTTCTGTAGCGCCGGGGTACCACACAGTGATGGAGGAGGTGAGGATGGACTCGATGATGGCTGCGTAAAACTGCACCAGCATCTTGGTCGGCGGCTTAAGTTTCCTCAGCTAACGCAGGAAGACCATTTGAGGTCCTGGGTGATGGTGGTGCCCAGGAAACGGAAGGAGTCCACGATGGAGATGGGGGTGGGAAAGTCTGTCAGGGCGAGGGAGGACGGTGGGGCTGTGTCTTTCCTGAAGTCCACGATCATCTCCACTGTCTTCTGGGCGTTCAGTTCCAGGTTGTTGTGGCTGCACCAGGACGTCAATATAGTGCCTCGATAATACACACGCAAGAACCATCTTCACGTTTAAGAATCCGAGGCTGACTTGGGGCCTATTTATCAACCAGTGTCAAGTGCCAAGTGAAGTTACAGTACATGTAGTGAATTATGCCATTTATAAAGAAAATCATTGAATACACAATGCGAATGCTAGTGGAAATTGCAGCAAAAATGCTGCAATTTTCATGACACAAATTGGGCAGAATCGGACACTTGTTATTTGACAGCCCTGCTTCTCTGAAAGAAGTCACGACTGAGCAGTGATTGACAGTGAATGAGAGAGAGAAGCAGCACACCATTTGTCCCGACGTTACCCAGTCATTAACATCATCCTCTATTGTAGAGCCATAGATGGGAAACACCGAACACTTTGTATTGGAGCGGAACATTTCTTTTCATTTACTTTTAATCTTAATCTTTTGAACAAGAATTAGTAGAACTAGTCAATCCAAAAGTGCTAATAGTATTTCCTATAAGCCAGGGCCTTCGTGGACCTTTTCAGCAAACGTACGGTGGACGACATTTGTTCAGTGAATCAGTATAATTTAGGGTTCTGATTTGAAAAGGAAGACATCCGATTGAAATGGTTTCCTTAGAAGCCTGTGGATCTTGTTTTCTGTTGTAAATTCCTTTATCAATCCAACAAATAATATGCGGCGATTCAGTCACAGTCGTCAATTACGACAAAAGACAGTCAACGAATTTTACACTTGAGCGCCTAAACAACTGGAGACACTTGGAATTGTTTCAGATTATTTAAAGAAGATGGACCTGAGGAGTACTTCAATATTGTTTAGGATGATGTTTTGCAGTGAAAAGGTTTGAATTTGTGAGTATGTTGGGCTTTATTTTGAACACTGACTAATGAGAAATTCAGAGTTTAATTGATCACTTTCCAAACAATGGGCAACACACAAGTTGTAGAAGGTATTTAGAGTATAAATGAAAGACACCAGACAATCACTGCTTCTATCAAATTAAATGACCATGGCCGTGGGAACCCCTGGTGCTGCAAATAGAACTGCTCAACAAACAGAAGAATCAGATAGAGTTCTTAATGTTTACTGCTCACTCATTACACTATAAGGCGCATAAGTAGCCGCACAGAGAGCACAACATTATACAAACTTGATCAGTCCAATAACGCGGTGTCGAATAGACTTTATTAATTATACTCATTGGCCCGTCTCCGCTCCTGCATTCGCTCTCTCCTTCTCCCGCTCTCTCCCCTCTTCTAAAGCGGCGACTATAGTTAGCAGTAATTAAGTCTGGCTGGTGTAATGGTTCTCCTTGCGTAACCCTACCCTCCGCTGCGTTCGCGCTCGCATATGGGCGTAGGAGTTGTCGCTTACCCACGCTCGTACCAACACTGAGCTCCAGACACAAGAGGAGACAAAATGCCACCGAAAACTCCGGGAAAAAACAGAACACGGGAAGATGGGACACTCTACATTATAGAGAATGAAGGGTCTATGAGAAGTCCAGCACTTTGTCAAAGGGAATGAACGGGTCCGAAAGAGACATGTTGTTGGCTAAAGAACCTCTATAGACAGTGAAACGTGGGGGGGGGGGGCAGAGCTGCTGTGGTGCTGTGTACAGTAGGAGGAAGGCTCTTGTCAGATTCACCTGTTGGATACCGAAGCCTGCTGAGTGAGCAAACATGTCTCATCGCGTGACACTGACAGAACAGAGAGGAGGCTCGGCTGGAAGCATATAAGGAAGAGCGCTTCAAAGAAATCGCTGTGATTTTGTCCTTGTTATCAACAGATTCAGCTTCATTTGATATGATAGGAAAAGTGGTAGTGATAATAGCATAATAGTTGTAATGGTTGCTTTAGTCGGCTCTAAAATAATTATGTGAAATAGCTTTGACTCAGAATATGGGCAGTTATTGTAGAGCCATTTTTTTAAATGTTATTTATTTTTTATTGTTTTGATTGTTGCAGCTTTTACAAAACTGTCACTGTGTTGCTGTACTGACAGTAATAAAGGAAAGTCCTCCTGCATTTTTAAAGCAGTACTACTGTAAGTAACTTGTTGTCTGGTGTCTCTGGCCAGAAAACCACGAATGCAAACCTTTGCTGCCACCGGGTAGGAGCCACCAATACATACAAATTGAATTTGTCCAAGTTGTGCAAGTATTTTAGCATAAAATTCAATTGAATAGAACTGAAAATTGGTGAGTTAACTTCACTGGAAAATGGCGAGTTATCAGCACTTGTAAATGATTAGCCACATTACCCTGACATTTTTTTTTACAGTTTCCTGGATTTTTTTTCAGCACTCGTCAATTGTTTCAGTGCACTTGAAGTGGGTGGACTGAGAGGTGGGGTATTGCGCAAAATCGGCTTTTAAGAGCTTCTTACCATGTTGCAATGCTATCAAAAACCAACCTGGAGTTGTGTTTTTTGGGGTATTTGAGCACGTTTGAAGAATCTTCGAATCTTCCCCTGCCACAAGAGCAGTTTATACAATGTCCTTCCCGTTTACCTCGAGCTCCTCAATCTCAATAAAAGACGCTAGGGATCTGATAGTAGAAAAGGTTAAATCATCAACTGGACTGGGTTTTGGTAAAGTTGAAGGCGTTTCGCTTCTAGTCACAGAAGCTTCTTCTTAGCTCTTAGGTCATGAAAGACACTATTCGATATTTGATATGGAAATAAATCATTTTGATAAAAGCTTACAAGTACAAGACTGTTACATTTGGGGGGTAATTTATCAAGATAAATACTAAACAGAGGGTGCAAACTGAAAAGTAAAATATGCCATTTTTTGGGCATGTTGCACCTAATTTAACATTTGATATTGCCAAAATAACAGCATTAGGGCCCCAAATCTGTTATGTAAATAAGACAATGCTGGTAAATGACCCCAGGTGTATAAGTGCTACTTTATGTGGAAAACAAACAAAAAATAAAGTAGAGGGGAAAGAAGTGCAGTAATAAAACTGTTTTTTAAAATTTTTTTATTGCAGATTATCATTGTATATGAGTAAAAAAAAAAAAAAAAACGCTAAAAAACCTGCTTTCTGTACTTCTGTAAATTTGTAAAAAAAAAAAACACATCTATTCACCTCGGGGCAGGAGTCATGCAAAATTAAGTTGTCCGAGTTGCCAGCTGAACACTGACAGGTGATGGATATGCAGCCCATTCATGGCCATAGGCTTATTCCAACACCATTATGTGCAGCGGTACTATATTTATGTTCTCCTGGCCATCACTGGAACACATTCTTCCATCAGAGGCATGACTCACTCCCCGCAGGAATCATTAAATTTTCATCTCATCGAATCTAATGCAATCTACTAAGTATATGTCTCTGAGGCGGAGCGCGGCGGCGGCCCTCCAAACGCGTGGGGGCAAAACAAGAAAAGAGGGAGCCTTAGCAAAACAAACAACTTTCATCATGCTTTGTCAATGCTGCTGCTGCTGCTTCCAACCTGAGACATTTCTGCAATAAAGGCAATTAATATGGAGCTAATGAGGGGCATAAATTCTGACTTTGACGTAATTTTAATGAAAGTAATAAGTTGCAGCGCTGCTCTAGGGTCAAAACTGTTTTAGGTGAAAAGGAGAGTTATGCATAATCGATACATGCCACTGCTAATAATTTATGTAGAAAAGAGGTTTGCTGCACAAGTAAAATGTCATGACTCTTAAGCAGCTTTAAGTCTTTAGAGAAAACATACATATTTTTCCTTTATTTTGAACATTAAATAATAAGAAAATCAGAGTTTAGTTGAAAAATGATGGGTAACACCCAAAGATAGAAGGTATTTAGAGTATTAATAAAAGATGCCAGAACAAAAAAGGCTTTACATTACTGCTTTATATTAGCCTGGCTATCGCCAGACTAAATATCACAAGTGACAGTCTGGGGACCACCAATTCTTTTGCTCGTAGGAGAGGTGTGGTTTACGATTGTCCATAGCAGTTTATTGGGCGCCACGAATGTCTATCATATATGTCTGCACGTAGCCATAGCCAATCGTATCATAGTATCAGATGACGTACCCGCTGTAAACGTTTGAGCTAAACTATTTAGAACACGGTCTAAAGCTTCATCAAAAGATGACGTTGCATCTGCTGCTGTCATGTTGGATCCGTAAATAAACTTTTTTTTTCATCCGTAAACAAACTACAAGTCGAATAGCACGTCATCGTCTTGCCGTCCCTCGTCGTTCTGTGATTGGTCCTTAAATCCATGCAAAAATTTCGGCCATGGTCCCCAGACTGCTGTGAAGTTCGAAATGATTCAAGGGCCCACAGCTTTATATGATTAAATAAACAAAGCCGTGGGAACCTAGGGTGCTGAAGGTGCTGCACCACCCCTGGTGGATGGTTGGCGTGTTGCAGGCAATATGAATTAAAAAAAAGGAAATAAGCAATAAAAAAAAAGCATTTTTGGGGGGAAATCAGCAATCCTATCCAAAATATGTTGCTGCTGCTCTGTAAATGACAGGCGATAATTGAAGAGACATGTACATGTCTTGAGTCTTAAACAGCCTTAGGACCCTTAGACTACAGGGAAATAGGTAAATTTAGAAATATCAGTTTTGCTGTAAATTACTGGCATGAATATGAGAAGAAAATGTATTGTGTTTTGATTTGATTTTTTTTTATTTGAATATTTTATTTCGAGCTAAAGAAGAAAAGAAAAACAGAAATATATATATACATAATAAAAGAAAAAAGAAAAAATAATTTACATTACAGCTCGAAAAGGAGTGGGAAGAAGACAAGCTTATTGACTCCCACCCCTGTTCATAAACTTCAATAACAATAACTAACAACACTGCATATTTCTTACCATCTTACAAAACAACTATCAACCGAGTTGGTTACATATTAACAAATGCGACACTGCATTATACTAGGTCAACATTCACAGTATCTCACACGCTACAACCAGTGTATTATTTCTGTCTCCCATACAGAATTCATTACCGTGTTGGCATTATCGTTATTCACCATCACCATTACAACCCATATAACATTACTCTGTATCAAAGTGTTTGAATGATACATAAAATACTCCACATTTATTCATGAAAGGTACAGTAATCGCAGACTGATTGATGTTCATATAAAAATACAACATTTTATGCATATACAGTAAAAAAAGAAAAAAAAAGAAAAGATAGATCAGGTTTGAATTTACGGTTTTGTTTGGTTAATACATTAGTTGCAGATGTTATTATTTTTTGGATATCTTGTTGAGTTTGTGAATCTGCTACTGAAAGATTATGTAAAAATTCCAACTTCTGCTTGTTTTTAGGGTTCAAAGCTTACTAAGTCAGGCTGGGAATTAGATATTAAAAATCCATAACAGAAAACTTTCAAATAGTTCTTAAGTTCAAGATTGAAAAGTTTGGAGTCTGCCGGAGCTACTAAAGTGGATATTTTATTGCAAGAGTGGAATGAAAACATAATTTTGAGAAAACCATTCCTAAAGTTTTGCAACGTCTGCACATTACATTTCTCCCCGTCTTTTGTCGCAGCGGCCTAGCAGGAAAGGAAATGACCATATTTGGATTACAGCGCCATCTCGGACGCCTTAAAACGAATATGGGAAAAATGGGAAAGATGAGAGACTGCCGCGCTGTTGTACTTACTTCCTGGAAGTCTCCGGCTCGCAAGCGACAAAACATCAGAAAATAAGCATCATAAAAGGTAAGTTTAGTCTTTTTTATACTCCGATATTAAAACTAAGACGTTAACTGAGAAAATTAGCTAAAACATTGACCAGTGCATGAAAAATCAATGTTTCCATCGTTGTGTGTAATACAGACCAAAAGAAGGCTAAAACTGAACCATTGCACATTTGTTTGTTCCCATATGTTGTTTGTTTTGGGCAACGTTAGCAAAAAAAAAAAAGGCGTAAATCTCAGACAGATGGAAGATGATTTTGTGAAGCAAATGATGGCTTCTTGCGAGATTATGTCCTTGCAATAACAATAAGCATAAAAATATCCCAAACTGAGCGCAGGTAATGACAGGCAGGTGTGGGGGTGAATTGTGGTCAAGGATACTGTACGTAGTATATAGGCCATGAGGATCCTCCATTTCATGGGCAGTCCTCTGGGAGTCCTGTGTCTATGACAGTGGCACTGTCTATCGCCCGGGGCCCTCAGGGGACTTCAGGGGCCCTCAGTCTAGTCCCAGTCCAATCATACACACACCACCCCCTCCCCTACACACACACACATGAGAACACGGCTGTGATAATAGACGGAGCGCTGTCGGTGCGTAATGAACATCGCTTTAAATAGCAGCGCCTAAAACTTGTTAACGGAGTCTGTCGGGTTTGCGTGTGCTCAGGTTACACCTTGGAGCAGCGCAGAGAGCTTCTAAAACGTAGAGTTAGACGGGATGAAAGGCTAGAGATGCAACCACCGCACTGCGGCGTCGCAAAGAGTTTAAAGGAATAAATATCCTCTACCATTGGATTACCATGACGCCGTTACATCTTGTGTAATATTGTTGACCTTATTCAGCCCCGTCCACTTTTGATTTCCTCTGTGTCAGCGGTGAACTCAACTGTTGTCAGTGGAAGAGCGTGAAGAAAATAAAATGTGAATAAACTCACAAAAAAGCTAAAAGGAAATAGATTTCCCAGAAATATTTATGTACAGAAAAAATATAGTATCACTACTTGAGTCTGTTAAAATGACATAATTTCAGCTTTTTTGACTAATTTATTGCTTATTCAACAACAACATTAGCCTGGCTAACGCCAGACTGCTGTGTGCGCTCGAATCCTTTCGAACTGCACAGCAGCCTGGCGACCAATCACAGAACGAGGAGGGACGGTAAGACGATGACGCACTATTCGACATACCGGGTCGGTTTTAATCCTATAACTCTATCTCTATCTATCTGCCAAACTCTGCAACGTATGCAGTGTGGTGTAGGCCGTCCACAAGGCAAAGAATGCGATTGTCTCACTGCTAAAATAGCAAAGTGCAAAATACACGGCCAATAATTACTCACCACGGTGCAGCTACATGGCGCATTCAGTTTGACCAACACGTACGGAGAAACTATAGCGCCACATTCTGCGCAGCTCATCCGCACAGAGAGGTTTTAACTCAGGGACAGAGACAGGAGGAGCCGCTTCAGGTTGTGCTCCCGTCTCACTGGACTGGCGTGGTTTAAACAATAAACCAATTTCATTTTATAGCTCGAAAAGTTCTTATATGACTTATATGACCTGTAGGACACAGCTCTCTTGGAAACTTTGACGAGCTGCGATCGGCCGGGATCAGCTACGCTTTGTAATTACCTGTGTAGTAGTCCTAATATACATATATTAGAATATATATATATATATATATATATATATATATATATGTGTGTGTGTGTGTGTGAAAGCGCTGCGGGAAACCCTGAGCTGTTGGTGCCATCAAACCTTTCACATTCTATGCATTGTGGAATTTCATCTGTTGTAAAAGATGGATTGGCTGCGCAGTGAGCGGTGACACGGCCCCACTACACCCACAACTCAGCACGCGGAGCAGGAGCTTTTTTCTGCACATCCTCCCAAGATGGCTGCCACGTTAAATAAAAGAAGCATTCGTTACGTGGAGGAGGAGGGAGGGCACAATTTGAGGTTTAAAAAAGATCCAAACGCTGTGATTATAGGCAGAATGTGTCATGTGACCTCTTGAGACCTAAATCCAAAGGCAGACGGAGGTGTGAGCAGGTGCAGGGCCAATTCAAACGGAAAGCGTGCAATTTAAGAGGTACCACGACAGCGGGTGTTTGCTTAAGAACCTTTTTTCATGTACATATATTCACCCTAGACATAACACACTGTGCCTGATCTGAGAGTGAACCAATGCCACTCAGTATTGCAGTAATAAAAGTGAAGTATTTGTGCATGAAATCCATTGTGGGTAATGGGAAAAGTTGTAGGATTTGGGGGGTTTATAGTAAATCGTAAATCAACTCTCCAGGGAAGACAGGAAGCTTCCAGATCCTTTGACTTGATAAAAGGACAATGGCCTGCGTTGTACGTTATAGCGGCACAGACGGAGACGCCGCGCTGTCGCTTGCATAACTGACACTTTGCCTCTGGAGTGTTGGATTGTCATTTCACTGCAGTAGGTGTTCTGAACAAATGGTGTGATTTTAGCTGTAAAAAGACGGCTGCCGTCACCACTCACAGCTATAAGTCAGGGAAACTATCTCCTTACTCAAGCAGATCCTCGAACTTTGAGGGAGTTTTAACACATGCCAGTGTTTTATGAATAAAGAAAGGTGCTTCGAATTTATTCTCAATAGGCTGCAGCCCACACATCTCTGTCTTACTTGTCTCCAATTGGATGCACAATCTCAGTCACTTTATCAAAGGTTTGCCAATTCACCAGCTGTTATTGAAAATTATGTTTCATGCACACATTCAAAAAGTGTCATTATGAAAAGCAGGGTATGTTTCTTTCTTTTGATCATTAAGATGATTATTCAATCAGAAAGCAGAATAAGCCCCACAAGTGCCAGTTCCTATGGCTAAAACCAGTTTGGAACAAAAGAGAACTTTGTCAACTCCAAAATCCATAAACTTGTCCCCAATTAAAACGTAGCTTTACCTAGTCGACAAATGTTTTACCAACCTCCCTCTCTCTTGGTACAGCTGCGTTGTTTGCCTTTTTCTACGAACTGCATTTGTGGTTTCTGTGTTCCACACTGTTTTGCTGGATTCTTTTGTACGTCTTTGCCGTGTTTTTGTGGGGTCTGACTGATTTTTTTTTTAACTGCAGACAGTCCATAATGGTCCTGAAGAAAACAGCTTTTAAAAAGTAAACAAACAGCTATGATCTAAAGACATTGAGACCCACAAATGTCTTCTTCTGAGACACTGAAGAGGCACCAAGAGCCCCCCACACCTGCGGCACAGTGGAGGCGTCACAAGAGGCGCTACAGGAAAGGAGAAGATGGAGCGGAGGGAGCTGAAGAGGAAGGAGGAGGTGGAGCTGACCAGTGCAGGACGCCACGCTCTGAAACAGGGACAAAGCCAGGAGGTGCTGCACCGTTACAGAGCAGCAGAAAGGAATAAAGGCAGCTAGCCAGGTTTCCTCCGGGTGCTCCAGTTTCCCCTGCCTCCAAAAACATGCTGGTCAGGTTGGCCCACAGTGGCGGCGGCTCAGTGGCGGCGGCTCAGTGGCGGCGGCTCAGGACTAACACTTGAACACAATTTCGCTGTATGCTAAAAATAAAGCACTTACTTAAGACAACCCAGGCCGAGTTGTGTGAGTGTGGTATCTTTTAGAAATAAACCACGAACAGCAGCTACGGAACGGTTAACTAGAACAAACATATGGACTTGCATCTTGTAGAAAACTTGCTATTGTCGCGACAGAAGCAAGTTTCATCCACTGTTTTTGCCTCATTTTGGTGAATCCTACCGAGTCCTCCCACCTGGACCTCTACTCGAGAAACAAATACCCCCCCCCCAAAAAAAAAAACACACAAATAAAACAAAAAAAAACTAAACAAAAAACAAAACAAAAAAACTCACTCAAGTCCAGTCCCATTTCCTCAGTTTGACGTCCGAACCCGAGCACTACAGTAGGTCTCTGCTGACAACAGCTCTGCTCGCCTTCACGCAGCCTCCTAACAAGTTTATTTAAGGTAAGGAGTTCCCATTCATCAGCAGTCCAGACGCTATTTACATTTAAAGTGCATTTCAATTTGGCATTTGAACGGGGGTTGCCAGAAAGAGTAAGTGTCACATAAAAAACTGTTGACTGTAATGTAAACAGAGAACGACACGCCAGAGTTTGTCTTGGCTCCGGAAACATACTTGGCTTGTTCCCGATAACATAACTTATTTCGAGATACGGTGGGGTGACTCATGATAAAGCTTGAATTGGCCCACTAGGAGGCCCCACCTGGAACCGCCACCTTAACGTGGTGAAGGGGTTTGAGCACCCGAATGATCCCGGGAGCTCTGTTGTCGGGGGCTTCGTGCCCCTTGTAGGGTCTCCCAAGGCAAACAGGTCCTAGGTGATGGGTCAGACAAAGAGCGGTTCAGAAGCCCCTCATGAGAGACCAACAGGCCCGGTTAGAACCATGAGGCCGTCCTTCTGTGGACCCACCACCTGCAGGAGGAGCCATAGGGGCTGGTGCAATGTGATTTGGGCAGCTCCAACAGCTGCCCCCACAACCCGCCAACGGAAAAGTGGAAGAAAATGGATGGATGGTCAGAGGAGGCAGAATGTTGAGACGGCAATGCATTTTTAAATATCCCATTGTCAAAGCAGCAGTCATCAATGGTGTCGCCAAACCCAGCGCACAACATATACGATTTTTTATCATACCAGGCCGTCATAGAGTACATTTTGATATCGTACCGTCATGACGATAAAGATGACCAGGGTGACGAAGATGTTGACCTGCGGGTGCTGCCAGGCCTGGTAGTTTCTGAAGTAGTCGAACTCTTCAGCGATGCCCTGTTTGGCCCACGTCCGATTGTCCAGTAACGTGACCAGGGACTCCTTCTGGGTCAGCTATACAGACGAGGAGGGACCATACAGAGTAATGAATATGCCATGAAACAGTTCAATCTCATCTAAAAAGGAGGGTTTTGGTCCTCCGATAAGATATGTTTTGACAGTCATTTAGATCTCTGTTATGTGCAATCATACTTTTTTTTTCAAAATCGTGGGGGCCAAGCTACTTCCTTCTCTGACATTTTGTAATAACATTGCACATTGGTAGCCATAGCCTCTCCCATCACCTCGACAGTCGAGCACAGTATGCAGCAGGGCCGGGTCTGGCACCTGGGCCTGACGTTGCCTGGCCCCGCTCTATGTACTTTGTTCTGTGGAAGTATGGTCCATTATCGCCCAGAATAAAGACTAAATAACCAGGAAACACAGATTACATTTTCTCTGTAATAATACGGGATAAAGAGCTGCACTGTTATTCCTATGTCATTTTAATCTGTGCTGTTACAAAATAAAGAATTATTCATATTTTACTTTTAATATTATACCTACAAGCTATACAGTGACTTCTTCTTGAGATCCAACAGTTTGAATCATCTTTGTAACCAGGGAATTTGAGGGAAATCACATTTTGAGAACAATAAAGTCAGGTTCAGTTTGAACCAAATTGTTTTCTTTAACCTCTTAACCCCAGCAGTAACCGAGCACATTTTCTCCAGGTCGGCTTTAGCCAAATCTAAAAGCTTCATGACTGGAGCTTACAGGCCATTTGAAAGCTAATACCTATAAAACTCATCTATTTTTGATAAATTTGGGGTATTTTTGTTGCTTTTTTTTAATAATCGTTTTGTTGCTTTTTCATCACTTTTTTGTTGCCGGTTTTGTTGCTCTTTTGATGTTTTTTGTTCCATTTTTCATCACTTTTTTCAAGAGGCTTTTAGATTTGGGTAAAGTGGGACTGGAGAAAATGTGCTTGGTTAAAGTGGGGGTTAAGAGGTTATCTCAAAGCATAAGCCTCTCCAGTTTTATAGAAAGAGTAATATTGGAACGTGCGTGTCACAAGAATGTGACAGTTGCATTTAGTCTACTCATTCCTGTATTAGCTGAATAACCTTTTTCGAAGTCCATGCAGCTACAGACTTTATAAAACACAGCGAGATTTGACTCTTCTGTAAAAAACAAAACAAAAAAAAACTAGTGACTAGTTTTAATTGGTGTCAGTTGGTAGAAGTCGACCGCAGTCTGCAGATGAAACACGAGGCAGGCAAATGAGGGCTTTTCATCTGTCAAATAAAAACTAATACTCGGCGGAGCATTTAAAATGTGCTGTCAATGTCACTTAGCTACGGCTTGTGGCAAAAAACATCAACTCTAATTTGGAAAATCCCTGTTCTCTAGTGGGGCGAGGCCATAACTAAAGTTATGAAAAGGAGTCTGGAAATAGTAATCAGAAATCATCTTTGGCTTTTAACAGAGGCATAACGATAGGCCAATAAGACATTAGCTTGCATTTTAATGCTGTCACTAAGCAGCTCTACATTTGATGACAGGCTGATAGATGGGTTTGACAGTGATGTAACTGATGAGACAATTACCGGTAAGTACGTGGCCTTTTTTTCCACCCTGAGATGCAGAAAAGTGTTCCTGTGGCCTTTGCAGATGCAGGCTGTATATGGAAGACATTTCAAACAAAAGTCCAAATATGGGGAAGAGATGACGTCCAGAAAGCTATTGAGCAGCAGTGATGCCAGTAACTAATTACTTAGTAACAGATTACTGTAATCAGATTACTTTTTTCATTAACTAGTTACTAGTTATTACTATTTCCAAACAAGTAATCAGATTTAAGTTACTTTTCAAAATCATTGTGAGTTACTATTTTGTCATTTTCCTTTGGAAAACACATTTCTTTTTGCATCTTTGCGAGTGACGTAACATAACGTAACAAGTCACGTTTTCAGCCTGAAAACACTAACACTGGTCGGGGAGAGAGATGGAAATACGTCTCTTTTCTGAGGCTGCGTCAGCTTTGTTGATGTTACTGTTAAAATGCACTTGCTATAAAGTGAGTGTTGGTAAAAGGGTTTGTCATTAGTATGTTGTGATGGTGGAGATGTTGTTGGCTGCAGCTGAATGTAACTAATAAAGTAACTTTTAATTTAACTAAGTTACTTTTCAAAGGAGTAATCAGTAATATATTACTATATAATACTCATATATTACTCATATATTACTGCTCAACACTGTTGAGGAGGCAAATAAGTCGATCAGTTGTAAATCAGTTGTGGACATTGTGTAAAGAGGACAGAGCTGAGGCGAGCCTCTGGTGTCCTGTACACACGTGACCTGGGCTCGATCACTAAGTTTGCGCTTTTATCGCCCCCCAAAAATAAAATACATTTGTAAAGGGGTTTTTGTTGGCACTTAGATTCTTTACCCAGATGATAGAAAACCAAACACAAAAATGACACATTTAACCTCTTAATCCCCCCTAAACCAAGCACATTTTCTCCAGTTTGGCTTTACCTACTGTAGATCTAAAAGCTTCTTGAAAAAACATAATATAGCGACAAAACAGTCAAGGAGCTTTTAGATTTGGGTAAAACCGAACTAGACAAAATGTGCTCGGTTAAAGTGGGGGTAAGAGGTTAACCGGTTTATTTGATTTTAAACCATGTTTTGTTTTGAAAGACTCAAGGTGAGGCCTGCCTCCAATGCACTGCCCCTGCACCACACATTTCTAGCAAAAACCTGGACTAAAAATGAAAACCAGTTTGCTTCATTACTCTGCACGGTTTAGGAGAGGTGTTTAAAATGTAAAAGGGTGAGTAAATGTGAAAACCTTATTGACTCGACAGACATTTTATGGATGAAATGCTACAGATGAGTCTATTTAGTGCGACATGTCCATGCACTGTCCGCATGGCGCCTCAGGATTATCAATAATTTACCATGTGGGTGCGCGGGGTTCTAGTCCCGACCATGCACCCAATGTTTGTGAGAATATATTTTATGTTGAAAATTCGCTTTTTATTAGAAAATGCTGCTGTTATTTCAAAGCAAGTAACATTTACACAATTACCAGACACTACAAGTTGCAGTTTTGTTGACTTTATATTGAAGTCCATACAACATCTGCCTCACCAGCAACAAACCTCACCGCACGTCACTGCTACAGTGTATGAGGTATGAGAGTGGGGATTTCAGATAGTGAGGTGATGGTCAGAAGAAAGGTTGAGCCAGATTCCTTTTGAAGCAGTCGCGAGAATCACGAGATTTCAAATATGCACGTCGGAAACCTCCGCTTTAGAGAAGCTGGTAGAAAGCCTTCGGAAGTGACCTTTCCGAAGGCCTGACTCAACCCATAATTAGGAAACAAGATGAAGTAAGTATTTTCGGCGGCCTGAGGACACTGTTCCTCTTTTAATTCAGATAATTAGACGAGATAAAAAGCCTGTAATTGCCGATGGATGTGAGTCATCTCCAAAGCAAACAGCCCGCGACGCCCACAGAAAGACTACATTTGAAGCCAGTGCCTGATTTAAAAGTAAGTGAGGATGAATCGTATCATGGTTTGTGTTTTGTACTGTGATTAAATCGGAGGTTGTCGAGAGCTCACCCTGCCAGCCATGAACTGTCCGAAGCCAGGGGGAACGTCAAAGTGGAGATGATTAAAGTGACCAGTGCGGGGTACAGCAGACGCCTGGAGAGAGAAGTCAAGCCTGTAAAATTGAGTGGCACCTACAGTATACACATCCTGCAATAGGCCTGAGGGGGAGACACTGCAGGCGAAATTCAGTTATTTCACTTGTGAGGTTTTGGGCCAGTTTGCTGTCTGAACAATTATAAAGTATTACTTGGAAACAAAGAAGTGCCTTATTTTCACAATAATGTGCTAATGAGAGCGTCAGAAACAGTAACTTCAAAACCTAGTTTCTCCAAATGCATGTTTTGATTTACATTTGATTTGTTTTCCCTGTTAACTGACAGTGTCTCACCTGAACAGGAAACAGTGAGGATAGCCTCATGACTGATATAGAGGCTTCCATTCACGCTCAGAGCTCTGTTGCTGTCAAATATGCAAATAGTAAAAAATAAAGGCAGGAAGCCAGGAAAGTGCCACAATATTACAAGAAGAACATGCATAATACAAGTGGCGTTAAAAAAAAAACGAGATTCGGCTTTAAGGCGAGACACTGCCGGTGAATAGGAAACCAAATTAAATTTAAAGATATCAATTTGAAACTTTTGCTGAACATTACCGATATAAATATGAGAAAAAATATGCATTTTGTGCATAAAAATGTCCAAAATTACCAATACTTTCAGCGATGAAATCTAAATAATGGATAGAGCCAGATTTAAATGTTTTGTTCAATTTTATTGACATATTAGTAACAAAGATTTTTTCAGAGCTAATCATTTTTAATAAGCCTTGTTTTTTTTTTTTAAATCAATAAATCAGGCTGGGAATTAAATATAAAAAAATCCCTCTGAAAAAATCCAAGACTGGAAAGTCTGGAGTTTGTAGGAGCAACTGAAGTGGCTAAGTCGTTGCATGAGTGGAACAAAAACCTCATTTAGAGAAAAACAGCCCTGATGTTTTGTACCAAGTGCACATGCTCGGCACATTTCTCCACTGTTCCGTACCGGGCGTCTCGCAGAAGGAAAAATACCACATTTGGGTGATAGCGTCATTGCGGGCACCCTTCAGGACACGTAGATGTCAAATCAGTCAATATTTGTGAATCAATACCCGTGGGAAAGACGGCTTTATGAAGCGACGTAGTTGCTACTTCCGGGTTAAAATAAGCATCGTACAGGGTACGTTTTGTTATTTTTTATACTCTAACATGAAAACTAAGATGTTAAGGGAGAAAACTAACTAAAAATCTCCACTTCGACCACTGCGTGAAAAATCAACACGTCTTCCACCTGCCATGTCTGGCTTTAAGTGGCGTGATGAAAACTCACTTTTTCATGAGGAATTTGTTGATTGTCTTCTGTTTCCGGATGAACTGGACAATCAGACGATTCAAGTAGACGAACAAGGCCCCACCGAATCCACACGCGATGCTGCAGAAAGATCAGACACGAATACTTCCATAAAGCCACAAACAGTAGCTCAGTTGGAGACAGTTGCCCACTAAACAGACCCAAATTTAAGACACATTTTCAGCCTTGTGTACTGTAACTTCAGACACTGTGATAACAATGGTTCCGCGATTTTAGAAAGTGCTATTCTAGAACTTAAAAGTCTTTACAATTCCACATCTTATTCATTCCCTCCATACTTCCATACTTCATTCCCTGCCGCTCCATTTCTTCACCCCTCAAAAAGACTATTCCCATCTAAGATACACACATACTGTAGATTTCAAATTCAAAAGGCAAATAGAGAAAGAGGAGGCGTAGGAGAGGGATAAAGTCAACATCAAGAAACGGGGACAAAAACAAAGATTGCGCTTCAGACCACAGGCTGAGGAAATAAAAAAAAGTCAGAAGTTGGAAAGTGCGTGGGAGCGCGAGACAAGGCGGCAAAAGAGGTTTACATAAGCGGTGTTTGAACGCACAGTAGGAGCCCGCTGTACGGCGTTATGAGGGGAGAGAAAGATACACAGTGAAGAGTAAAAAAAACATGGCCTAGACAGAGACACCCTAATGCTCATAAATTCATCTCGATGCATTATTAATCCCGTCAAACAGCCCTGCATTAATGATAAGAGGGAGGAAGAGGAGGTGCAGCGGGGGAACATGGCATGGGGTGCTTTTAATTTAAGACAAGAACCTCAATTTGTCTGGATTTATCATAATGGGAGAACATCTTAATACGACGCATGCAGTGGAAGATAATAGTTCAGTAACTATGGATGTGTGAATTTGTCTACAAAAGGAAAAAACATATTTCAGACAAGTTCATTCAAGAGTTAAAAGGGATTAGATGGAAGTTGTCATTTTTATATACTCACTACTGCCACCTCAGGTCTTACACGTAAATGGTAAATGGTCACATTTTATATAGCGCCTTTCTACCTGCTTTAGGCACTCAAAGCGCTTTACATCAAGGAACCAGTCACCCATTCACTCTCATTCATACACCAGTGTACGCAGACACTGGAGGCAAGGTGGGTGAAGTGTCTTGCCCAAGGACACAACGACAGTGGGCACCTGCGGGATTCGAACCGCCGACCCTTTGGTCACAAGACGACCCGCTCTACTCTCTGCACCA
This sequence comes from Neogobius melanostomus, assembly GCA_007210695.1. Lineage (NCBI taxonomy): Eukaryota > Metazoa > Chordata > Actinopteri > Gobiiformes > Gobiidae > Neogobius > Neogobius melanostomus. The sequence continues at coordinate 2,480,639 of VHKM01000026.1, forward strand.
CCGTCGCCCCAACTGCAGTTTCTATATTAAACTTGTGCATGACGGTACTTCAGGCCTGAAGTAACAACTTTTTGAGTGACTGTGCAGGGTGGTAGCGGCAGTTGTGGGGAATAGGTCTGGGCCAATGGGCGAGGAACACGCTTCTCTATGGTCCTCATGGTGGGAAGCACTGCTGTAATACCACCCCCTTGTGGCCAGGTGGCAAATCCAAAAGACAGTTGGTAGACAGAATTCTAATGGGACTTTAGACCTCCCTAGAACGGCTTAAAAGCCTGGCTCCAAAGAATTAATTTTTTTCTAAAAATCGCTATGCCCCATGTGACAACGCTGGGGTAATAGGTTAAATATTTTTAACCACGCTGGTTTTTATATCAGCCCAATATAGTGGAAGCAGTTTCAGTGCATTGACTGGCTCCAGAGCCTGTCAATCAAACTCTGGAGCTCTGTGGACGCTCCGCCCGTCCCGCGAGTGCGGGGCTTCCCGCCTTTTTGCCCTTTTAAGGAACAGGCTGCGTAGGAGGAGACTTAACAGCCATGCAAGTTTCACAGACGACTCGGGACCTTATCTATGAATGGGACTGAATTGGTAAACATCTATCTCTAATTATTATATCTATGATCTGGGCTAATTCTACAACTTACGACATTGCTGGAGCAAGTAGGGGGTAGAAATACATAATTTTAACATGTTTAAACTCCGTCTAGCCCCTTTAAGCTTAACTCTAGTTTAGATTAAGATGCGGTTTATAAAAGTGTGGCACAGTGAGCAATCAGAATGTACAATTCATTTGAGAATTTGGGGAAAAGGAATCATCTAGCATATAGCACTTTAGCTACCTGTACTGGACACATAAAACAATTTACTCAAAAGAACCTATTCACACAAACGATAAACAATAGTGCATAACACTGGAGGCAAAGTGGGATAAGTGTCCTGCCCAAGGACAGAACAACCGAATGCACTGATGGGAGCAGGGTTCAAACCCTCAACTGTCCTTGGGAACTGGTGGGCAAAAACAAAAAACAAAAACCTGCCAACTACTGTAAGTCGCTGTTGCTTGTGAAATTCGTCAACAGAAAGGTGGACGTGCAGCCATGGCTCTAGTTTATACTAAAATGAGTATGATATAGTAACAAGGCTACAATTGTACTAAACTCATTTGTAAAGGCTGTGAGGCTGTTCTGTCTCTTCACTGTTTTTGAAGACGTTTCATACAGTCTCTCTGGCTCTTTAGAATGTTCTTATGGATGCTGACAACAAAGGCCACCAAGTCAGGAAAAACCCTTAATGGCACTACTCTTTTCACGGTTAGACAAGCATTACTTTCTCCTCCCCATGCCTATATCTGTCAGGCGGAGAAAGTCGGTCAGTGTACTTTCCTGAACTAGGCCACGAGACTTTGTTCAGGCTGCTTCAAGGGCACGTCTTCCGACTACGAGTTTACTCCTTCAGGCTGAGTTTAGACGGAGTGCTCCCTGGAACACAAGGAGGCCATCACGCAGCCTGTATTCCGTACAGTATCAGTCATTCTCTGAAGTCTGAGGCATAACTGTGTCTGCGAATACTAATGTGAGCAAGTGCATGTTGAGGACGGAAAGGACACGCTTTCTAGGGCTTTTCCTCTTATGTTACCTTCCTTTGTAAAATACATCCGTTACTACAAAGTTTAGATTTCAAATAATGTCAGTTTAGAAATTAGAACAGGGAGCTTCTGGTATCCAGCAAAAAGATGGTGCTCATGGAAGGAGGCAATAGAACGTGCAGAGAAAAATCAGGTCCAGGCACTCATCATTTGCAAAAGTAGAAAAGGCTTTATTAATGGGCCAGAAACATTAAAAAGCACACCAACGCGTGTCGGCTTGCGCCTTCGTCAGGGTGTGTGTGGAGACAAACAGTAAACCAATTTGTAATGTCTGACTGCAGGTGTGCAGCCAGGACATTGAGACACATGCTGTCATAGTCCTTTTGGACACAAGGGGTAGACATTTCGTCTTCACAGTATAATGGCAACAAGACAAAACATAGACAACAAAATTATAAAAAACAAGAGAGGTCCAGATCATCATTCAGGCCAGGGTATTTTGTAGCACTAAGAGCATGGATCCAATATGCTTCTCTTTACCTTAGGCGTAAGATTTTATCACCACCCCTGGCATTTAGAGTGATAACCTCAATTCCTGACACCTTTAGGGTGGAGTCATGGCTGTGATGGACATCCATATAATGTCTGGCCATAGGATAATTTGGGTTATTGGAGCGAATGGCATACCTGTGTTCAGCCACTCTATCCCTCAGCCTCCTTTTAGTGAGGCCCACGTAGAAGCACCCACAGGGACATTCAAGGCGATACACTACATGGGTGGTGTTACAGTTGATGACACCATTTATAGAATACATCCTATTAGAAGCCAGATCCATAAAAGTGTCAGTCTTCACCATCACAGTATCTACAAAAAAAAGTTCCCTTTTGGACGGGAGAGCCATGTGGTGGGCTTAGTAGATGGGAGATAGCTCCTCACAAGCTTGTCTTTAATGTTTCTGGCCCATTAATAAAGCCTTTTCTACGTTTGCAAATGATGAGTGCCTGGACCTGATTTTTTTCTAATGTCAGTTTAGCTTTAGTTTTCCATCCAAATTCTAAACAAACATATACGTTTCTCTCAGCCCCAAAGCAACCAGCAGAGCTTAAAGGCCCCGTGTTCTTTCGAGTTATATTATGTAATCACATTTTGTTTGGTCCCTTGTTATATTATGCTGTGCGTGTAGTCATCATAAAGCATCTTCATCTTTGATTGATGACTTTGTAATATTGGAATATTCAAGATCAAAATTGCTAATATTTCTGATATCGTGCAGCCCTATGAGGGATGTCTGTGTTGATCCTCATGTTATTGTCATAATTACACTGATGTTGGTCAACACTTAAGAGCTTGATTTCTTTCGCCATTCGGGAGCTGGAAAGCCAAACCAAGTATTGTAATAATGTGAAATTGTTGCTTGTTTGTTTGTCTAAAAAAAAAATCACTGCAAAAATCGCTTTCAGGTGCTGGCACACACAGAATAAATCAAATAAAACATTTGAACGGGAGGATCCTGCCGCTTTTCTGGTGGCAGAGATAAGTGTAAAGTCAGTGACGCAGCAGTGGGCGCCAACACCAACGCAACAAGAAACCTGCCAAGTACAGAGAATTAAACATGAGAGAACAAGGGAGGGAGAGTCCTCACCAGAGTCACGCAGGACTTGAAAGGATTAAAGACAAAAGCAGGCTTCTTCTTCTTCCTTGGGATCACTGTCGAAACTGTACAATAGGAAATCTCAGAGTCCGACATTGAGTGCCTTAACAGATTATATGCGAGTGGTTAGCCTTCAAGCCCCACGGCAAGATGTTTTTTTTGAGGAGTTTGTAATCTAGTTTCCCCAAACAATCGGAATCTCGCATAATAACCCAGTGTGACCCAGCGGCATGCCGGGTATACTTGGAATTAAAAAAAGGTGAATTTCAATATTACTTTGAAAGGAAAGGTTAGTTTTAATTATGTTTTTCAGTAAAAAGGTTTCACTTTGAGAGTATTTTAGCTACATTTTGAACATATGACTCTCCTTAATACTGAAAGTTAAAAGGGACTATACAAGGTTTAAAAATGTTAAAATTAAGTATTTCCTTCCCCTACATGTTCCAGCAATGTCCTAATGTGTAGAATGAGCCCAGACCGGTTCACCACAACTGCCTCGAAAATCCTGCACTGTCACTCAAAAAGGTGTTAATCCGGGTCCGAAGTGCCGTCATGCATGAGCTTAATATAGAAGCTGCAGTTATGCATTAGACCTTAGGTGGCAGTAGTGAGTATAAAAATGACCAACTTGCATCTAGTCCCTTTAAGTTTCTCACTTTGTTAAACTTTTGGCAGGATCCTCGAGTACTCGGGGTATAAATTAATACGTAAAGAAGTATGTGGGACAAAAAAGGTTGGGAACCACTGTACTGTGCTATACTATACGACAACTTAATATATTGTCGTAATATATTGTGCAGCCATATGTTGTACAGTAGTTTTAGGGGGAAAGCGCGAAGCAGCACTGACGCTGTGGCGCGGATCGGCACTCACTCGGTCGTAATTGCGTTGATGCGAGCAAAACAAAAGCACATGTTCACCCCCCTCTCCTTTAGGGCTGGGCGATATGGACCAAAAGTCATATCCTGATATATTTAGGTTGAATATCGATATACGATATATATCCCGATATTTTTTTCCGCAAACTGAGAGCTGTAAAATGAAATGTTAAGTCAAAGTCAAAGCCAAATACGAGTAATTTTATTGAAAACTCACTATAAAATATAAACATAAACTCCGTATAACAAAGCTCCGTAATGTGCACATTTAAATAAAAAATATCTTAAATAAAAATAGCCTATAAAATAAAATAGTTAAATTTTTTTCTGAGGGCAGCGTTTATATACTGTATAAAGACATAACAAAATAAAGTGCTCAGCTTAAGATAAACTTTTTTTTTAAAATTAGCTTGAGATGACTCTTTTTGTTAACTTAATAGCTTATCTGAATTTGAAATATCCCGATATACCCGATATGGTCTAATTCCATATCTCATTTAAAAATATATCGATATATCTGAAATATCGATATATCGCCCAGCCCTACTCTCCTTCCCCCGTCCCTCCCCCTCGGCACAGAGTCTGGTTGGAGGAAAAAGGCTGTTGTACATAACATCGCCATTGGCCATGAGTGTTTCTCCACCCCACGTACTTCCCATTTAAATGCACTAAGTCTGGAGTGGCAAGATCTCAAAGTGCGCTCCTACTAAGCGCAAAATGTTACGCTATAGTCTACGTTTAGAAACACAAGATCAGGCCCCAGAGCCCCTTTGCTGAAAAAAAACAATACAAGAGCCATATTCTGGCAGAGAATTTCCAGCCGAGACAGTAGAAACCGATAGAAAACTCTGCACACTCCTGAGGGAAGAGTTTAGGACTGCCCTAACCACACAGATTTATTGTTTCCAACTTCAGAGAATAGTTTTTGTTAAGATATACAGTGAGGAAAATAAGTATTTGAACACCCTGCTATTTTGCAAGTTCTCCCACTTAGAAATCATGGAGGGGTCTGAAATTGTCATCGTAGGTGCATGTCCACTGTGAGAGACATAATCTAAAAAAAAAAATCCAGAAATCGCAATGTATGATTTTTTAACTATTTATTTGTATGATACAGCTGCAAATAAGTATTTGAACACCTGTCTATCAGCTAGAATTCTGACCCTCAAAGACCTGTTAGTCTGCCTTTAAAATGTCCACCTCCACTCCATTTATTATCCTACATTTAGATGCACCTGTTTGAGGTCTTTAGCTGCATAAAGACACCTGTCCACCCCATACAATCAGTAAGAATCCAACTACTAACATGGCCAAGACCAAAGAGCTGTCCAAAGACACTAGAGACAAAATTGTACACCTCCACAAGGTTGGAAAGGGCTACGGGGAAATTGCCAAGCAGCTTGGTGAAAAAAGGTCCACTGTTGGAGCAATCATTAGAAAATGGAAGAAGCTAAACATGACTGTCAATCTCCCTCGGACTGGGGCTCCATGCAAGATCTCACCTCGTGGGGTCTCAATGATCCTAAGAAAGGTGAGAAATCAGCCCAGAACTATACGGGGGGAGCTGGTCAATGACCTGAAAAGAGCTGGGACCACCGTTTCCAAGGTTACTGTTGGTAATACACTAAGACGTCATGGTTTGAAATCATGCATGGCACGGAAGGTTCCCCTGCTTAAACCAGCACATGTCAAGGCCCGTCTTAAGTTTGCCAATGACCATTTGGATGATCCAGAGGAGTCATGGGAGAAAGTCATGTGGTCAGATGAGACCAAAATGGAACGTTTTGGTCATAATTCCACTAAACGTGTTTGGAGGAAGAAGAATGATGAGTACCATCCCAAGAACACCATCCCTACTGTGAAGCATGGGGTTGGTAGCATCATGCTTTGGGGGTGTTTTTCTGCACATGGGACAGGGCAACTGCACTGTATTAAGGAGAGGATGACCGGGGCCATGTATTGCGAGATTTTGGGGAACAACCTCCTTCCCTCAGTTAGAGCATTGAAGATGGGTCGAGGCTGGGTCTTCCAACATGACAATGACCCGAAGCACACAGCCAGGATAACCAAGGAGTGGCTCTGTAAGAAGCATATCAAGGTTCTGGCGTGGCCTAGCCAGTCTCCAGACCTAAACCCAATAGAGAATCTTTGGAGGGAGCTCAAACTCCGTGTTTCTCAGCGACAGCCCAGAAACCTGACTGATCTAGAGAAGATCTGTGTGGAGGAGTGGGCCAAAATCCCTCCTGCAGTGTGTGCAAACCTGGTGAAAAACTACAGGAAACGTTTGACCTCTGTAATTGCAAACAAAGGCTACTGTACCAAATATTAACATTGATTTTCTCAGGTGTTCAAATACTTATTTGCAGCTGTATCATACAAATAAATAGTTAAAAAATCATACATTGTGATTTCTGGATTTTTTTTTTAGATTATGTCTCTCACAGTGGACATGCACCTACGATGACAATTTCAGACCCCTCCATGATTTCTAAGTGGGAGAACTTGCAAAATAGCAGGGTGTTCAAATACTTATTTTCCTCACTGTATATCATAAATAGACCTCCAGTTTGTGTGTGTTTTACCAGTCTTACATTTAAACTAGTGCGACAAGAGTGAGCAAAAGCTTCTGGAGATCGAAGCATGTCTTCAACTGGATAATATTTAACTCTCCACTGCAATGTAAATTTCCTGGATGACGGAGAGCCTACACAAACTCCCTCCAACACTCTCTCTTTCTCTCCCATCTATGCAGCGGCCTCTTCGAGGAGCCTGTGGTCTGATTGTGCGGACGAGCCCGGAGGCAAAGGCAGGATAAAATAAGACGTCCCCCGGTGAGAAGGCAACTGTTGCTGCTAAATTATCCATGTTCAGAGAGATCAGAGAGACACGCGGACCTGCCCACTGTCACACCTTCAGAGAAGCAGCAGCAGCTCACTCCCCCCTTCCTCAACCAACCAAAAGGGGGGCCCCCCCCTTTCCCAAAGTGCGGAGGACGTACAGGAGCTATTAAAGCCGCCAAGAACACTTTGTACTGGCAAATTGAGAAGATGTGGTTTACCAGATGGACGGCTTATTGGGATCAACCTGCTGGGCATATAAATAAGAAAATCTCACCTTTTCCATCTTAGACAAAGGTTCTCAAGCAGTCATCTGTACTGGATAACATTTTAAACTCTTAACACCCACCTGAACCAAGCACATTTTACCCCGGCATCTCCTACCCATATCTAAAAACTTGTTGAAAAAAAGCATCAAAATAGCGACAAAAACGAGAGAAAAAAACGAGGATGAAAACGTGACAAAAATCCAATAGAAACCCAGATTGAAAGCTAAAATCCTGTTTTTTTTTTCTGGCTTTCAAATGAGGCCTATAGGCTGTAAGCTTCTTTCGAGAAGCTTTTAGATTTGGATAAAGCCAAACCTGAGAAAATGCACTTGGTTAAGGCGGGGGGGTAAAGGGCTTAACGGTCACCTCAAAAGACTGCTTTAGCAACTAACAATATCCTGCATCTTCTTAATACAACATGCTGCAAACTAAATGTTAGTTGCTGATGAAGCCTCTTGAAGTGAGAGGACGCTTCTTCCTCTCACTTCAACAGGCTTAACCCAGTACAGATGGCGGCCTCAGAACCTCTGCGTGCGATAAAAATGCAATACCAAAAAATAGCTCGCAGCAAAACCAGTTGTTATCCGCCTTATAAAAAAACAAAGAATAAAAGTAATAATAAAAGTCAGCATCTAAAAAACGGTGTTAATGAAAAAAAGAAAGGGGTAAAAATAGTGTCATTTGTTGAAGCAGAAATGTCACAGAAATGCCAGATCGGAGCGTCATTTCGAGCACGTACCCAATAACTGCAAACGCTGGGAGCTCCTGGAGGTCGAAGGGGAACTCCAGGCGAAACCTGGTTTTGAACAGCGCCGTGATGGTTTCTGCACAGTCCCAATGAAAATGTAAAAAAAAATTAAAAAAATTAGACAAAATCACTGACCCCACTGGAAATAAGAAAAACAAACAACGTCATCTCATAAACACTGGCTCATTATTTTGTGTTTCGGACTTTTAAAAGAGACGTACCCTTGTTAGCGCAAAAATGATTAGTATCCGATAAATATATCTCGCAGTGGGAAAAGGGGAGTGGAGTTCATTGCCGAGTCATCCTAATGGGCATATCTTTTTTTTAAATATATTATTAGGAAAAGCACAGAACTAAAATGGTTAAGCACTTTCAGGGCTCACTAAAACATTTCCACATAATAAACGTTACGTAATCGTTGGTCGTTTTTAGAGTGTAGGATGTACTCTCTCTGCCTCTACCATGTTGTCTGTGGAAATATTTCTATATGTTTTTATCATAATAGGCTTTAATGATTGTATATGAAACTGTGTTGATGTGATCTGTGCCTTAAGGTTGATTTGAATTGGGCTGACACTTTTCTGTATCATTGTTTTTAACTCTTGGATCCACTGGGGGGCAGTGTGTTAGAAGGAGGAGTCAGATTATGCAGAAGAAGTGCCGATAAGGAGACGCCTACTTCCTGTTTTTATAAAAGGCCAAGGCACGGGGCCTCCTCCATCCCTGGCTGGCCACGTCACCATGTAGCCTTTTGCATAGCTTTTGTCTTAGTCTGTAAATGTTAGGGAATAAATAATGATTTTGATTTTAATAGAACAAGCCTACGTATTCTTTTTCATCCATTTTTTGAACACAATATGTCCTGTCAGGAAGAAACTGCCCCATAGTGTAATTAAGTGTCTGCATTGGATCTGCATCGTCTGTTTGTATCTTCTTCACACGTTAGGAATGCTGAAATGTAACTGTTCAATTCTCAGTTCATAGTTTGCTCCAAGCCTTTAAAGAGGGGTATTATGCTTTTTTCAATCACATAGCACCAGTCTATAGCATACTACAATGATGACGTAACCTTCTGTTAATTAGTAAATTAAAATAACTGCCTTGAATAAAATTACTCTCTCAAAATGGCTGTACTGAACGTCTTGAAATAGGCCTCTGTCTCTTTAAGAAGCTTTCCGACACGCCCCCTTCAGCACACTGCTGTGGCATCTAAACAACACTACTGTGCGGGGAGGGGGCTCTGCTGAGCTGAGGAGCAGTGGTTGGTGGCTTGGCTGGTGACAAAAGGTCCAGAGGCGTCTCCAGGAGGTGGGGGCGTTCCTAGGAGGACTGAGGCATAGCTACACCTAAAATGGCTGCCGTCTAAGTTTTTACTCAAAAATATGTGAATGAGCCAAGGCAACACTCCAGGCATGTGTTTAATGAGGGAATGACATAATAACATGATATAAAGCTTGAAAAAGTCGATTTTACATAATACCCCCCCCCTTTAAAAGACATGGGCCGGTCCTGGTGCCATCCCAGTGACGTCTGGAGACGCCGCAGCTTGAAATCCTTGCAACTCGCAGTGTACTTTCCACTCTGTTGGAGACCACTTTACCTTCGTCTTTGTTCCAGACGGCCAAAACTCTGAAAATGAAGGCACTGAAAGTAGCAGCAAAGAACCCTCTCCAGTAGTTTCTCACGGCGAAGAAAGTGGACGTTACTTCGATACTGAACAGGACGCCTGCGACACACACAAAAAACAAAACAAAAACGACTGGTTAATATGATGAAGACTATTTATAAATCTGTATTTAGCAGCGAGGGGCGTCCTGCTGTGAGCCAGATGCTGCGATGACAAACGTATCGGGGGGGGGGGTAATTTTTGATGCTACATGGCGCCGTCTGATGTTTACAGACGCGACATCAGGTGCAATATCTCAGAGCCACGCGTCACTACACCACAAGGCTTCGCGGCTCATTTGCATTTAGGAGGAAATGAAGTGTTTCTGCGATGGATCATGTTGTTATCCGCCAAACTTCCATTTTTAAACACAATACGCCTTTATCTGGCTTGCTATCCCAGCGAGTTCTGAAGGCCGTGATTTATTTACTATTAATAACCAATAAGAGAAACGCGTGGTCCGTCTAACATAGCGGTTTTCCCGAGTGCAAAGGCATGAAAAATAACAACAGCATGGTGTTGGGTAAACAACAGGCATGTAAGCACAGCCTCCGTGGGCCTGTCGCTAAAAGTAAAGAAGACATCTTTACTTTTCTTGTTGTCACTGCTATGTTGTGCTCTTCTCTTTGTCTTGTCTTATTCAGTCCTGGTTTAGTCCCAAGTTACAACCAGTTTAGTAAGTCCCGTTTTAGTCCTGGCTCAGACCTGCACTGCCATCTCTAATAAGTACAAAAGTTTTAGTAAGTTATAGCCTTGCTTCGCTTTAACTGCCTTTTTAAGAAAACAGCTACATTTGTGCTGAAGCGGCTAATGATCTGCACACGCAGTCATGTGGCGTTTGAACCTGGGGAATATATGACCCACTGCGGGCCAACACGGAGACGCTAATACATGCTTTTATCACCAGTCGTATCGACTACTGTAATGCCCTGCTTTCTGGTCTTCCCAAAAAGAGTATCTCAGGTTTACAACTTTTACAAAATTCAGCAGCTCGTGTCCTGACGAAGACCAGGAGGCGGGACAACATTACACCGGTTTTAGAGTCACTGCATTGGCTCCCCGTGTGTTTCAGGATCGATTTTTAAAGTTCTTTTAATGGTTTTTAAATGTCTTAATGGTCTTGGTCCTTCTTATCTTTCAGAACTGCTTTTACCTTATGAACCTTCACGGTCCCTTCGCTCCTCCGGCAGGGGTCTCCTAGTTGTTCCTAAAGTCAACAAAAAGACTCATGGCGAGGCGTCTTTCCAATATTACGGCCCTCGCCTCTGGAACGACCTGAGGAGGAGCTCAGGACCGCAGAGAACGTTCAGATTTTTAAGAACAGGCTCAAGGCCCACCTTTTTAGTTTAGCTTTTAACTGATATCTGTTTATTTATTGTAGTCCCATTTATTTATTTATCTATTTATTAACCTTGATAATTTGATATTTATTGATATTTATTTCTTACTGATTTTTACTTTGTTTTTAAACTTTTTAATCAATGTTTTTATACTGCTTCATATATTTTTAGAATCTCCAGTGTTTCCTCTGAAGGAGCCCTCTGCCTCGGGAGCGGTGACTGGCTGTGGCTGTGTGGGTGCTGTCCTGTGGGTCCAGGTGGAGGTGTGGTGTCTCTGCCGCCCCTCCTATGGGGACCCTTGTATCGGTGCCTGGATTGGCCGCGGCTGGTCTGCTGCTCCCGAGGAGGACGGCTCCTCTGATGGGGTTTCCTCACCTTGGTCATCTGTACCCAGCCTTATGTACTTGATTCTGTGTGAGTGTGAGTGTAGAGTAAAGGGTAGGGGGTGTAGGTGTACGTGCGTATTGTGATAACTGTATATATTGGGAGGGTGGGAGGGTTTGTCGGGCGAGAATGTTTTAATGTCTTTTTAAATGTCAAGCACTTTGTGATGCACTTGTGTATGAAAAGCGCTCTATAAATAAAGATTGATTGATTGATTGATATATTGACGTCTGGAGGGAACAAAGTACCACCAAAATAATTTTAGATACCACCCCCTGCCGGAGATTTTCGGTAGTTTACAGTGACACTTCCGACAGAGACAAGCGTCCTCTGTTGGCATTTTGTGTAAACTGTAGTCTTTTTCCAAATATGCATCATTAAACTAAGCAAGAGAGAAGTGCTGTGAATTGTATTTATTTATTTATTGGGTTGGGACAGTGCGTGTTAATGAACACACCACACCGGATTGTAGCCATGGGCTAATTTGCATCCGGTGAACAATGGCTCATTTTCTAATTTTCTCATATTCTCATTTAGTTTCAAAATAGACGCACCCTTGCTAGCACAAAATGATTATCCAATATTTATCATAGTGGAAAAAATGTAATGGACGATAGTTCACTGTAGTTTCTCAAAGAGCACACATAGTGTTACTGCTTAACCTAGACCTGACCAACTACAGCAACCCTAGATCAGAACAGTTAGTGAAACCCATGTGACGGCCTTTTTGTTTTGGTCTGGCAGTGTAAGATGGTGGCAGGAGGTGACCAAAGTCGTTAAAAAGCTAGGAAAAAAACAAAACAAATAGAAACATTTAAATGCAGAAAGAAAGCCAAAGGAAATAAAACAAAGTTCAAACAGATGCCAATATGTACATTTCCATTAGTGCAGTGAATACAGTTTTGACCGGAAGCTCGAGCCTTGCTGCCAAAACTGAAAGTTTTATGGGGAAAAACATGGCAGAGAAAAGCCAAACTTAAAAAGGAGAATCTCAGCACTAATGGACGCCCCCACAACAGCTTTCTAATTAAACAAACACTTTGTGCAAACATTTTTTTTTACAAATAGTGTTCCTCTAAAGACTTTTAGACTCAAAACAGTAACTCTTTAGCATTCATTAAGCTCAAGAGCTTTTTGGTCGATTCTGGCATCACCCACGGCAGGCCTCGACCTTCCTGTCAATGTCTCTTAACATTTATTTAAAAGTTTTGATGCCAACTTATATTAAATGCTGTGAAACAAATGTATACATATCAAGGTATCGCACCGTGTAAAAGAAGAGGGAATATGTGCAGGTGTAAATATAACAAGGTCCAGTAGGAAATTGCAAAGCTGCTAGAGTCAAGACTTTTGAAGGTCAGCAGTTGGTTGTTGTATAACCTGTTTATGACCAGTACAATCAGGGCAGACTGTACCTGTCGATGTTCACAGTACACATCTCTGAGCCATAAATAGGAGTGACCTGAATTCAATATCTATAGTTTGTGTGCATTATATGACTTGCCGCACAGAAGCAGAGTCTTCTAGACATAGTGTACCTTTATATCAGATCACAACATAAAGAGTAGGGCCGGGTATCGTTTAAAAAGTTCAGGTTCTGTTGGTCCAGGGACAGGATTAAAAGGAAGTGACTTTATTTTTTGTTTGTTATTAGTTTTTTTTATTTTTTTTTTATTAGTTTTAACTACATTTTCCAATTGTTCCCAAAAAAATTTTTACACATTTTTTCTTATTTTCCTATTTTTGCAATTACTAATATTTTTCCTATTCTCCCCCATTTCCTTCCAATTTGTTGTTATATTTGTTATATATTTCCAATTTCTTTTTTCTTTTTTTCTTATTTTTTTTTTTTGGCTGAATGTTTACCTGTTTTTTTTACACATTTCGTTTCTTATTTTTGCCCACATTTTTTTCCAATTTTTTTGTTACTAATGTTTACCCTATTTCCCCCATTCCTTTCAATTTTACCCCATTTTTTCACACATTTCTTGACACTTGAGATGAACCCAATATTGTAAATGTGCAGCTCTTCCAAACATTATTGTTCTGTTTTCTGGTTCTAGACGACACATGTTTAGTATCGGTATCGGAAAGAGTATCGGAAAAAATATTGGAAAGAGTATCATTCAGGCATCAGGTGTCGAAAACCAAGTATCGTTAAAGTACTAGTATCAAACAAAATGTAACTAGTAACGCGCTACGACGCACCTCCTATAGGGGCAGCGAAACAACAGCCCACTCCCACGGCACAAGCAGCAGCCAGCATCTCGATGTTTCGGGACTCGTTCTGAAAAACACAGAATACTTTTGGTTACATACAAGTACATTAGAACTGCCTTCTGTTGTGTGATGTCGGCCGGGTTTATTTCATACATGCTTTTCTTTGGATGATGGGAGGAAGATAACCTATACGCACTACACTCACAGACTATCACATTCATAAACTAAAGAATATTATGGCCTCTGGTGATGTGACAAGATCGTAATAAACAGCCACAAGATGACAGCCATGCAGCGTTTCTTTATGAAAAAATGAATAAATCTGTAATCAAAGGAAGATCAGAGAAACGCATATACAGTCGCTGGTGGGCAACCGAGCAGCGGCGAATTCTGGGAAGCCGGGTTCTTGACACCTGATCTGACGTACCTTAGGCCCGATGAGACCGGCTTCCTTCGGCAGCATGGGAGGCGATAGAGTTTAATAAGTAGGTGCATTAGTGCTCGGTATTAGGTGTACCGGAAGGAGCTTATCCAGGTTTAACAAACTGACAGAGCCTGACTTTGATTCCTGAACATCTGACTTCAGAGGAAGAACTCAGGGGGGGGGGGGGGGGGGGGGAAGGGCTTACACTGCAAACATGCTTCAGATTAACCTGGAGAAAAGATTACGCCACAACTGCTTATTTTGGGAACACGTAAGTTTGAACTTAAATCATCGTCGTGCATTTTTAGGGTTTATTGTTCAAGATAATTAGTAAGTAAGTAAGTAAGTAAAGTTTATTTATAAAGCGCTTTTCACAGATAAAATCACAAAGTGCTGTACAGGAAAAAAGAAAATAGTAATAATATTAATAATAGGAGTAAATCGGGGCACCTAAAATGCACACTGCTCATTCTTTTTACAATGCATCTTGGTCAAAGTTGATATTGTTAAAAGACTACAGATCTGTGAAGCCAAATAAAAGTGCCTCACTCACATGATTACTTATTATTTTCCTGTAGAGACTATTCCTCTCTTTTTTGTGTTTTGGTTTTGGTTTTACAAATGTCCCATCCAAACTCATTTCTAGATTTCCTGACACACTTCTAATACCCCGATTCTTTCCGGGGATGAGTTTATAAGTAAAACAATACTGTCACAGTGACGTAAACAACAAGAGCAGCCAATTAGTTCACAACCGTGCACAAAAGGTTGTAGTTTTTTGTTTTTCTTCTCAGGAAAGTCTGCTTTTACAGTACAATATACTTAAATGCACAATACCTGATGCTTTTCTAGTAGTGGAACAAATTTTGTTTTGTCCTCCTTTAGCTTACTGTAAACTCAGACATTTGTGGGAAAAAAACACTGTCCATGAAATTGACACATTTGCTTTATAAGAAGAACTCTCAGGGTAGTTTTCAAGCATTTCTGTGACAGTGACCCGGCAAGTTGGGAAATGTGCCGATAAACTCGGGATATTACAAAATTATTATGATATAATTATTAAAAAAGTTAGAAAATGAGATGAGTTTGGACACAACTAACATATTAATTTAGTGACTTCCTCCAACAGGCCACCGTTTTTCCATACTGAGATATGTTCTTACCTGATCTTAGAGGCAAAGAACATATCACAGTATGGAAAAACGGTGGCCTGTTCCTTTAAAATGTTAAAAAGTAAAAGATACAAACCATTTTAAATATGTTATAATAATGTGTGTGTGTGTGTGGGGGGGGGGTCACATACTTCTAATAGTTTTTATATTATTCTTTTTTTTTTTTTTAATAAGAAGAAGAAGGAAAAAAGAAAACCGAATGAATAAATGAATGACTCCTAACTTTGTGGCTTTAAAATTATAAAGGTAGAAGCTAGTATTTCAAATTAGTCAGCAACTGTGCAGCATGAACAAGCTAAATGAGGTATTGGCCTGTATGAGTTATACTGATTTAATGCCATTTGATGTTTGGCATGCAGCTGATGTCAATCCAAGCAAATGGACCTTAACCTATTCATGCATGCACATCGTCAATGACGTTTTTTCTCATGACCATATTCTAGTGTATGTCCTTCTTTTTGACAAGCTAAATAAGACATCAGAGGGCAGAGTCAGACAAAAGTAAATTACCTTGTACCATAAAAGGTTAGGCTTCTTCAGGCGGCGTGAAAAGATGGGAGCGCAGAGTTAGCCAAGTGGCCTTTTTAGGAAAATAATATTACAGCATATAATGTGGCTTGATAATGCCACCAAACAGTGTTTACTGCAACACACCACGGACCCTGGGGATTTTTCTTCATAAAACTGCTTAACTCCAGGTTTTCTTTATGAGGCATACACAGTGATCTTGTATATTGTAAAGCAAGGACATCAACAAGAACCCCTGAGCCCCACACTGGCCTATTAGCATGAGGTCTACAAAGAGGAGAGGGGACCGGGGCACAGGGACACTTCATAACTGTCTCAGCATTAAACTGGAGCAAAGCAGGAGGGGGGAGGGAGGGAGGGAGGGAGAAAAAGAAAAGCAGCGAGATAGAGAGAGCAGAGTATAAAATGGAGGTAATGAGGGCCACAGGGGAGCGGAGTCAAGAGGAGCTAAATAATAATGGGAGGATAAAACACTATGTTTACCTGGTCGCTTCGGGTCATAACTGGCAGTTACGACCCGGCTCAGGCTTTTTTTCTAAACAACTTGACATATAATGCGCTGCCCTGTTTTGTTTACACTAAATAAGGTAATGAAGTTTTTATTTAATGGTTTTGGAGATAAAACGAAACCCCACTTAGGAATGAAATTAGAGCGAAAACGGCTAATTACCCTGTGACACCTGCGAGTGGGCGGATGCACAAGCAGCAAAATAATTGCTGTCTGAACAAGAAATGAGCCGCCTCGCGCTGGCCTGTAAAGATATCACCAGTACCTGTGTATCCAGGAAGTAAAAATCACAACAGAATTGATAAATCGAAAAACAAACTTGAATGAATGCAATTAGCATTTCACAAAAAGGACAACAGTTATTTAGGTCGTATGATATACAAACTGTAATGTCTCTCCATGAGGTTATGTGCTGTTAAAGCCAATACAGTTCAGTATTTTCTCTAATGTTGCTGATCTCGGATATGGGTACTTGATGTGGCGTTTTTTTTTTTTTTTTTTTTTTTTGCCTTATCCAGACTAAAACGGTCATTGAAGAGACTTTTCGCTCCCACGTCTATATTGTCAATGTACTATGGCCTATTTTATTTTTGCCAGATGAAAACTGTGATGATGGACCCGTATGACATGGTTTAAAGCTAAAAAAAAAAAAAGTGGATTGTGCAGGACATTTTGGCAGCTCTTCTCCTTCTTCTATAAAAACCTAGAACTATTAAAAAAAATCCAATAAAAAAAAGAAAAGTGAAGATATCTGCTAACCTTTAGGATCACAACAGAACTTCATTTGCGTTTGGTGTAACCTAAACCTCTAAATCTCTAAATCCTAAACCTCAAGTTTATGTTAAATCCGAAATGAACTGCATCTTGGGTTTTAAGAAATTTCAAGAAAATCGCACATGTAATCACAATACTTTCCCAACAAAACTACCACAGTGACTCGCAGTGATTCCCACGTACCCCTTAAAGCATTAGACTATACTCCGAGTACCCCCGAACTCAAGGATCCTGCCAAAATGTTAACAAAACGAGTAACTAAACATAGACTACTCAGTATTTAGTCGAGTGCTATGTTCAAAATGTAGCTAAAATACCCTAAAGGTCAACCCTTTTACTGAAAAACATCATTAAAAGTAAATTTTCTTTGAAAGTAATATTGAAATTATATGCAGTTTCACCTTCTTTTTTAAATCTGAAGTCATTCCAAGAACCCACTGCCGAGTGCTCAAGTACCCCCAAGGGTCCCCGTACCCATGGTTGGGAAACAATGCACTATAGTAATTGATACTTTTTAGATTCCAGGAAAATAAACCGATAAGGTGTCGCTGGTACAGGAAGCGTCCTATTTTCAAACGTAATTATCATTTTTTATCTACTTCTGTGTAATGTTGCTTTATAATGTCAATGTAAGGGAATGTAAGCATGAGGTAAATGGAAAATGGAGGCATAGGGCAGAGTCCGTCTCCACCATCTCTCCCTCTTCAAACCCCATCGTCCCTTAGGAACCCTCTGGAAGATTAAACATTCTCACTGCTCGCAAAAGACGCACAATATGTGAAAAGAAAAGAAAAATTCCATCTGCGATCACATCATCTTTCTGCGTCACAGCCCGGGGTTTTGAAGATGAACCAGATCTTGTTTGTTAACAAATATACACTGTTTAAACATTTATCAAGCCGTGTACTTCTCGCTTGTTTGTTGACTGTACATGGTATGGGGAGGAATTCATTTCAATATGGACTAGCAGCCTTATGTAACCGTGGACACGCTGCATTTTCATTTATTCGAGGAGATAAAAAGTGAGAGGAAAGAAGAAGAAAAAAAGAAATCCCAAAATACATTGTAAATTCCACTGGAGGGTTTATGGAGAGGCTCAAAAACTCACATTCGAGCAGATCTGTTGCGCTTCAAATCTGTTATGTAACCAATTTTAGACTGGGGGGCTTTCAGGTCATAAGCAATTTTTCAAACCGTTTTTGAACAATTTGGCCGAGTTAACTTTTTGAAGCTACTTTCAAATCCAAACGAGGCAAAAAAAAAAGTGGTACTTATTTTGACATTCAGTCTAAAGCCTTGGTGCTAATACTTGATTCCAGGACTCTCCAAAACAAACTTTAGATTTTCTCAGAGAGCAACTTAAACTGAACATCCACAAATGATATACCCTTTTTCACCGGTCAACAAAACATGTGGTTCAGAAATGATTACCGAATGATTAGGAAAGCGTGTCAAATCGTTTCTAAAATGATGAATTCACTGTTTAAGTTGTGAGCATGAATTACATTAGTAAACCGGACTTACCTCGTAGATCCCTCCGAACAAAGACATGAACTTGCTGAGGAGAGCGGCACACAGACTGGCAATGTGGACAAACGGCCCCTGCGGGTGACAAAAGGCATTTGTAAATAATTCATCTTTTTCTTCATCATCGATGAATGGAACCCATTGATGAAACTTTGCCACCTATTGCTAAAACATTGGGTCTCAGGTGGCGTGCACATTGGCTCTTGATACATTGTTTTGATACTCTGGTTTATGATGAATTTCGATTTTGAGGGGGAAACTGCAAAACGACTACAGTAAAAGATCGATTTCTATCTGGGGACTTCGCTTCTTAGGTTAGGTTAAAGGTGGGTCCAAAGCTACAACCGCAAGACAATGATTAATAAACATTTTGATCCACAGAAGAAAATATTAAAAACCAAATCAAGTAAAGCTGGGGTCTCTACCTTTTTTTACTGGGTGAGCTGCTTTTAGATAACAAAAAGCATCAGAGACACTTGTGTAACTAGGCAAGGAGGAGTTAACCCTGGAGAATTAGTGGCTGACATATTTCAACAAAATTATCGAAAGCTTTGGCGAGCTACTAAGAAAGATCTGTAGAGCTACTGGTTGGAGATGTCTTTGGAGTAGGGGTGTGACAATATATCGATTTTGCAATATATCATGATATTTTGTGGGACGATACGATACTTTTTATTCTGATATCGATACGTTGTGCATTATAATGAGCAATGTCATGCATATTAATGAGGCCGCAGTGCGCCCCTGCTTTCAGTCAATGGAGGCCAATAATGATCAAGAATTCAGTCAGAACGGTAGCACTACCATGGACCAAACGCCGTCACATACTTCTAATAGTTTTTATAATTATAAATAAGATTAATTTGAGATTGATTTGTTGATGTATTCCTTTTGGGTTGTGGTTTCTTGTTTATTTGGAATAAATGAAGTGATGCCACTGAAAGATCAATAGACCCATTTCCAGTGTGTAAACCAGGGATAATGTATTCCTTTTCACTTATTTTAATTTTTTTATTAAAAAAAAAAGGGATAAATCCTGAATAATATGTTGTATATTTTAAAAAGAGGTAAACCAATTGCATGTTTCTTCCAAAATCGGGATGTATCGTAGGTTATTTTTGTCCAATATATTGATCATTCGTAGTATCAGCATAGCGTGAGACTATCGTTATCGTGAGCCATGTATCGCGTATCGTATCGTGAGGTACCCAGAGGTTCCCACCCCTATGTACTTCGGAGAGTGGGATAAAGCTTGGAATCAACTTATTGAAAACACATTTGCTCAAAGCTTTGGGCACTTACTACTCGCCCACGATCACAGCGAAGCTTATATCGACCACAAGAGCGAAGAAGAAGAAAGAAGCGAAAGGTCCAGAACTCATTCAATTCGATGGTTTAAGCTTCACCGCGATAAATACTTGAGAGCCTGCAGAAACATACTCTTCCATGACGTTTCCCCACATTTCTCCTCTCGCATCAAACTTTACCTGTTTTAACTTTGAACCACGAGCCCTTTTGTCATTGTAAAGTACTGAAGCGTGTTGCGACTATTAAAACTCAGAACGTTTGAAGTGGAACTAACTGGATTAGGAGTGAGAGCATAATAAAAAAAAAAAAAGTGCTACAGTAGATAATGGAAGTGGAGCGATGCGGACTGCTGCAGTGCTGAAGCCTCGGGCCAGTGCGAGAGACAAAAAAAAAGAAAAAAAGAACTCAAACAGATTTGCAAGAATTTCTTCCGGCAATCCTGTCTTTTGGGAATGCCATACCTGCAACAATGTTTTTGCTTAGAGGCTGAGAAATAATAAAGTATTCAGCATTTTGTATTCTCACCGCGTGCGCCGGGAGAGACAAAAACAAATGCAGATGATCGAAACATCTGTGCAGCCTCCAATTTTAATCTTCGCACCGCACTTCCCCACTGGGAGTCCCGTCCTCATTCTCGGTACGACCCGGCAACTTTGGCCCTTTTGTAATTTAGAGGATCATTTGCAATTCATGAAATGGAAATGATTTAAGGAGTTGGACGTCGCCTAATGTGATACATTACAGCCCCAGTTCTGTGGCATAATTTGTATGACTCAAATTTGATGATGAAATATCGTATTAGACGGATCATGAAACGCAACCAGGCTGTGTGGTCGCATTGTTAGCATGCCATGTCCTATGTAGCTCCATCATCATCTTACAGAGAAACAATAATAATCATTTGAGAGAAAATTCTAACTTGAATGCAGCAAAACATTTTACCCTGAAAAAATAAAATAAGATACAAGCACTCATTTCATCAACAAAGAAGAACAGAGCAATGGGGAAACATGCCGCAAGATTTCGCAGAGGCTCCTCTCTCTCAAAACTAAGGGTGTTCTGAGTCTTTTTGTCTTGTGAATTACTGCGTTTTCATCCGTCCATTTCTGTGAGATGTTTTTTTGGGGATGTTTTTCGGCATTTCTGTTGTGGACTGGACAACACTCAAGGGGTCATTTTATCGAGGCAGGTGCCAACTGGCGAGCGCAGGGAGGAAAATAATCTGTATATGCCATTTGTGGGCATGCAGCGCCTGATTTACCATCTGAAACTGCGCATGTGTAACAGTGTTAGAGCCACAGATTTGACTTGTAAATGAGAGAATGCAGCGTGAGTAAAAGATGCACAAATGACTTCGCTGTTGATCCACTTTTGCACGTGCGCTTCATTTGGCACATGAGCAAATGCTTGGTAAATGACAGACCTAATAAAAAAACAACAACAAACAAAGCATTCAAACAGTTAATCCAGAGGCCATTGAACGCTCTGTGGATATCCTGCTGGACTGCGCTCGTCACAGCGAAATGTGGAAGACCGCTCAACAACAATGATCTGGACAGGGCTAGCATTCCTTCAGCGGAGTGGAAAGAGTCACCTCAGAGGGACATACAGTACCATAGCTCTCTCACAGCCTCTGATGCTGATAAATATGATAATTTGGGGTGGGAGATCTGCACATTGTTTTGTGCTTGCAGTTCTACCAGGCAACAGTTTGATATAATATTGAATACCACGGTGTAAGACAAGCAGCTCTAACAGGGCCCCGCACTGTAGAGAGGTCTGTGATGTCGGATAAAGATGAGAGTGTGCCGACAGCTCATGCTCTGCACCGAGATTGATGGATGAGTGCAGTCAGTCGCTCAAACTCAACAAAGCACAAAAAACAAATGCATGACAGACAGGAATGTAATGTGGCTGACGTGGAATAAGTACGGGGAATCAAAAAGCACTGCTATTATGACAGAGCATAAGGGGGGGGGAAATGGTGTCACTACTGCTTGTTTTTTCTTCCTTTCCTACGACAGCTAAGCAATGGCGCTGGTTCGCTGTAGCAGGAAATGTATTGTTTCTGTTGGAAAACAGTTTTGAAGAAAGCCTTGGGGCAAGTTCAAATCAGCAATCATAGTGAATGGGACTGGAGTTGGACTGGATGTACAGTGATGTCCCATCATGGTGATTGTCTACGTCTAAATGTATTGGTAAATGGTCCCAACTTATATAGCGCTTGTCCACCTTCATTAGGCACTCAAACGCTTTACAGCAAGGATCCACTCACCCATTCATACACCAATGTACGCAGACACTGGATAAAGCGCTGTAGTCATTATTCATTTACGCCATACTCAGTGGTGGTAAGCTTGTCCCTTGGCGTAGACCGACGGACAAGCTTAGGGAAACCAGTCTGTGCCAGCAGCCCCTCCGACCTATTATGTACCATTGTACATGTTTTTAGTGGTAGGGGAAACCGGAGTACCTGGAGGAAATCTCTGCAGAGACGGGGACAACATGCAAACTCAACACAGGTGGGAATCGAACCCGGGACCTTCTAGCTGTGAAACACGAGCACTAACCGCAGCGCCACCGTGCCACCGCCAATTAGAAAACAAATAATTGACCATCTGGGCCTCCATTTTGATGTATAGAAAGTAACAATACAATACACATTTTATTTGGAAGGCGCCTTTCTAGAGACTCAAAGTCGCCTTACATGAAACACAGTAAAAATACTGTACACATGAAATTATAAAAGAAAAAATGTCTTTTATAATTTCCCTGCCTAAGTCCCTGCCTTAGACAATGAAACATGCTTTCCTGTGCACGGACCCTGAGGGAGGGGCTTTTACTCTCTCTCGCCTCATTTTGAAACCTTACAGACTTCGACTTTAAAGTTTAATAGCAAAGTAATTATAATATGGAATGATAATTCCTCATTGAAACAATGCGCACACCAGTTATGAGAGTTAGTTTTATATGACTGATATAACCCTTACACACTATGGAGAGAGGTTGATTTTTCTTCTTACAAGTTACCAAACCACTTCTACTGGCATCTTATCACTGCGCTGTAAAGTAAAGGGCGAACAATATTCTCAGAAACAATACTTTCTGTAGAAAAGTCGAGTGCTATCTAAGCATTACTTCTCCCTGCTCCTGATTGTCAAATACATCTTGTAACTACGCCGTACATTCACACTTATTCCAGTGACGAATCAGCCACTTCATGTTCCCTCTGCACTTGACTAATGGGAAGCAGAATATCACATCTATCTCTCCACAGAGAGGAAGCCAGCCAGCAGTGCTTATTGTACAGATTTTACTGGACGCATTCCATCTAGTGCAGCAAAAAGGCGGAAGAGGAGGGGTGTGCTCCCAGCGGGCACTCTCTTATCCATTATTCATCCCTGTGTGTGCAATGCCTCAGTCTTTAGGAACATGAATACAAGGAATAGTCATAAAGTGGACATATGTATCATCCATAATTGTGGCTTTTAGGCACCTCAGCGTTGTTGTTTTAAACTAATTTGTGTGCATGGAATATACACTTGATGAGTAAGGACTGCCTCTCCTTTCAAGCATCTCGTGTAGACGTTGACAGGGCCGGTATTTGTGGATTTTACAATATCAGCTATCGGCCAATCCAGCGCCGATAAAAGCCGATATCTCCGGGACCGAAAGTGACTCCCTAGGCCTCAGGGGAACAGAAAAACATCACGATGAAAATTGGTTAGCTACAAGTTTCTTAAATGCAAGTTTCACTAAACCTCAGTCAATATGGACATGCTGCATTTTGAAGCACAGAACCTGGAGAATTCAATGGCTGAGCAGTTTTAACGTGCCCAATTGGATTTTGGATCACTGCGCAAAAGTATGCTAATGCTAATAGCAACATGCTAATGCTAATGCTAACGACAACTAATCAACGCTGGGACAGAAACTATTGAATCACCTAAAGTAATAAAATAAAATCAGCCACTGCTGGATTGGCGAAGTATTTATGTTTATACATGATTATAGTGTTCAGGAAAGTGGTGTCATATCGCTAAGCATCATGGGATTTGCAGCAATAATAAACTAATGGAAGTTTTAAAAAGGTAAAATACTGGAGTTACTGTTCATATTAAAACACTTGGACACCACAGTGTGTTAAATGTATTTACCAGTAGTGCCTCAACAGCTAACCTGAACCTTTCCTGAACTCTATAGAGCAGACATTTGGAAAATATCGATCCAGCATATCGGCATCGGCCAATAAAAATCCAAAAATCCGGCATCGGCCTTAGAAAAACCCATATCAGTCGACCTCTAATCTCGTGTTTTGCTTGGAGTTCCCTCTGCTGGCTGAGGGCGGAATCAACCATAGAGAACACATGATACAGTACAAGCCACCCTTAGCAAACGGTATGCTAACACATCATGTGATAAATGCAGTTTGTGTGCAGGCAAATTCGGGTCCCGTGAGGTTTATGAGCTTTAAAAGTACAGGTGACACTTCTTGGTTCTGTTTATTAACAAAATTCAGGACCAGTCAAAGTGCTTCAGCAGAAACGACCAAATCAAACAGGATCGCTCAAAGAAAAGCCAAAAGTTCAAAGGAGGCTCTGCATAAAATGTCCTCTTTAAGAGTGGTCCACATGTTCCCTTGCAGTTCAGATCTCCCTCATTGTAATATTGCGAACTGTCCCGCTGTGAGATTAATAAAGTAAACGCAATCCCCCAGAGTGCCCCCCCGCCACTCCCCTCGGTCCGGTCTTCCGCCAGCTGAGCCACTTCATGTCCACTTCCTCTTTAATACCACAAGGCACATATTGATTGAGCCATTGATTCAACAAAGTGCGTCAGCGCCATCTTTCCCCTCAGCACACCGGGACCGCAAAGACACAGAGAAAGAGAGAGAGAGGACAGCGAGCAGAGGACGGCGGAGTGTCCTACCTCTTTGCCCAGAGGCAACCCACTGCCCAGAGCACAGGTGAGGCCGATGACTTTGGCCACAAACGTTTTGAAGGTGAGGTATTCTTTTAGCACTACTCCTCTCAGGATGGTCTTCATCTCTGGGATACCGGATCCTGTGGGGACACGTCACAAGAAATATGAGTGGAGAAGAGTGCAAGATAAATTAATACATATTATTTTGATTACTGCACTTGACTCTTTATTAGGAAGTAGGTGGGCAGTAATATAAAGTAGAAGATCTACAGAAACATGTTCTTAAGTCTATCTGACACTGACACTTCAAAAGGCTCTATATACGGAAAGCTTTTGGCTAACTTCCTGTTGGCCAGTTTAGGTAAAGACTACTTCCTGTCAATGTTTTAATGCAGTAAGTTAGTTAGTCCTTTATTTGTCATGGCGCAATCGTGCAACAAAATTCATCAGATGTTATGGTAAGTTAGCTTCAATTTAACGTTAGCCTTTAGCTTCAAGGCTAAAACAGCTACAGTTATAAGCAGAAGTCTCCTCCAGTGAAGTTTTACATCGTGTGTAAAGTTTATCCAACAGCTGCATGTTTCCGCCGTTTAAATATGTATTAAATTTATTAAAGACATGGCTAACTCCCCATAAAACAGACAGTTGTTACTCTAGAAAGCATGTAGCTTCTATGAAAGCTTCTATGCAACATTCTGAGCACAGAGCCCATTAGTTTACATTTCAGATTTTAAAACATGAATCGCAAATGTGTGTGTACTGTATGCTCTCAGTCGTCCAGATATTTCCCATCATAGTAGAGGTTATCTAAACCCAACCCAAACAACCCAGTCCAGTCTACTATATATTGGAAACCCTCTACTTCGAAGAACTGAAAATTGTTTGTCCGGACCAGTCTGGACTACATCATAGCTGGAGGACTTTGTATTGTGCATGCTTTGGAAATATGCCTTTGTTTTAGTTGACATCTCGTCACCGTTCAGCGTTTTTGAATCATGTTAGACAGGATTATAAAGATTCAATGTATTTTAATGAGACAGGACCACTGCTTCAGTGACTATGATAGATGCACATCCTTAGATTCTCCTGAGCTCCCTTGTCTCGTTTGCCTGTGTTACAGAATGTGACAGCACGGCGTACATAACACCCACAGCTGAATGACTCGAGGCAGCTGTGTTTGCACCTGAGTTAGACAAACCCAATATAAAGTGGCCTTGACTTTGATGGACCTGCAGCACCGGGGACCCCCGGAGAAATGCAAGCGCTTCGGGGACCCAAAAGTACAAAACACAATGTCAGAGTGGGATGTTCTCACACAGGCGAAATGCAGCGTGCGCCGCAGACCTAGGGTGTCATTTACCAAACGTTTGCTCATGTGCAAAATGAGAAGCATGTGCAAAAGTTGAGCAGCAGCAGTCGTTTTTGCATTTCTTAGTTACGGAGCATTCTCCCATTTACACATTAGATTTGTGGTCCTAATTTTGTAATACACATCATTTCAAAGGCTATCAGGTCTAACACGGCCACTAAATAATATATTTTATATTTCAGTTTGCACTTGCTATTTAACTCCTGTCTTGATAAATGACCACCCTAATGCATCCACACGGTTTTACTATTCTCCTTGGACAGAGCTGAATACATTGACATATTCCTTTTTGCTAACATCAAACAAAATGTTCGAATTGACCTTTAAATGACTGACTTTAGGTTAAGGAAATAGGTTGCCCCACATCATGAAGCAATAGTTACAAATTGCTAAATAACACATTACACAAGGCATTCGTGGAAAATGCATTATTTCTTTGACATACCGACAGCCTGTGGGGCCAGGATTTGAGTGAAGCCGGCCGAGAAGGTGATGAGGACCACGGGGTACGTGACCCAGGCCAGATACTGCAGGAAGACGTTGCTCTCCAAGCCCCCGTACATCCACTTCCTTGCTGTGGACACGCCAGACAACAACATATCACGGCAATGAAATGAAAAGTTTCAAATGTTATTTGCCAAAATGATCTCCCATTTGATTTAGGTAATAGGCTTTTTTAGGTAATAGGCTTTTTTTAAAGTCTTTTCATCTTGTTAATGTAAATATTTGTGTGATTTTGTGAACTACTGACTATTGATAATTTTGCATGTATAAGAGGAAATCTTGGAAACAGCCATAATTATTTAGTCAATCACGTAACATAATCGAGGAGAAGGTAAATCCGTAAGCTAACTAAGTCTCCCAGTTGAAACCCTTGAATATCAAAATGAAATGAATGCAGTTATCAAATTAAAAGCACACTAGAAGTAACATTACGAGGTTAGCTTCACCTTGAGAGGAGCTTACACACACACGCACACAAACCGACGACTAGAAATCCATTTGTATTAGCGTCAGTCCCCCAAGGTTTCAGCTCACCTCTCATTCCGGGAGGCTCCTCGCACTGAAGGTAGCTTACCCATAAATCTCTTGTTCACATCATCTCTCTTTAAATCCACCTGCCATCACTTCAAATCCACTCCTCGACCGCCCCACCCCCTCACGACCACAGCCACATCCTCTTCTACAAATGAGCGGCACGTTCTATCCCAATTCTACAGCCCGTCTTTCACACGCCACGCAGTTGAGCAGTCTGTTGAGAAGAGTGAAGCTCCTCAGGAGGGTAGGAGCTTCGGACGGGAAAAGACGAACCACCTGTGCGGACTTGGAGGGCTGGTATATACACCTGCCATATTATATCTTTCCGCTAAGCTAAACATAATGGCAGCTTTAACATCCACTGAAAACTGTCATATGGGGCGACAGGGATTACTACAACCACAGGGTTTACTGCATGGATTTTGTCATAAAAATGTCGACATTGCAAAGTATTATGCCAAAAATAAAGTGGTTAGCAACTATGATTAGCCAACAGGTCCAAAGATGTAGAGACCATAGTTAAAGACGAAGACAAGAAGGCTAATGTTTGTTTACGCTCAAGGTTTTATGACATTTTTGTTGATCATATGACGTACATATAATTTCCGCAGCGTGATTTTAACCTCGTAACCCCCACCTGAACCGAGCACATTTTCTCCAGTTTGCTACTTCCCAAATTAAAAAACTAAAAGCGTCCAAAAATGTGACGAAAACGTGACAAAAAAAGAACAGGTTTCAAATGAGGTGTTACGCTGGCCTGGAGAAAATGCTCTTGGTTAAGGCGGGGGGGTGAGAGGTTTAACAATAGAAAGTAAATAATATACTGTATATGTTTTTTGTAGCCTTCCCCGTTCACAAGCATGACTCATTTATTGCAGTTGTCACATAAACAAGGAATATGATCTTGCAATTTGACTTTAGTTTATCTCGATAATTATTCATGATTTGACAATTTTGTGCATACATTTAAAAGAACAAAATATCCATTGCTGACCTTGCAGGCACATGGCGATGCAGAAGTCCATCACCCAGCTGACCAGAGCCATGACCAGCCCCAGAAGGATGAGGAAGATCCAGTCCTCCCCGACCCGCGAGATCAGGAACTTCTGACATCGCACCGCGCAGACTACACACATGACAGAGAGAGAGAGAGAACATGGGCATCAGCACATCGCAACAACAACAACAACAACAACAACAACAACATCACATAACGAGAGCAAATGACGAAAAGCATAGAAGCAACGACATCCACAAGTTGAATGTTAGGTGATTATTGGCAGGATTATCGTTTTGCAATCTATAGTGTTACGGTACAGGTTTGAATACAATGTCATATCATCTCCCATATCGCAGTATTTTTAATAACATATTAACGAGGCGCTGCTTTTACAGTCATTAGTGGACGACAATAGTGCCAGGAAAGATTAAGGGCAGCATTATACATTTACAGTATGCACTTGGGCTGCCAAATACAGGCATAATTAAATGTTTGTACAATGGTCTTTTATACTACTCTGTGTTTGGTGCATGACCCAATTTCTGTTACACACACACATATAAAAATGACTTAGGGGTTTGTGTGTATATCTGTAGAAAAGACACATTATAATTCATTGTTACATTAGCCCATAAGAATGGCTTTTGAGTCATTGTAGAATCAAGTAGTTTAAGTATTTAAGCAAAAAAGAAAACATAACATTATGAGGCATTGACATTGACATTTATTTAATCGGCTGATATGTGTGATATGCGATAGAGCCTGTACTAGCCTTATCCATTAGGCTATTATCCAGCCCCAACAATGTTTGCTACAATAAATTGTTGTCTAAAATCACAAACTCGGTCCAGGTTGCTTGTGTCTGTCTCAACAAGCTACAAGTTTGGCACTTGACTTGAAATGGCAGTAGTAATAGGAACAATTATGTGTGATGGGGCTGCAGGGGATGTTCATGAACAGTGTAATCACAAAGACCCCGTTGGCCCCTGCACAGAGTGTGTTCTGATTTCCCCTCTTCTCTCAGTGTGACTCTCCTCCTGGGACCTGTGGGAGGCCCTCCCTAATGACATAGCACATGCATATTAACCGCTGTCACCCTCGCTCACCTCTCCATCCACCTGTGTAGTACCTGGGATTATGCAACCCCATGGAAGAAGGGAGGAAGAGTTCTTTTGAATATGGGTTTGAATATTTGGTTATTATTTGGACACTTTGACAGGAAGATTACAGCTTTGACCAGCAGAACCAAGTAACTTTTTTACCTTAATAAATCCTTTGTGTTTAGTTTTAGTTTTAGTTTATTGGTTTATTTGGTCGGGACAGTGCAAGTTAACGAACAAGCCACACCGGACTGTAGCCTTGGGCTAATTTCCATCCGTTGTCCCCCATGTGCACTCTCAAACACTCTCTCATTCATCCTGGCCTATTGTACATGTTTTTAGTGTGTGGTCCCTTTGAGGGTAATGCAAGTGTTAATGATATGATTGGGGGGGGGGGGGGTCTTTCATCACCCCCTGGTGTCTCTGGCCAGAAAACCACATTTGCAACTTCCCCTGCCTCCAACCCTGCAGCCCCAATACACACTAATAGAAAACATCTCCCTCACTGCTCTCAGTTGTTTACAAAATCACTTTTGGCTCGCATTTCTGAGGTTTATGACATGGTACAGGCAAGTTCTGGTCCTCAATGAATTTTGTTTACAGGCTAACGGGCAAAGCTAACTGTGGGCTAGTGCCACCTTAGCAGTATTTACAGCCAAGTTTGAGTTTGTGTAATTGGGTTGTGGCACAATGTACAATATCCCGCTCTCCAAAAAAAAAAAATTACTTAGTCCTCCTTCAAATGACAATGACAATAAAGCACTGATTGATTGAAAACGATATATTGTACCAGCCCTAAAACTATACACCAAGACTACCTCAGGTCTAAAAAACATTATAAGGCATTCATAAGAGAAATTGCACAACTACTTATAAAGCCTCTTTATCAATGGTAAACTATAGCTGCTTGTTGTTTAAATTACCGTGACAATATAGTTCCCTAAAAGTTGTAGAAAGTGCTTATACACTGATCCCTGTTAAGGATTAGGATGTTAGAAATGTCAGTGCTAAATGCAGCCCTGTTTTTCCATTTTATTCATTAAAGTCCTCCTCACTCTGCTCCAAAACAATGGAACAGGATTGGCTGCAGCCCCATGCTGACAATTGAGAATGACCACAGATTCAATCACAACTTGATTAAAATCTGATTAATTGGACAGTCCTCATCCAATGCATCCACAAAACGAAAAATACGTTTTGCTTATTGCTGCTGACTGACAACTAGCGACTTAAGTGTTAAGTGGGAATTCAGAGCAGTAATGGAAGTGGTGAGTGGAGTCTCTGATTGATAATATTACAGTCTCCTGACATCAAATGTGCACTAATGTGTCCCAAGTCACTCAATATTTGGATTTTTGTGAGGCTCGTTGGTCACTTAAAACCACTGATATCACATGCATTAGCGCTTGAGTCACTCGGGCAACGCTCCACATAAAGAGCTTTGATTGACAGCCGAGAAGTGATTGACAGATGCAGGAGGAGGCGTGGGCGGGAGGACGATAAGTCTCAATGTAACATGGAGACATTCAGCAGCAATCAACACCTTTAGGAGCAGTCTGTCACGAACGCTGCCGAACTGCGATTACCCACAATCTCTCTTTATTACACACTTCAGACACGTGACAGCGCTGAAAATACAACTTTTATATTTAGAGCTATGTGTTGCTTCATTGGTAAGCTCTGCGTCATCTCACCCACAGAACCCCGGTGTTTTTGGACCCCCATTTAGGGCCACCACTCACATGCTTCTTCGTCATGCCCGCTCTTTAGCTAATTCAGTACATCCAACAAGGAGGTTTATTTGTTTGTTACACTGATTCCCAACATCTGTTGCCTCAAAAAGCCCATCAGCCAAAAAAGTTCCTTGGAAAGTAGTAGGGATGTGCTCAATTTATCGTATTGGGAACTGAACTAATGCCGAGAGAACTGATGCCGGAGAACTGAACTAATGCTGAGACCAAGTAAAAGCTAATTAATTATACATTTATGAACTACTGTACCAGAATAATTATTTTCCTCCTGGGAGGAAACAGCTGGACCTGTTATCTCTCCTATACAATCGACATTCCCGATTCAAGGCCAAGTCACGGCACGAAACCAGATAAGGACTGAGGCTGTGCAACTTTATTGTAAACACATTCATTTAAAAAAACATTTCCCATGTCTTGATGTTTTTGTGTATGCGCTTTGCCTTAACTTTAACCTGATTTTAATTTTGCATATCTTCTTTTGTAAAGCGCAAAAGTGGCATAAATAAAGTTGCCTTGCCCATATCGTTACGGAGTACGCAACAATACGAGTATTGTATCGAGGCACCTGTATCATGATAGACAACCATTTGTGTAACCATAGTCTTTATTCAGAGCGTATCACAACATGAACTCTAATTACTACAATAAAAAGCTTAAATTCCACGCTGAGCTTATTCAGTATAATAAAAAACATTGTGCGCACCAATAAGATATTTTTCTTCCGCTAAGCATATTCAAAAGATAGACTTTCCAGAAACACTCGACATAAACCAGTTTCCACTTTCTTGTCCAAAGTTCAAACTCTCTTTTTGCTGCCTCAGAATTGGCTGCAGACCTGTTGATTACTATTCAGTTTAATTCTTTTGTAAATTGAAAGAGTTCCAAGGATATCCTGCGGCTAAGATAATGGACAGTGCAAGAAACGCGAGGTTGGTGAAGTGCTTTTGCTTAAGTTGGAGTATGTTAAATAGAAAAAGAAAAATCTTCACACCTAAATGGATGCAGGTACTCAATATCCTTGTACATGTTGTGAGCCAATTAAAGTGACTGATACTGTATTGTCGCCAGTAATTATGCAAAGTAAACTCCTGTGTCTACAGCTGCCCAGAGGAGACAAATGAAGCAACGCTCATGACTCACCCTCTACTGCATACCCCCAATCCCTATACTCCCCGTATATCCCATCATGCATCACTCTCCCTCCTCTCTTCTTCTGCAGCCACTTTAATCACGTCTTATCTGTTGCTCACGCTCCCTCCCCTCCCCGTCTCCCTCCTCCCAGGACAATCATGAAGCCCACCAACCTTCTGCTGCGACTCATTTAGGTCTCCCTAGACACGAGGTGCCGCTGATTCGATATGTGTGAGCGCGCACCTATAGGGCCTCATTTTGTGGTGAGCAATACGCTTTTGAAACTGTTTATCAATCAATCAGAGGCATTTGGATTGAAATAGACGTTTCATATTGACGGTAATATGAAGCGACAGCACGCCCACGCGCCCTACACTTATGTAACGCTACAGTCGGCGCAGAGACACCAAGGTACAGAGCACAAACTATGTGACAGGATCTGCTGTGGCTTTTTTGAATAGTCAGGAGTTGACAGTAGGCAGTAGTTATTGAAAATATGCCAACAGCGGGGGAGAGTGCATAGCTAGGGTGACGTGCGGGGAGGTTTGTTGCTGGTGCAGCACATATTGTATAGACTTCAATATAAAATAAACAAAACTGCAGGAAAATGCAACTTGCAGTCTCTGGTGGTAATTGTTTAAATGTTACTTACTTTAAAACAACAATAGCACTTTCCATCAAAATTTCAACATAAGGTAGATTCTAACAATATTGCAAATAAAAATGATAAACAAAGCGTGCATGGCCGGGACTCATACCCCGTCCGCGCATAGTAAGTTGACAATCCTGATTCATCCATCATTATTAAACATCATTTCGCGCCTAAAACGCCTCTCCTAAACTGTGCAGAGATATGAAACAGACTGGTTTTCACTTGTAGTCCACATTTTGGTAGAAATATGTAGCACAGACACAGCGCCCCCCTCATGTCGTCAGGGTCTGTGCAGTAGAGGCAGGCCTCATCTCGGGTCTTCCAAATGTGGTTTAAAGTCAAATAAACAGGTTAAATGTGTCGTTCTTGTGCCAGATTCTACATCCAGATGATAGAAAATGGATTTTACTTTAGGGGGCGGAAAAAGAACAGAATGGGAGAGAGTGCTGTGTGATTGAGCCGAGGTCAGTGTGTGTGGGACAGGGGCTCGCCTCAGCTCTGCCTTCTTTAAACGATAGCTACAACTTATAAAAGATTTAAGCATGTTTAACCACACAATTGATTAAAATATAGGAAACTCCAATCATCATCAGGGTGGGGTTAACATGACACCACCTATTAGTTATTGGTCGCGGCTTTCCGTGAGTTAAGTTTTGGGTCGGTAAATCTGGCCCAGGCTTCTCCTGCGTGTCCAAAATCAGCCTTAAACCTCAAACATGTCTGAGTTACTGCGACTGGGGTTTAGCCGCGTCTTTTTGCCGCCCACATTACGGGATTCGAACCCAAGTCGAGTCGTGAACCCTCCAACACTGCAAGGCACGATTCTCTGCGACTGACTTCAAATGCAGGCACAACTCTGGGAGACTCACCGCGACTGAAAATGATAGCAAAATAATCATGTGGTGTGTCAAAATGCAGACAATTCGACTTGGTTTCGGTCTAATATGTCTCTCATTACTGTCCACATGAAACAAACATGAAACAAAAAAAGTTGCAAATGTTCTCTATCAGCTCAATTTTGTATCCTAAAGTGGTGACAATATTCAAAAACATGGACATGAGTTGAAGATGCTTTCAGACAAATTTGTTTTCTTTAAGGTTTTCTCTTATTTTACTGTTCTTTAGTGATTTTGTTTGTGTTCTTACTTAAATGTGGTATTATTTCATTGCCATTTTTCATTAGTGTTGTTGATGAAGCTTCTTGGATGAGAGGTGAAATGTCTGACACTCCAGCTACAGAAATGATAGCTCAAGAACCTTTGGACAACTCCTATGAGAGCTAACACTCGCATTTTCACTAAAGCCGATATGAGCTTTTTAAATAAAACGGCCTTGCCTAAGTGGCTGTGTGCAGTACACTGGTAATTTTAATTGTTAACAAGATGATACCGGTTACATAATCACGCCCGCCAAACCAGACACCGAGGTGCATTTCTATTTTAAGTATATTCATCCTGGGAAATTGAAGAAACCTGGCCAACAATGTTTAAAAATGAAAATCCCTACCTGTGCACATTTCCTCCCACAAACCCCTCATTATTCAAATAAGCCATTCATTGGTTATGCAAGCCGACAGCTCCGACTATATGGGACTTAAGTGTGGGGGAGCCGAGCATTAATTCCTGGATTCTGCACAGTCATGCCAATGAGGACTTTCCCGGCTTGTGTGTATGGGCGTCCATGGTGATTATGTAGCTTCATGTGAGAGAAAAGAGATTCAATTAGAAATGCCTGGCTGTGTTTAATACTGGTGGCTTAATTAGATGGGAATGAATAGAGATAAAGGCAAATCTGTCTATTCAGGCCTTGTGCTTTTTATTTTTTTAATTTCTTTTTTAAACAGGGAGATAAGGGGGCGGCATTATACCGTGTAAACACGCGGAGGGGCGACTGAACCAACCGGGTAGAAACTCAGGCTTATGGCATAATTACAGTAAGGATTTTAAATCGCTTTTGACAATGGGGAGTCGACCGAAAAGTTTCCAAAAAGTAGTAGAATCTTACAGAGTTGTGCACAAACAGAACTGAGGAGGCTGCCCAATTCTGGTTTCGCAACATCAGAAGTCACAATGAGTGTTTACATGCGCTCGAGTAACCTGGCCATTGAGCATATCCTGCTTATGACAACATTCTGGATATGATGTTTACATGTGTCTCATATCCCTGTTTACATGAGCAACTGCAGTATCCTGGATATTTAGGAGCCAGAGAGGGGCGCAGCTAATGACAAACACGGTAAGGAGCTAAATACTTTGGCAATGTGGCTAACGCACGGCTTTTTCGGCTTTTTCTCTAGCACAGGGACAAGCACTATCCAAGGAAGCACTTAAAACAGTAGAGCTCTTAAAACAGCATATAAAACAGTAGAGACAGACGTGAGAATTGGAAACAAAACAAACAAAAAAGTAGTTGGTTACTTTAATTTTCATTAGATACAAAGTTTTAAAAGCCCAGATAAAATGGCTGTAGGAAGGTTTGTGCTCCTGCCCACATGCTCAGTACGTCAGCAATGGTGAAAAACCAGGATACTGTGTTTATATGAACCAGACAAAACCAGGAAACTTAAAATCCCCATGAATAACCTGGATACTCGACCGCATGTAAACACACTCACTGTATCGCAAAACCACTGACGTCTCCCATCTGACTGTGATTGACTAGACTAAACTAAGATGTGTTATAAAATGTGCACTATAAAAAGGCACTACACCTGATTTTTCTAACAAGGGAACGAAACTTGTTTTGTCCTCCTTTTGTATTTTGCAGACATTTGTGGGAAAAACGCTGTGCACCTAATCATAAACCATTTGTATCAATTTCATAAACTTGCTAGCTATAGTTTGAGCATTTCTGTGAAAGTGACCCTGCAGGTTGTGAAATGTGCCTTTAAAGGCGGTCCTGTGAGGAAGCAGGATGCTACAAATAATTATGTTAGGAAAGTTAGGAATGTGGCTTCCTCTTTCTGTGTTTGTAATCAGAATAAGTAAAGAAAAATCAGGTATAAGGCCTTTAGTTTTGTAATACAGTTTCATGTCAGCCTTGTTTTGGAAGTGATTTAAATATCTCTAAGTCTTCTTTTGACACAGTTACACCTAACCTCTTAACCTCCACCTGAACAGAGCGCATTTTCCCCAGTTTGGCTTTACCCAAATCCTAAAAGTTGCTTGAAAAAAACGGACAAAAACAGCGACAAAAACAACAACAAAAAGCAACAAAAGAGCGACATAACCTGCCAGAAAAAAACAAAGATTCAGGTAAAGCCGACCTGGAGAAATTGTGCTCGGTTCAGACGGGGGTTAAGTGGTCTTATTCTTCCCGTGTACAGAAGTCATCACAAGTGTGTGTTGATAATGCAAGCGTTGCATATTCATACAGGGAAATAAACACATCTGGCGTACCAGTCAATAATGCAAGTTTGGAAGATACCACCATGAGCCTTATGCCACGGCAATTTGTGAAAACTGGCAGAGCTTTTTTCAAAACAAATTCTCTGTGTTTTTGTTATAACTGCAGCTGGTGATTTGTCTGGCCTGAGATTGAGCAAACGGGAGGAAAGAGTCCCTCTAACCGCCTTCCTTCTTTTTATCTTTTGGATGAATGAACAAGGAATGCCAAGGCTTTTTCGGAAAATCCACTTTGTAGCGGACACAAACGCATTTACATAATTCCAAATGGTTTTTCTTTTTTTTTTCATTTAATAAGGTTTAGTTCAGTAGCCAAAATTTAACGAGGCAAACAACAGCGACATGGCAGGCGCCCATTCGCGCTCGCATTCATTCGCCCGGCACTTTTTGGAAGTAACCAATTCAGCGAACACATGATTTCCTTTGAACTGTGGGAGGAAGAGGAGATTACCCCACAATAACAAATGGTAACCACATGCAGACTCCACTTTTGTTGGACTATAAGTGAAGCCAATAGCAACACAGTGGTGCAAATTTCCAGTTCTAAAAAGTTCTGACTCTTTTATACGGGCTTTCAGAATTCCTCGAAAGTACCAAAATCTTTGGAAAAGATTCCAAAGCTTGTCGAGCATCTGCTGACTGCACCAGAAAGTTTCCCATCCCGAGTTATCGCAGGAAACACACTTTGATGCAGGTTTGAGTGTGTCCTTGTCGTTCCCCGTGACTCCGGAGGATTCCCCTGATGCAGCAGCCGCATCAGCCTTCACTGCGGCACTCTGTCCTCATAAATAAAGCTGATAGGATGGAGCTTTTGAGAAACAAGAAATCATGTATTGGTTTAACTGATGACGATTGTAATGTTGATTTATTCATGAATATTTTTCTTTTACATGATTAAAAATGGATTAAAAATGAATTAACCTCTTAACCGCCATAAAGCATAACTAAGTAACTCATGCCCCTAGAGGCCATAAGCGCCACTGAAAGGTATCTTAGCATGTTGCTTTTTCCTTTTTTTTACTCATTATCCGTGAAAGTAAATACTACGCTGACAGAAAAGACAAAGAGAGAGAGGGATATTATACATTGTGCCACAATCCAATGACACAATGGAGATAATTCTTTTCACTCAAACTTGGCTGTAAACACTGCCAAAGTGGCGCTAGCCCGCAGTTAGCTTTCCCGGTTAGCCTGTTGTTTTGTGTGATTCTATTAGTGTGTATTGCGCCTCCAACCCGGAGGCAGGGAAGTTGCAAGGGTGGTTTTCTGGCCAGAGACACCAGTGGGAGATGAAAGACCCCCAATCATCCATTAACACTTGTATTACCCCCAGAGGGACTACGGAAAGGATGTATTAAGGTAAACAAGTTACTTAGTTCTTCTTTAACCAAGCACATTTTCTGCAGTTCAGCTTCACCCTTGTTTGTTGCGTTTTTGTAGCTTTTTTGTTGCTCTTTATGGCATTTTTGTTACATTTTTGTCACTTCTTCATCGCCTTTTTGCCACATTTTTCTCGCTCTTACGTTGCAATTTCATACTTGTCTCATTTTTGTTGCCATTTTGATGCTTTTTTCAGGAAGGTTTTAGATTTGGTTAAAGCCAAACTGGAGAAAATGTGCTCGGTTCAGGTGGAGGTTTAGAGGTTTAATGCCCCGCAGAAACTCTATGATGTTCATCAAGGGATTTGGAGACAGTGAGTGCTTTACTTTTGGAAGGCCCTCTCCAAAGCAATCGGTCCTCTAGAAAGCAAACTTGCCAACCTGTGTGACAAAGGACCTTGAGAGCAAGTGTTCAAAAGTAGTAGCTAAGATTATTGTGGCTATTGTTAGTTATCCTTATTGTTCTCAAATATGACTTTTGACAGGCTTTATTGCAGTGGACAGTCGTATAGCCTGACTCGGGGTGAGGGGGCGGGAGATACACCGAGAAAATTGTCAAAGCCGAGACTAAAATGGTACGATTTTACGACACATTCCCTTAATTAGGCCTTCTCCAACAGAAGTCTCCAATGAGCATGAGCAGAACTTGTGTCACATCACAAAGAAAAGATTTTAAAAAAAAATCAATAAAGCTTTAAAGGGATGGTGGTATTAACGACACCTTGACTTAATGAATAAAGGTCCTTTTTGTTCCGGTCTGAGGATAAAGTCACTCTTTTGTCTGCCTCATTAAAACTATTGGAACCTACAGAGGGCATGGCCTTAACTCTAGCCCTACGTCGCCTTTTCTTCTCGTTTCACAATCAAAATCAATAATGAGCAGCGCTGTGACGCTGGGCAAAGGAGAAACGCATTGATTGGGAGCAGCCACCACGGACGCCGCTTGGACGCAACGGCAATTTTTATTTCAATCCATCGTCCATCGGCTTTAAAAAGCACAGAAGCTGCAAAAAAATGGTCACGTCTTCTCGCTCTTTGGTCCTCCGCCAAAGTCTACACTCTCTCTCAGTCTGTGCATGTCCAGACTATATGTCAGGCTGACTTCTCCAACTTTATCTACAAATCACTGATCCCTTTTTAAAAAATCATTTGTCGCTGGCTCCATACCAAAAAAAAACCCCGGCCTCGTCACTTGTATCTCGTATGACTTTCGACTCATTCTAACGTTGATTAACACATCGTTTTGGCCTTTTAAGGGGGGACACAAGTCAAATTTGTAAAAAAAAAAAACACAACAACTTTAAATACTGCACAGTAAAAGTTAAAAACTAAACACCGCCCCAGTTGTAATCAAACGCGCTGTGATATTTCTCTAATGGTGACATACAGCAGACAGATACAGGAGATGAATGGACGCAGAGGAGCCAGAGGAGTCTGAGGCTGGCACTTATCATGACAAGAACTATAAATCAAAGCAAATGTGTGCACGGCCTGTACCGGGGGAGAGATTCTCAGTAAAATATCATAGTGCAGTGGTTCTCAAACTCACGTCTTGACTCCTGACACTAATGATGGTATGAAGTGACTCATTGTAATATGAAATGTGAACAGTTAAAACATTCTAGTATGGCCATTTTGGACAGTTACAGTGGTAATACAAAAACCTAAAGCACCAGAGATACTTCGTCCTCCTTTTATTAGCTTTGCCCGTTAGCCTGTTAGCTTCTTCTTCATGATTCCATTACTGTGTATCGGAGGCTCCGACCCGTAGGCAGCGAAGTTGCAATTGTGGTTTTCTGGCCAGATACACCAGGGGGAGATGAAAGACCCCCCAATCATCCCATTAACACTTGTATTACCCCCAGAGGGACTACGGAAAGGATGTATTAAGGTAAACAATGTACCTAGTACTGCTTTAAATTCCAGATGTTCTTGGATTTACCATGAGTCAAGTCACCACTACAGAGTACCCCTCCACTCTTGCATTCTCTTGTAATATCTACTAAAGAACTAATTGCAAAACCCACCTTATTTACCAATACTGTATGTAGCACAACACTTTCGGCCATTGTTAAATGTTATCTTCTGTCTGCCCAAGTTGATCAAGAGCTCTGTAACTAAACCTCAAAACACCATTTTCTAGCCTATGCTGTGAGAAAAATTAATGAATGCAAGGGTGGGCATTACATTTGTAGTCATTTCAGTGATTACTATTTTACACTTTATTGGTAAAATGTATTGATGTGAAATGTTTTCTTGACCTATCTTCCAGGCTTGCCAAGCACACTGTGCCAAAGCTCCTTCTTTCGCTACCCAACAAAACAAACCTCCAGCTAGCATCAGAGCGACGTTTCAGTGAATGCGGGGTAAAGAGGATAAATGGGAGCGTTGTGTATAAGCAGGCGGTGCAGCACTTCAAATAGTCTTCACGAATGATTAAAAAACTCCTCAAACATGACTCAAAAAACAACTCCTTGTATTTTTTTGATCGGGGCCCAATATTATATAACCATAAAAAATGAAACCTAAAAAAAAAAACTATTTAGCATACAGTAACACCCTCTCTCTTTAAGTTGCATCAAGCTGTTGTAGCCCTAATGTCAACCTGTGTGGGTCCCCTCCACCTCCTCCCTGATCCAGCTGCCCCTTCATTACTTTCCCCTCTGCCTCATTCTTAAATCATCTCAACATTTTGGCTTTCCTCTCACCCCATAATTCCCCCTCACCCCAAAGTCCGTGCCCACTCAGCACTTCCGCCTCAGAGCATCTGCACACATTTACACTTTTATAAGCTCGTACACAT
Organism: Neogobius melanostomus; assembly: GCA_007210695.1. Lineage (NCBI taxonomy): Eukaryota > Metazoa > Chordata > Actinopteri > Gobiiformes > Gobiidae > Neogobius > Neogobius melanostomus. The sequence continues at coordinate 2,521,007 of VHKM01000026.1, forward strand.
CAGTGCCAAACCAAATCACGGGCCCTTTTAGTGTTTCCAGGAATAAGATAGATACTGCACTCAAAGTAAGGGCAGTCTTTTGTGCGTCAGGTCAAAGTGATTCAAAAGTAATTCCAAAATGGACAGAGTCCCATGCCAGTGAGCAGTATGCGTCTGGATACACGGAGAACAGTGCTAGGGCGGGGCATCCGGGGTAGCTGGCAAATGTTCAATGTTCCTACTAACAACTACTAATGCTAAATTATATGATTTGACTTATATTCATCAGGAAAATCTCATGAGTTTTCAGAATCTCTTTCTCTCTTGTTCTGGCCCAAGAGAAGGACCTACGAGGGAATGTTAGGCAAGACCACTAACCACCCTGCAGCTCATGTCTTTGTAGGCTCTCGGTTGCCCAGGTCCATTGAGATCTTGAGCCTAAAGGGAGAGCATTAAGTTGAGGATTTTCATTTCTTATTGTGGAGGCTTTGTGTTCTTAAGTTCCTTTACAGTAGGTCCAGGATATGGATACATACTGCTCAGAGAGGAGGAGTCATAACTGAGATCTTATATATCGAATGTGGGGCGACAATGGCTCAGATGGTTCAGCGGGTCATTTTTATAACAAACATTGGTGGTTTGAATCCTGCAGGTGCAGACTGTTGTTGTGTCCATGGCCAGTGTAATGTGTGAGTGAGTGAATGCTGGTGGTCACTTCCGTCTGTGTACTTCAGGGCAGCTGAGGCTACAATCATAGTTTTCTTCCAGTATTAAAGTGATCGTCTGTAAGATTGCAAAGTAAGGAGAGAGTTAAATTTGAAAGAACCCAATAAAGTTCCTCCCCTCCACCCTGATTGGACCAGAAAGCCACTCCTAGTTTGCAAAATGAGGACAAAGTTTCAAACGTAATTGTTCAAGAACCTCCCCCGATTGGGCGTGACAGGGCAGTTCACAGGGAAGCTCGTCTTATTGGTCAAAGTGATAGCCCAGGATTTTGATTAGTTGCTGAAATCAGCAGGGGAAGGGACTTTGATGTAATGTAAGTATATCATTAAATATTACTATTTCATGATACTTACGTTACATCTAATAACAACATTAATAAGCCGCAATCTATTAATTTTGTAAAACATTTAAACTTACAGACCATCACTTTAAGAGAACAAATATTGCAATGTAAAGCATTTCCTAAAGAATTAAACGATAGGACAAAATAAGGAAGTTATCTACTCATAAACAAACAAACAAAAACTGATGTAACCAGGACTAAATCAGGAGGACTAAACATACAACTCAGGGTTTGATTTTTACCCATCCTTCCCTGAGGATTGTCAATCGATACAGGATATTTGGCTGAACATAAACACCTGTGTCCTGTGGAAATACTCACCAGACAAACCCACACCGCAACAGCACAATGGTTGATAATAATTCACTATATGCATAAGACTGAGGCAGGAGAGTGGTGCAACATCGATCTTACCGGGAAACAAACCCATTAAAAACCAATGAGCGCAAAAACAACACAACACACATATTTTAATGGAAAAAAAAAAACAGGACCATGTGTGTAGCGCCACTGACCATGAAGCATTTGTTTGGTCCTAAGCAGCGCCTCAAACAAAGACATCGATCACTATGGTCGTCCACGGCACACGACGGCTTATTAGACTCATTCATCTCACGCATGTACACACAGGTACACATGCACAAGGCTAAACTGAGATGTCGCAAGCAGTAATGAGGCCAAGTTGGAGGAGTTTACTCTTTTTGGCGCACAAATGGTGATAAAAGGTGCGCAGATATTTGTCACTGTTGCAGGATTAATACAAAGCCAAAAGGTGGAAGGATGTGAATGTGAAGGAGGTTTTAGAGAACAATAGGGTGATCGTTCAACCTGCACTGTTGCTTTGTTACAGTGCTGACTTGAATACGGATTAAATGTAGGGATCTGGAGTATCCTTCCCTGGAGGACTGTTGAAGTATTTTGTAATAATACTAAAGTAAGTACAGCGTTTCTCGAGTGCATACAAGCTTTTGACCTGTAGTGTATAAATATTAGGTTCTGATAGGCTTGCTAAAACTTCGTATTGTGTAAAAACATTATGGTAAAACTCGCAGGTTACCCAAGTACAAAAGTATACAGTACCGGTCAAACGTTTGGAAACCTTTTAATTGTATCGGATTTTCTTTATTTTCAACACTATGTACATTTTGTGATTCTCATTGAAGCCTTTAAACTATGAATGAACAAATGGGATTATGTAGGAAACAAAAAACATACTCAACATAACATACTCAAAATATGTTATGTATGTGTTATATTTCAAATTGTTTAAAAATGACACCCTTTATTCTTGGCATTTTCTCAATGAGCTTCACAAGGTCGTCATCTGAAAGGGTTTTCAATAGTCTGTGAAGTCAAAACCATTTCTGGTGACTTCATTGTCCTTTTGAAGAATCTGCTCCACCTTTTTGTTTAAAACATAATTACCCATGTGTTCATCCATAAATGAGAATCTACAATGTAAATAATATTGAAATACAGGAAAAAACAATACATAAAAAGTGTTTTGAAACTTTTGACGGGTAGTGTAGATGGCAGAAGTTGATGTAGAAATCAATGGGAAGGTTATGGTTAAACTATTATACACTCCCCCTTGTGGATAGTGTGGAAAGTTCAGGTGCTTGTTAAATATGTTATATCATGTGGTGGCACATGTTTTTAAAAGTAGAATGTTACATTAAAAACACACAACATGTTACAACGTGGTAAGAGCCAAAGCTGCTGTATTAGCGCGATGGAGTTAGGGGTATAATGGAGCGACACACTTTGAACACAGCTTTACCGGAGAGAAAGTTCCGGGCAGGACTGTCCAGGACATAGGGGTACCCTGACCCTGCAAAGACCACAGCAGACAGTTAGCACCAGAAAAACAGGCCGCAAAACGCTCCGGAACCGCTGCGTATTCAACCATGTCAGCTCATCACTCAAGCTTAACAAGTTTCTTTTCCACCGCGGTAAAAATAGCCTCTTTATACATTTTTCTGGATGGAATTATGAGGTTTTGATGGATGTCGTCCCTCTGCAAACTCAGCAGCTGAACAAATAAGTGAACAGTGGAGGACGGAAGAAAGATTGGGGTACAATGGGAGTGGCCGCAGCTGACAGCCTCTTGTGTAGATGATTAAACACCAATTAAAAAGGCACAGTATTCAAAACATATATCGTCAAAGCGCACAGGAGAGTCGACATTAGCCAAATACAGCCTTGGAACCATTTTGGATCAGCAGTCATGCCAAATACAAAATACAATTTCCATATTATCAAGATTCCTGCACATCAAATATTGCCTGATGGCTGGTGTACACTGTGCAATTTTCTTTTGTCTTATAAGATTTTAGATGTCACAATGCACAATGTGGGGATTATAAAATCATGAGCTGCACTCGTCTCCAATGTGCGATGATCCAAAGAGACAGTCGTAGCTACCACCAAAGTTTATCGTAGCAGTTTCAGGCTTCAGACGACATGTGTTTAGGTGAGGCAAGTGCCGCATGCTAGCGGTGTTTATTTCGACCGAGAAGTGCAGGGAATGTCCTGTAAAATGCAGAGTTGGACCCGCTCATGCCTGGCCTCTGTTGCTTATGACACTAGCGGTGGTGCAATGTTGTTGATACACTGACAGAGATCCTATTGTATTTGCAGCGAGTTGATGGCTCACACTGCGACCAGCCTTCAAAAGTATCAGCCACTGTCTGATGTCGGTCGTAGCTCGTCATTAGTCGTACGACGGTTCTATTTTATATCTTTGTCTGTACGACCTAAGATTTTGAGCTACAACCTAAGATTTTCCTAGTGTACGACTAGTGTTGCTTCTCAAAGTTCACACTTCATTGTGATAGGTTAAAACCCTCTGCCTGTCGCTCAGACCATGCCAAAACTGAAAAATAGGAGTGGTCATGTGGGGTAAAGTGTCTGTTTTTGAGCATGAAGATATCTTAAACACAAAAGCCACGCAGTCACGATACGATGATCTCTCCAGATCTCTCTAGCAGATCGTCACTAGGATCAGAAGACGATTAAATGTTGATCACTTTATCACGGTTCTAGAATTACCTTTTATACATTTCTCCAATAATGAAAACGTAAGCGATAGTTAGTACTCACAGCCACTTACAAATTCAAGCTAATAGCCGTCATACTGACAATGTTTACTTTCGAATCTACATTCAACGAATGAGCTTAATTTTATGCATCCATTTTTGCCTCAGTCTTACAGAAGTCTAAGAGAGTCTCGTCTTGAAAGGTCAAACTGAGAGCGAGACAGTAGCCAAGACAATTGTGACCATGAGATAGATAAAATAATCGAATTTTATAGCTGGCAATACTGGAGAAGACATCTCTAGCCATAAAGTCCAATGATGGTCTCAGCGAGTCGTGACAGCAGACTCTGTATTCCACACTGCTCATTTCTCTGGTCGGAGTACAGCACCAATGGAAAAAAAAAAGTTTCTTGTTGAAGAGTTTGGACTTCTGCTGCAGCGATGGGACCAATATGTGCCGGGTCGGAGTATGTGGGGGAGCTCAGGGGTGATCAGGGAGCAATACCTCAGAGCAGCAGCAGGCGCCGGCGGATGGCAGGTCAGGGACTAATAACCACACACAGAGATGCACACGTACTGCAGTGGGATAGGAAGTCAGGTGATGGATGAAGGAGGGAGGGGGAGAGTGAGAGTGGAATGCAGAAGGGGGATACAGTGGGGAGTGTGCAAAACAACACGGCAGTATATCTAAAATGTGTTTCTAATGGGACCAACAAGTGGATCGGAAGACCTTTTTCAGAGGGTTATGTCGGATATGTTAAAGGGGCTCTGTGGAGTTTGGCAGTTTTGTACTCGCAATTGCCCCCTCAGGCCAAACGCGTAACTGCAGCCTCGATGATAAGCTCGTGCATGAGGCGCTCAGGCTTTACGAGCACCAGAAATAACAGTCCCGTCCTGGTCAATTTACAGATTTGCAGGCGTGACTTCAACTGAGGTAAGAAACGTTACTGCTTTGTAAGATATTTAGACCAAATCAGTTTGAGTGAATATTTCCAAGATGCGATACTTGAGCAAATGCAGCAAAGTGAAAAAGCCAAATAATACAGATAAACGAATGAATGACGTTTGAAGGAGAAAAAAAATACTCGTATACTTTTTATGTATAAACGTAGGCCTAATTGTAATAATAAAATAATTCCACTGGTACAGTAGAAATGCTACGAGGAAAAGCCAAAATCGTCTCTTCAATTCCCTGGGCCCAAAGTTAGCGTAGCTAACTCGTAAACTATATTGTAAACGGCACCTGGCCACTTTTTGTAGTCGTTTCACTACTTATAAATCCGTGAACAGTCATGCTTATTTTGCGGCCAAAAAAAGCTAACATTAGCAGCATTATTTTTGCCATTGTAAATACAGCACCATTACCACTGTTACTACTCAAATGTTTTGTAGGTACAGCACAATTACTATTACTGACACTACTAGTCTGCTACTAACACTACACAACTTCTCTGTAGGTTTAAAACTATTAGATCAACTATTTTGGTAACTTCCAAATATGATTATTTTATGGCTTGTTTCAGTGAAGTTTGTACAACATGCACGGACAGTCGGACACCGTTGTTTTGAAAGCATCAACAACACTTTTCCCCCACGTATTTAGTAATAGTTTCTTACCTTTCAAGCAAAATAAGCTGCGGGTCTTTGAGAGATTCTCTCAACATTTTCCGATGTTTACTCTGGTTCTTTGCCTACGCCGATCAGACTCGACTCGACCTTTTTTGTCACACTCGAATAAACTCTTTGTTTCTTTTCGTTATTTGGTCTGGGCTGGAGTTTCGATGGTGCTTGAAGCCGGTCTCCTCTTATTCTCCGCTAAATCCATCTTTCTGAAGTTACCACTCGCGCTGCAGCGTCAGTATAGAGGGGATACAGCTAACGCTACAGCTGAGCGTGAACGCGCATGACGTTATTACGCATTACGCTGTTTGCTTGTTCGCCCCGAGCATAAACTATTCAAGTAACTTTACAGGCATGTAGAGGCAATCGCGGTGAAAAGGCCAGGGCTCATTCTACTCACCAGGGCATTGCTGGAGCATGTATGAGGAAGACATTTTAAATTTGTATACATTTATTTGTGGTTAAACGTATGTATAGTCCCTTTAAAAGGTGAATTATGCAACTTTTTATGTGGAAAAAATAATAATATTTTTGTGTAACTGACCTTTTTGTGGCCCAATGGCTGTATGAGTGGTTACCATGGCGCCTTTACTTTCCATCACAGTGGCCTCTACAACTCTCTAGCGTCAATTGTTTTGTAGATTTTCTTTTGTTGAGTTGAATACCTCAAACAATTGATCCTGGAGCATCATAGAGGCCACTGTGATGGAAAATAAACGCAAAATAAAGGCCACTGAAAGGTCAAATAGGCACAAACACTTTTTTTTCCATATAAAAAGCTGCATAATGCACCTTTAAACAAATTAGCCTGCAATGCGTTAATATTCATTGAACTAGTTGTGTTCTCCTGTTCAACACAACGTCACCTATTGATTCCGAGCCCCTGAAATGCCCCACAGCCCCAGTACAATTAAAACGTGCACATTTGCAAAGTATACGTGGGTCGGATTGTACCTTGTGGTCGCCATTGATTCGACAGTGGGAGAGTCGCATTTTGAGATGACAATCGACCCACATACAAACATTAATGAGTGCGGTAATAAACCTTTATGCTGACTTGTTGTTGCGGTCTTTTCTTAAGCGGTAAACAACGCGCAGCAATGATTTATGCACGAGGCTACGGCTGCGCTGCATCTTACGCCCTGAGAGGAGACGGCTCAATTAACAAATGTGTTTATGTTGTGCGCAAATTACAAACTCGCACACGAACAAACCAACAGGGGCAAGTTTGTGCTTCTGCAAAGAGGGAAATTATGCCATTGTTCATTGTAAGACATAGAACCAAACCAAACATGCCCCTAGTCTCCCATTCTGTAGTTTTTCATCCAATCGCTGGCCAGTGCAGGGTAGCATTACTCTTTGATACTACCCCCGAGAGAGATGGTGAAACTCGATGACATTGGCAGTCCGGCGAAGTCTCTCCGTAACACTAGCGCAAGTGAAAACCAAGCTTGTTTGGCCTCAGCACAAACAGAGGGGAAGGTTAGGTCATGTATACAAGCGTCGTCATGCAAATTGAATAATGGACCGGTGCAGGGTCACCGCCGGTCAAAGTGCATACTGTAGGTTTAAGTCATTTGCATTTACAGTGCATCTGTAGGAGGCCGGAAACACTTCAGCATTCAAAATGGATTCATTCTGAAGAATCAAAAACAAAACATGCTCCTCATGACCAGTGAGTGGGTAATCAGAGAATGGATTTGGATTAGGACCTTATTATTTAAAGGGGGGATATTATGTAAAATCGACTTTTTCAAGCTTTATATCATGTTATTATGTCATTCCCTCATTAAACACATGCCTGGAGTGTTGCCTTGGCTCATTCACATATTTTTGAGTAATCAGTAAAAACTTAGACGGCAGCCATTTTAGGTGTAGCTATGCCTCAGTCCTCCTAGGAACGCCCCCACCTCCTGGAGACGCCTCTGGACCTTTTGTCACCAGCCAAGCCACCAACCACTGCTCCTCAGCTCAGCAGAGCCCCCTCCCCGCACGCACAGTGTTGTTGTTTAGATGCCACAGCAGTGTGCTGAAGGGGGCGTGTCGGAAAGCTTCTTAAAGAGACAGAGGCCTATTTCAAGACGTTCAGTACAGCCATTTTGAGAGAGCAATTTTATTCAAGGCAGTTATTTTAATTTACTGCATATACAGACCAACAGAAGGTTACGTCATCATTGTAGTATGCTATAGACTGGTGCTATGTGATTGAAAAAAGCATAATACCCCCTCTTTAAAATTACACTTGGCTGCCTTCAGTCAGTATCTCCATGGAGACGAGCAGGACGTCTGTATATTAACCTCTTAACCCCCACCTTCGGCATTACCCAAATCTCAAAGCTTCTTGACTGGGGAGCTTACAGTCTATAGGCCAGTGTAGCACCTCATTTGAAAGCTAAGACCCAATAACACGGACCTAAACTTTTTAGTTGCGTTGCCGCCGCGTTTATGTAATGTTTTTGTCACATGTTTGTTGCGTTTTCGTCGCATTTTTGTGAAATCTTTGTCACTTTTTAGTTGCTTTTTATTGTGTTATTGTTCTGGCACGCTTATGCTGATTTTTGTTGTGTGTTTTGTAAGCTAAGACCTTGTAGTTTCTGAAAATATGTGTAAGATCCTTGCCTTTGGCTTGCTAACACATTCAGGTACATTTGCCCGGAAAATATAATAAAATAGATAATAAGTCCAATATAAAATCAGTTCATTGCAGACACAGCAGCAGCAGAGTCACCTCATCAAAAGAAAAAGAACGGAACAGACTGAGCGACATTAAGAGTTACAACTTATTCAGCTCCTGGATGACAAAAAGAAAATCCCTGTACACATTTTTCTTGGCAGAAGGAAGTCTGTAACTCTGCTGTGGATGATCGTCATCTGTGATATTATGACAGAGACGATGCACTGCCTTACTGTAATGCTGAGACAAATTGGCAATCAGAAACAAAAGCAGAAAATAAAGGAATTACACCAGAGTTTGTTTGTAGTCTCTCTAAAACCAAAAAAATCAGGTTAGAAATCTAGGAGTAATCATGGACTCAAACCTGAACTTAAACAGCCACATCAAAGCAATAACATCATCAGCTTTTTACCATCTGAAAAACGTTGCTAAGATCAGAGGAATAGTGTCAAAACCAGACTTGGAGAGACTCATCCATGCATTTGTCTCCAGCAGGTTAGACTACTGTAACGGCCTGCTCCCTGTTAGACAGCTGCAGTACATCCAGAACGCTGCTGCTCGAGTCCTGACAAGAACCAGGAAATACGACCACATTAGTCCAGTGCTCCGGTCTCTGCACTGGCTTCCTGTCACTCAGAGAATAGAATTTAAAACAGCTTTGCTTGTGTACAAGTCTTTTCATGGTTTAGCACCAAAGTACATCTCTGACATGTTAGAGCCGTATGAACCATCTCGGGCCCTGAGAACTTCAGGGAGGGGTCTCCTGGTGGTTCCCAGAGTCAATAATAAACACGGTGAGGCTGCGTTTCAGTTTCATGCAGCTAAAATCTGGAACAGTCTTCATGAGGATGTGAGACAGGCCTCAACTCTGACAATGTTCAAATCCAGCTCTTTTTACCCGTGCATATGAAAACTGAAAGTATTTTATCTGCACTCTTGCCTTTTACTGTCATTGATTAACTTTATGTTGATGTTTTATTGATTGATTTGATCTTTTTTCTTGTAATTTTATGCTGTGAAGCACTTTGAATTGCCTTGTGTATGAATTGTGCTCTACAAATAAACTTGCCTTGCCTTTGCTGAATGAGTGTTCCATAACAACAAGCATCACTAAAAATACCATTACGTTTATTTCAATCTACCACCATTACCAGTGTTGGAAATAACAGCGTTTAAGTATAACGGTGCTACTAACGCCGCTACATTTTCAGTAACGGAGTAATCCAATTCATTACTCTCCCCATCGTTACAACGCCGCTATCATTACTGGGAAAACAAAGTGGCACGTTACAATTCGGCTGAATGAAGCGCCGTGGTGTCAGGCATTTACAGCGGGCAGCTCAGCTCAGCTCACCGCAGCAGTGTTTCATGCAGCAGCAGCAGGGGAGACCAGGAGTGGTGGTGATTGGCTAAAAAGTTGGGTGGGCGGAGTTTCTACTCACGCTGCGTTTGTTGATTCCTCTCACACTTCTAAACTCAACAAGACAGCGAGACAGCGACAATGGCAGCACGGACAAGCCAGGGCAATTCAAAGGTAACATTTTCAAACTGGCAGTACCATCACTACTTCTCCCTTGTTGAAATGAAAGGCAAAATGTGTATGTTAAATGCACACTATGCCCTGGGAATAAAATTCTGTCCGCGTCTGCCACAAGTAACAAGTAAGTCTAAAGAAGCACCTCGCATCGTCACATGCTTACACGCCTCATCACTACTAATCCAACTCCAAGCCTCGGTGCAAAGATACAGATCATGTCACTACTTATTAGTTTGTTTTCCCTTTGTTTATATTTGTGTGCCTTAGATTTACACTAAAATACAAAGTGTGACTTTTTCCGTTATTTACAACTACGTGATTTCTTGTCAAAAATGTCCCTCAGTTTCCCAACGCACCACAAAAAAATCCTGGTGACCTAATTCTGGATCGCCCACAAACATTTAAGAGTGTAATTTCAATCTTATACAGCAAAATTTTACACAACAACAAATCCGTGTTTTCTGTACTAAAGGGTGAATGGGAAACTGAGCTCAGTATGACACTCAATGATGACCTTTGGCTTTCAGCTCTTAATAGAGTCCACACTTCCTCTGTTTGTGCCAAACAGTCTTTTATGCAATGTAAAATTCTACACCGCTGTTTCTGGACTAACCAGAAGTTAGCTAGGATTTTTCCTGATGTGAACCCAAACTGCAATCGGTGTGGTGCTACTCCAGCCAATCATGTTCACATGTTTTGGTCCTGCTCTAAAATTCATCCCTTGTGGCAAAATATTTTTACATTAATAAATTCTGCAATTGGTAAATCATTACAGCCATGCCCCCTATTGGCTATATTTGGCGTCTCCCACACTTTGGGCTTATCTAAAGCAGAGTCAGACTCCATTGCCTTTATTTCACTTTTGGCCCGTCGAACTATCTTACTCAAATGGAAAGAGCCTCTGCCACCCACCTATACGCAGTGGGTCCATGATTTTCTTTTTTTTGTTAAACTTGAAAAAATTAAGTTTACCCTGCGTGGAAACTCTAATGCCTTTTATGTCCAGTGGAATCCATATCTGTCTGCTTTAAAACAAGGTGTCTTGCAACCTCTAACTTAATCCTTCTAATAGATATGTACAATGAATAGTATCCATAGTCCTTGAATCAGCTTTTGTCCGTGTGTATGTATGTGTGTGAATGTATATGACTATTATTATTTTTTAATGTTTTTGTTTTTGTTTTCTTTGTTGTTTTTGTGTTTTGTGCTGTTTCGGTTGTTGTCGTTTTTTATGTCAAAAAATAAATAAATAGAAAAAAAAAAAAAAAAAAAAAAAAAAAAAAAAAATACAAAGTGTGCCATTTTCTTTTTTTTTTCTATTTTTCATTCAGTTACTATGAACATCTTTGATACAATAGTACATAATTACTTTGCATAGTAACTAATTACTTTTACAGCATAGTAACTGAGTTACTAACTCAATTACTTTTTGTGAGAGGTAATTTGTAACAGTAACTAATTACTTTTTTAAAGTAAAATGCCCAACACTGACCATTACTGCTCCTATTAGAGATAACTGATATGTTTTCTACTGATCTACTGATTATCACCGTTAGCCAAGATAATCTAGTTGCTGTTTTAGAGTAAATCCCTCACTAAGACTGTCCAGTGATTCGGCACTGCAGCAGTTCACTTTATTCTATAGTATATTTTGTCTAACAGTGCAACACCAGCCCCGGGCTGGGTTCCAACTTGAAAGAATTAAATGTCCAGTCTGGCCACCTGCACCAGAGCAGCGCCATGGGGGGAAAATAAATATGATGTCACCGCTTTAATGGAACCGCCTTGGCTCAACCTGGATGACAAAATCAATAGAGCCTGGCACTAAATCTGACAGTAAGTGGACCCATGCCAGAGTCGGCAGTGGAGGAGTCTGAGAGATCACCACACCAATCTCCCAGAGTGCCAATGAATCAAATATTGATCAAAAAAGGAGCCTCTCGTCACCGGGGATACTCCGTATATTAAAAGTAAAGGTTTCCATCCTTCTCTCGATCCTGAATCAGATCAGCGAGAGGGAAGCCAGATCTCTCAGCTTAACTCCCGTGTCCCTGTGAGTTGTGAGGCTTTGTGTTTTTGGCCGGCAGCTCGGTGCGAATGACGTCCGCACACCTCCGCAAGTGTCGCAGCATGGGACCCACAAGCAAACTGCATCGCGACTCTGCGTTTGTCAGGTTAAAACATTTTCACCCCCACCTGAACCGAGCACATTTTCTCCTGTTTGGCTTTACCCAAATCTAAAGGCTTCTTGAAAAAAATAGCAACACAAATGAGATGAAAACAAGGATGAAAAAAATGATCAAAATGCAACAAAAAAGCCACAGAACAGCGATGAAAAAGCCACAAATACGTGACAAAAAAAAAATCAAAAACATGACAAAAAGTTACAAAAAGCATCAAAAGTGACAAAAAAATGACAAAGTGTGCCAAAAACGTGTCAAAAGTTTCAAAAAGAAACAAAAAGTGTAAAAAAAAAAGTGACAAAAAAGTGACGAAAAAAACGCCATGGCGTCAAAAGCTAGACAAAAAAATATGTCCAAAAAGTGACAACGCGGCAATAAGAGGAAAAAATGTTGCATCAGTTTTGTAGGTCTTAGCTTTCAAATGAGGCATTACACTGGCCTATAGGCTGTAAACTCCAGTCAAGAAGCCAAACTGGGGATAATGTGCTTGGTTAAGGCGGGGGTTAAGAGGTTAAAGTGACATGTTCCAATTCAGATCAAACGGTAGCTGCACAGATTTCCACTCAAAAGTATGTTGGTCTCTTCGTGTGAACTTGCTGCTGATTTGGTAAATGCAGAGCCTAACCAAAGATAAGAGTATAATCCAATCACACCGGCGGGTTTCTCCAATAGGACTATAATTTCCAACTTTTAAGAGTTAGAACTGAAGGCTGCCTGAAGGTAATTGGCTCTGGCCATAACCCGCTGTGAATAACAAGTGGGAACATTACAGTGTATTACATCTCGACCTCCTCTAACTTCTTTTCATGTCCGTCAAATCAAGGGACATTTTGATTGCCAGTCCATTTCAATCATTACATACTCGAAAGCTGTTTTTGTAGATATTTATGATCTAAAGTTCATTGTATAAAAAAGAAAATGGTAGCGCGAGTTAATACATTTCTGAAAAATGCTGCTGCACATGATTTACTGTAGGTTAATGTTTGCCTTTGGGAAAAACTGTCTATCCAGGACATTCCTGTTAACTGACTCCCGCTTCAAGCACCGATAATAAACATTGATTTTCCTCCACTCATTTACATACTGCTAGCGAGGGACAAAGCAGCACAAAGGGTTACAACCATCGACCGATTTACAGTTTTGTGGTTCAAAAAGATAGAGTATAGGCTTCCAGCTATGTAACTCCTTTCCAAGTTCCCCTATCGCCTGGTTCACACCAAAGTGTCAGGTTTACATTGAAAATACATGGGGGACGCGCTTCAGGGAGCGTCGAGAGATCACGCAGTGCGTCCCGCGCCTCCTGTGCTGCGTTTTGAAGCTTTTGCCGCTTTTCTAGCACCTCCAAAGTGGCCGACGCTAGAGTTGGAATTGTTGAACTTTTTTTGGAGAAATTCGCGACCGTCGACCAATCAGGCACTTTTCCCAACAGTGAAGTTGGAGCTGAGCCACCGGGGCAGATCCTATGTTATGCTGCAGATGTAAACAATGGAGGATTAGCTTCATCATTTGTCATTTCGTTTCATTTATTAATTTATTTGAATGGGACAGTGCATATTAATGAACAAGACAACTAGTGCTGTAAATATGCCGGATTTAGCTCAAGGCTAATTTCCGTCCGAGCTACAGCAGCTCTGGGACTTTTACAAAGACACACATCTGTGTTTCTTTTACCTAAACACTCAGGATTAAAAGCAGCAACAAGAAAACGTATTTGAGTGGCTGGATCTGCGCTGGGAATGCGTTTGGGCCTTGATAATGCACGAGCATTCCCAAAGCTAATGCTACAAGCTAAAGCTCCGATCATGTGAAAACGAGAACAAATAAAGTCAATTAAACCACCATCTACATACAACAATGATCACACACTGAGCCGGGCTGGCTGTTTTTGAAGTTTATTGCTTCATCTACAATGGGTCGAACACACTACGAACACACTCTGAGCTGACAGGCGGTCAGTAGTGTTGCCACCTGTCCCAGTTTTACTTGATTGTCCTTCTTTTTAATGATCTGTCCCGGGGGAAAAAAATATTCTCCCGGGACACTACTACAGCTGTCCCACACGCACTTTTTTTTTTTTTTCATCGTCGAGAGTTTCTGCTCTTCTCCTCCAGCCCCTCTCACCACACACACACACACACGCACACACACACACACACACACACAACAGCAGCTGCTGCAGCTCACTCCCTGCTCTGATTGGCCAGAGCTAAAGAGAGCGAGGCTGACATTTGCTCCTCGGACGCATGTCCCGCCTCCTCTGCTCGCCCTTTGGCTGTGCTTACGTGTGTCTGGCTCAGTGTGGCTCTGTTTTTACCGCGGGTATACAGAGACTGTACTATCGACACGAGGAGACGGTCTTATAAACACTAGGACACATACAGCGTCAGTAATCAGGCACAGAACATACATTTTGTGCAGAATATCGCTATAGAGAAGGGAGGAGTTTGGAGGAGTTTACAGGAGCTAGCTCTCTCCGAAATGTCCAGGTTTTTTGTCAGACATAGGTGGCAACCCTAGCGGCCAGAGCGTCTTGACGCTCTGTGACATTCAATAATGTGACTTCAATAAGCACAAGCGTCCAACTAGGGGCTTTGGGCGCAATTTTGAAGCCTGAGAACGCAGCATATAGAGTTTTATCGATGAGTCTGAACCAGATCTTTTTCCTTGTGTTGTTGCAGTGTTGTCACTTTTCTTTTTTTTCTTTTTTTCCTCCATCACTTTTTTGTTGCTCTTTTGTGGACTTTTTGCCATTATTCCATCGCTTTCTTGACAGTTTTTTGTCAAGTTTTTTGCGGCTTTTTGCGTCCTTTCATCCTCGTTTTTGTGTGGCCATTTTTGCCGCTTTTATTCAAGAAGCTTTTAGATTCGGGCCATGCCAATCTGGGGAAACATGTGCTGTGTTCAGGCGGGGGGTGGTAAAGAGGTTAAAAATATATATGATAATAACGGTTCTCAAAGTTCATTCCAACATCTGTTACACCCAATTTGACTAAACCACTCAGACAACATGACACGCACAATTACGATGGCTGCCAGCGCAAGCGCACAGGTGCACGCGCGACGGGGAGATGTTAAATAAAGTGTCTTCATTTGCGAGTATTGATTTGAACATGTGTATCTCATATCAGGGAATCGTACAGCAGGCTTATCTTTAATTAATAATTCATTTTTTTTGGGGGGGGGGGGGGGGGGGGGGTTATACACCTCCGCTTCCTTTGCACCTCCATCCATCCGTCCGTTCTGACGCCTGAATATTTCATCAGCTCATCCTCTCGCTTGTGCTGCCTATCGCGGGAAAATCCATCTCACTGCATAATCGAATCCGCTATATATCTTGCGTAAGCCTTACCCCCCCTAACCCACGCCTTGTTTTCAGCGATTCGATTGAAAAAGAGGCCTATCCCGATGCAGTATCTTTAAGCCATCGAACTTTCAAAACAATAACGGCTAATCTGATTGCGCGCATGCCGGGATAGGACTTGAAAATCTGATTAGGCCTGATCACAAGGTAAAAATGATATTAACCCCCCCTGCTCCCATTTCAAGCCATGTTAAATGTCAGTGCAATGTAAACCTTATTGAGTTTGTCCTTTTGGAAAGAGGCCGGTGGTGCTCACACTGCGTCTCTAGAAAGAGCCACTGTTCAGATGTGACATTTCTCTCTCTGTTCATTCTGAGGTTTTTTGGCGACGCTGCGAAAGCTCAATGATGCCCCCGGTGGTCAGCTCGTGCTTACAACCGGATGGCCTTATGGAGCAGTATGGAAGAATGGGATAGTATTGAGTTGAAACTATGTCTCGGAGGTCAAAGCTGGGAGTGTTTAAAATGCTGCATGCTGCAACACTTTCTATTCAAACTGTTGCTACTATTCCTTTTACAACTGCCTCTAAAACTATTCCTAGTATAAAAAAGGACATGCACTCAAACAGAAATGGTTGAAGTGTCTTGCCCAAGGGCACAAAGACAGTATTGCACAATAATCCTCTTTCAGTTAAATCACGGTGGAGGTTTATTCTATTGCTACCAGATAGAAAAAGAAAAAAAAAGGTGTGCTTGTTCTAATTTCTTTAGAAAAATGTTTTCATTAACCTCTTAACCCCCACCATAACAGAGCGCATTTCCTCCAGTTTCTTGAATAAAGCGTCAAACACAAAACAAGGCGAAATCGAGGATGAAAGGGCAAAAAAAAAGCTCACATCAAAAACGTGACAAAAATGCGACAAAAAAAGTGACAAAAGAGCAATAAAAAGCGATGGGAAAAGTGGAGAAAAATGCCACGGAAAAGGGCTAAAAACAACACGGCAACAACGCAAGGAAAAAAAAGTTTTGTTTGGATCAGTTTTGTTGGTCTTAGCTTTCAAATGAGACGTCACATTGGCCTATAGCTCTCCAGTCAAGACACGTTTAGATTCGGGTGAGGCCGAACTGGAGAAAATGCACTCGGTTAAGGTGGGGGTGAAGAGGTTAACCGGAGAAACAAAATGCAAGATGCACAAATTCGCTTATCAAGTCAAGCCATGTGTAATATGCCAAAACAATGGTTTCCAAACTGTGGTGCGTGTCCCCCACTCTCTTTAGGTGAGATCGTTTCATTTGTGCTTTAGTTACAGTGAGTTGTTTGTTAGGTCAATTATATAATAATGAGGTGGTACTTGAGGGGCGTTACTGTGTGGAGTTTGCATGTTGCCTGCGTTTAGGTGTCCCCTACCACTAAAAACATGTACAATAGGCCAGAACAAATGATATCTGTGTATGTGTGAGTGAATGCCTCTTTGGCACAGTCATAAAAACGCGACTGCAAATGATTGAAGTTAATGTTTGCCTTTGGGACAAACTGTCGTCTATCCAGGGAATTCCTATTAATTAAATCCCTCTTCAAGCGCCGATAACCATTGATCTTCTTCCACTCATTTGCATACTGTTACCTATAGGGACAAAGCAGCATAAAGAGTTACGACCATCGATTTCCAGTTTTGTGGTTCAACAAGCGGACATACAAATTATTAATACAAAAAATAAACATGTTTAAAAAAAATCAATTTTCTGATGATATGAATTGATTTGACTTGCCCAGCCCTAGTGTGGAATGAATAATAATCCCCAGCCCCGTGTGAAGCGCTTTGGGGGACTTTTGTCATGTGAAAAGCGCTATACAAGTAAGCTTGGATTCCAAAAGCTAAAACCTTTGGAAATAATTTAGTTTTAGTCCTTGTGTATATTGTGAAGGCCTTAGTGGAAAAAACTGCAGGTAATTACAAAGCATTTTCTTCTATTGTGAATAAACACGGAGGTAAACCGTGACAGTAAAGCTCAGCTGATGTTAGGAATGAGAGAGGAGGAGTGAGCAAAAAGAAAATCAGGTACAGGGCCTTTTAATGGTTGACACATGGTGTCCACATGGAAACCTTTGAACCACTGACACTTGTCAATAGAATATCTTCTTACTCAGGAATAATAAGGACTTTTTGAACTTTTGCAGATGGAATGAAGCTGGAAATGCCTCCGCAGCAGCACAGACGGGTCAGAGGTGGCTCGGTGTGCGCAGGAGAACGTGATCAATGCTGAATATAAAAGCTCCCCGGACGAGACCGGTCAACCTTAGGGAGTCATGGTTCAAAAGCTAAAGGAGAATTAGCGCGGGCCTCTCAGTAAACACAAAGGCAGCATTTTGTGCCGGAGAGGCAGTTTCTGAGCTCTACTGCGTACGACGTATCGAGCCATTACAGAGGATATGAAGATTTAAGGTTACATTTCTGCTGCTGCCTGTTACTTAAACACTGCACCACAGAAACGTATCTGCAGAGAGAGAAAACACATTTTATTGAACCTAAAAATATTGATGGAAAAGTTGATTCTTGTGCAATAAAAAAAATCTACACACATTTCCTGAGAAAGTATGGGCGTCTGCATTAACAAAAGCCGCAGATCTCTCCTTTTTACAGCCGCAGCACCAGCCCCCCCTGCGCTGATGGAGACCGATGTGTCTGTATCAGCCGGATATTTGCATAATCTTAGCTACTGGCCTCTTGTTTTATTCATCCGCTTATATTACGGGGAGTTCATCATTTCTTTTACGTTCTAACAATCGAGAAACATTTGACTTCACGCGGAGGGAAAATCAAATTGAGCCGTTGTCGTTTTGGAGACACCGGTTGCAGACTGTGTGAGGATGAGTGGGTGAGAGGCAGGGAGGAAAAAAGAGGGAGGGGGGGGAGTGACTCACCACCCGCAGGGTAAAAAAAATAAAAAATAAACCCACGCATAAAGCTGCAGCAGAGAGAAGAGAAAGGGGATAAGTAGTGTAGTTTACAGGAGTGTAATGTTCTCTCCTCGCCAATAGAGGGAGTTCTTTACGCACAAGACGCCTTTGAGAAGTGGGTTTGCCACTTTAAATTGCAGGCAAGTGCACTCAGAATAGAATTAGAATTGAACATGGAAGGCTCTCGAACTGTACTGTAGGATAGATGTAATTGTCCCTGGATTTCCTTTCCCTCTAAATTTACAATTTAGGCTGATGCTGCTAGAAATCATGACCATTCTCATGTATTTGGGAAAGGTCTAATTTAGAAAAGACAGACAAAAGACTAAGGCTGCTTCTGAAAAGGTCCAATGAGCTGAGAAAGCGCCTTCTTATCATTTACCCGGACATTCCTTCCTTACACTCCTTCCTTACTGCACATCTGACACATTCGCACCAACCGAATGTATCGGATGTGCAGTAAGGAAGGGGTTAGGAAAGGAGCAGTGATGCTTCCTGTAACAGCTCTTTCAGCACAGGAACCCTGGGATGTTTCTCATCAAGCCACTGCGCCGTTTACCCGAGGGGTTTCCCATCTCTGTACAAGTTTGGAATGATTGGCAGTTTGACTGTGCAATACTTTATTCAACTAAATTGTCTTGCATTCTATGAAAGTATATAAAGCCAGGGTTTATACAGGCAGAAGCAAGTCAAATGTAATGCTTTTTAACCTCTTAACCCCCGCCTAAACCGAACACATTTTCACCGGTTCAGCATTACTCCAATCGAAAAGCTTCTTGCCTGTACAGCCTATAGGTCAGTCTAACGCCTCATTGTAAAGCGAAGACCGCTGAGACCACGTTGTCACTGCGTCGTCACTTTATTGTCGTGTTTTTGACGCTTTTTCCAGCACTTTATTGGTTGTGGCAAATTTTGTGGCGCTTTCCCAACTTTTTTGTCGCTCTTTTGTATTTTTTTATTGCGCTTTAGTCGCTTTCTTGTCACGTATTTGTTGCGTTTTGGGCAATCTTTTATTGTGTTTTTGTCGCTTTTTTCTTTAACTGAGTTTGTGGCTTTTTCCATGGTTTTTTTATGTTATTTCGTTGCGTTTTCTTACTCGTTTACGTCTCTTTTCCATCACAATTATGGCGTTTTAGATTTCGGTAAAGCCAAACTGGAGAAAATGTGCTCGGGTCAGGTGGGGGTTAAGAGGTTAATTTTAAGTTTGAATTTGAGAGCATTTCAGCTTCGTTTTGAATACAATACACTACGAAATACTGAATCATTTTTGTTTAGTTGGTCACTTTGTAATAATATGGAAGCACCCTCAAATGAATGACTTGAGGGGTACAACAAACAAAAAGGTTGGGAACTACTGTTTTACTACCATATTTTTCATATTTTTGATGAACTTAAACCCTGAAAGCATACTTTACCCACATTAGGGCCAAGGCAGCACATCTGTTTTAATGTTGCACTTTTAAGATGCTTCGTAGATTTATCTTAAATCTACCAAAAATGTTTGCAGCTGCAGTTTTCATCAGTGCCCTCCGGGAGGCGACATGTCACCTCGCATCAGAAAACAAATTATGTTCAAATTCTTTCATCCCTTCAGCTTTCAGACTTTTAAATGTCTCTAGGCAAAAATGCACTTCATATTCTATTAGTTTTATAATGCAGTGAATGTAGGATGAATATTACTCAAACTCAATTGCCCCTTTGCTTAAAGGAACAGGCCCCCATTTTTCAATACTGAGATATGTCCTTACCTGAGCTTAGGCGAGTTGATGCGTACCTGTCTGGTCTTTGTGCGTGCCCTCAGTTACGCAAAACGACCAAAGATGTTGTTAGCATTTGGCCTCTCCCAATGTATTCCTATAGCTCCAAACGGGGGTGATGTTTGAAGCGACCACGCTCTTCCACGGGCACACACAAAGACCAGACATGTACGCATCAACTCGCCTAAGCTCAGGTAAGAACATATCTCAGTATGGAAAACGGTGGCCTGTTCCTTTAAATGAAGTTGTTGATTGATCGATTGATATCAATACCTCTGCAAATGAGTGTCAAGTTAAGGTACTAGATTTAGCATCAATTAGAATCGGGTAATTGATTATCATGACATTCATTCCATTTTCCAATGTCACTAGGGCAACATGTCAGGAGTTCAAAAAACAGTGTCCCCTCTATAGATATCAAGTCACTATACACTAGCATTAAAAAGCCATATTCCAGAACTTGACCCGTGAGCTGTAGTATGCGTGATGCACTGTGCGTGAGACTTACTGCGGCACCTGGCACAGCGGCCCTTGTCGTACTCCAGCAGGCTGCGGTCGCTCACGGACCTCCGCTGCCCGCTCTCCCTGATGCGAGCTGCCTCCTCTTTGGCGTACACCCCAGCTCCTGGGTGTAGCGCCCATACATCTGGAACACACAGGGAGGAGGTATACACAGACATTAGACACTGCAGTCGGTCGATGAGAGCATACGGACTCATTAGAGAGATACATGATCACAGCGAGGACGGTCGTTCACAGCAGTTCAATTTAGAAGCACAGATTTGACTTGTGTTTATCTCCTGTTTTATCGTATCCAGTGTAGGGCAGGTTACTAAAAAAAAAATAGAATAAAAAAAAAACAGTAATATATTCTATATTAGTGATTACAGCTTTAAAAATGTAACATCTTTGTATTACATATTATCAAAAATGTGGCTGAGTTACACTACTTTGAGTTACTTTTTGCAAAATATAAAATGAATATGCCACCGAGCAAAAGTGCAGTCAGAGATTTCCTTTTCCTTCACTTTCCCCATTCTCGTGTGTTTTGTTTTGAGGACATTAACTACACGCAAGTGCAGATCTTATACACCAATGTTCAACTTGATTTTATTTGGGGGGAGTTTGGCATTTTTCCATACATTTAAATGCACTTGTAACTCGAGTTACTTTTTGCAATTGCAATGACTAATATATTCCGGTATTTTGTGTAAGTAATATGTTATATTCCTTAGTTACAGAAAAAAGTAATATATTTTTGTAACTCATTACTTTTGTAATACGTTACCCCCAACACTGATGGTATCGTATACATGTAGAAAGGTGGGCAGTACCGTATTTTCCGGACTATAAATCACACTTTTTTTTCGTAGTTTGGCTGGGGGGGGGGCGTCTTATACTCCGCCGCGACTAATGCGTTTTTTTTTTTTCACTTTTTTAATCTAAATATATAATTTCACATGCCACTAGAGGGCACTGCAGGCTAATCGAGCAGCCGCAATAAAGTTTGGAGTGAGTGAGAAGCGGAGGTTACTACGATGAAGTAAACAAAATAAAAAGCATCACGGGCTAAAAACTAGAGCCACAGCTAGAGGAACGAGTTTACAAATGGGAGCTTAAACAACGTGCTGTTGGGAAAGGCTCGTCAACGGCGCAGTTACACCTCGGTTTCCAGGTGTCCTCCGTGTCAAGGCGATTGTTCAGAAGTGACACCGAGTATGAAGATTTCAATGGATTTAGTGATTTGGAGTGAGATGGAGTTTGGTCTGTTCTTTATGCTATAGTTATCTGATCTGTTTATGTGACGTTAACATACGAGACACCCATTTAGTTCGTTGTTTATGCTTCATGTAGCTAACCATCAATGTGTTACGTTAGCATACCGTACGCCTATTCAGCCGGTTGTTGTTTTTTTTCATAAAGCAATGTTTGACTAGTGTGTCTTATACTCCGGAGCGACTGTGCTACAGTGAGCACAATTTCCAGACTCAAACTAAAACGAACAACATCTCTCCTGCAAAACAAAGGCGTCCACTTTGATAAATATTTGATAAAATATTTGTCCCAAAACACACAAACCTTTTTTTTAGAAGGAGGCCACCCATATGAGCTTGTGTTTAGTTGATAAACGGTATACAGGCATCTTCCTCCTACCACCTCCTCCTCTTCACTGTCCCACACTCGGAGCCGCGAAGGGGACGCGATCGAAAGCAGGAGGGTATTTTTAGGCGCTATGTATGTTTGGGTGAAAGGGCTCATGGGTTTACAGAGGTGTAGTGGGGGTCAATGATTCAAGTGGGTCAAAGACACTGGAGAAAGGGCTTTCCTTCCAGAGCATAGACACATGAAGAACTACACAAGCGAATACAAAATATATCATAACTTGTGTACTATCCGTAGCACAGAGTACAAAGTAAACAGGGTCTGCACTCTGCAACTCTTATGTCAACATACTATATTTCACACTATAAAACATGCACAAAATCCTCCAGCTAGACTACGAATG
This sequence comes from Neogobius melanostomus, assembly GCA_007210695.1. NCBI lineage: Eukaryota > Metazoa > Chordata > Actinopteri > Gobiiformes > Gobiidae > Neogobius > Neogobius melanostomus. The sequence continues at coordinate 2,543,629 of VHKM01000026.1, forward strand.
TAAGCTATTTAGCTTTAATCAGGTGCAGTGCATCTCTGTCTCTATGAGCTAAATGTCTCTGTACATTATCCATTAAGTAAAAATTAAAGTGAAGTAAAGGGAAAAGCAATGACAAAACAATTTTAAAAAAGCGACAAAAATGTGACAAACACGCAAAAAACTAAAAAGTCACAAAGGCGAGACAAAAAAACATATGAAAAGACAGCAAAAATGCTTTAAAACACAACAAAAGAGCAACAAAAACATGCCGGAAATGCAACAAGAACAATAAAAAAAGGGATGAAAACCTGACAGAAAACGCGACAAAAATACAACAAAAAGTGACAAAAACACGCCAATAAAACACACAAAAAAAGCAATGAAAAATCAACAACAAAAATGCCACCAAAAAAACGACGAAAACACTTCAAAAATGTCACAACAAAGCGGCGACAACGCGACAAATGAGTTGCAATTGGTTTTGTAGGTCTTCGCTTTCAATGAGTCGTTACACTGGCCTAGAGGCTGTAAGCTTTTAGATTTGGGTAAAGCCGAACCGGAGAAAATGCACTCTGTTAAGGCGGGGAGGTAAGAGGTTAAGAGATATTATGTAAATCTCATTCTCTGGTGTATTCTTTGCAAAAATCTGAATTTCCACACTCAATGTTTTGTCTGTCCAATTACATCAACACTAAAACAGTTCAAATGGATACTCAGTACTCAAGCAGTATTTTTATACATTTGAGTGATTTACTCAAGTTATTATTATTACTTTTTTCAAATTCTAGTGGAGTAAAGTTATATCAAAGTTTTGCTATCAGATGAAAAAGGCACAAAGTTAAAAAGGCTTTACTTTACATGACTAACTGGATAAGAAGGCCAACGCATTTCCTCGGGGCAATAAGCAACAACAAAAAAAACAGTTTCTTTACGAAGTGTCTACAATGCCGTCGGACGGTTCCCAGCTCTTTCACATGTGTTTGACAAGGACAATATCTACCTGGTTATGGTTTGAGCCAGGAGTTGTACAACACCTCAGTTTAGAAACAGGAAAACAATGATGGTTAAGGTTAGGGAAATGGTTAGATTAGGTTTATTTAGCAAAGTAGCAAAGTGTGCTTAATATCTAATCATTTGTTTTATCTCAAACCATTACCAAGTGCACAGAACTAACAAAAAACAACATGTGGAGCTCTTCAAGACAAAAAAAAATAGTGTTGTGAAACGTTGGTGGTGCTTGGATATGAAGACATTTCTTTCAGTAACCAAGTTTCAATAGTAACGTCACTCTTACGTCGGTAAAAGGTCTTGGCAAACCACCTCTGCAGTACTAAGTAACGTGTTTACCTTAATAAATCCTTTCTGTAGTCCCTCTGGGGGTAATACAAGTGTTAATGGGATGATTGGAGGGTCTTTCATCTCCCCCTGGTGTCTCTGGCTAGAAAACCATGCTTGCAACTTGACTGCCACCGGGGCGGAGCAACCAATACAAACTAATAGAATCACGGAGAAGAAGCTAACAGGCTAACGGGCAAAGCGCCACTTTAAACAGTATTTACAGCCAAGTTTGAGTGAAAAAAAATATTCCCATTGTATAACTGGATGTACAACATCCCTCTCTCCCTTCACATTTTCTGTCAGCGTAGTATTTACTCTCCAAGACATTTAATAAGTTAAAAAAATCGTAACTTGCTAAGACACCTGCAGTTGCGCTTATGGCCTCTAGGGGCAAGAGTTACTTAGTACTGCTTTAAAAGGGGATTTTAAGTAACAAATATCAGCCAAAAAATATTGTCAAAATGTTGCTTTGACACGGTTTTCAAATATACCTGTACCTTTAGTATATAGAAAGCAGTATTAAATGAAGTAGCCAATGTAGAGCTAAAGGATTACCGACCACTCAAGTGACAAGCTAATCATGTAACAAATTAGTTTTGATTCTACTTTCTCCTCCTCTGAGTAACACGAGACATTGGCTCTAAAAGAGTTCATCCTCATAAGCTTTTGACAATGATAAAAAACAGGACTGCACAAAAGGCAAAGTGTCAGCAGAACAGGGGAAGGAAGTGCTACAGTGAGCACAATTTCCAGACTCAAACTGAAAACGAACAACATGCAAAACAAAGGCGTCCGCTTTGATAATATTTTATCAAATATTCTTGTTATGTCACTTTAGAGTTCATGTGCCGTGATCGATTCATAATTCATCTAAAATACTTGATTATTAAAGCGATTCAAAGCAAACAATTCAGATTTAAGTCTTTTCCCAAATGTCCCTGCTCCTGGACATGGTTTAAATATCTACAACTGAAGTAGAAAGATATCAAAATACAGGCTATATCTCAAAAATCAAGGTTCGCCAGAAGGTTTATTTGTCCCAAAACACACAAACCTTTTTTTTAGAAGGAGGCCACCCATATGAGCTTGTGTTTAGTTGATAACGGTACAACAAACAGGCATTTTCCTCCTACCACCTCCTCCTCTTCACTGTCCCACACTCGGAGCCGCGAAGGGGACGCGATCTATTATGTCAACATACTATATTTCACACTATAAAACATGCACAAAATCCTCCAGCTAGACTACGAATGTAAGCTATAGCTTTAATCAGGTGCAGTGCATCTCTGTCTCTATGAGCTAAATGTCTCTGTACATTATCCATTAAGTAAAAATTAAAGTGAAGTAAAGTGAGTGGTACAGCGGTTAGTGCTCGTGCTTCACAGCTAGAAGGTCCCAGGTTTGATACCCTGTCTGTGTGGAGTTAGCATGTGCTCCCCGTGTCTGCGTAGGTTTCCTCCGGGTACTCTGTTTCCCCGACCACTAAAAACATGTACAATAGGCCAGAATGAATGTAGTGCTTGAGTGATGGTGGCGGTTGGAGGGGCCAATAGATCAGATTGTCAGCCTTGCCTTCAGTCTACCCCAATGGGCAGCTGTGGCTACAATAGTAGCTTAGGGCTGAACGATATTGAAGTAACTTGTGACATGCGATATGGCTGTGCAATATTGCGATAATGATATTATTGCGATATTTCACTGAACCATTTCAACACAATACGTTTCATTCTAATTAAACACAATTCGTAAGTAACTCGTTTTTCAGCAAATTGTGTCAAAACGAAACAAAAAACACTGCATTATCAGGACCAAAACAAGACTAAACTAAATTAGGAAAAGTTTAACTAAAACTGAACTTTCACACATTTTTAAGTTCAACGCACTCTTCGTTTTTGGCTGAGTTTGCAAAAAAGTGTCAATCTCAGTCAGATGAAGACTTTAGCGATGTTGCGAATCTTGTGGCTCTTTGAAATACAGATATTGCATCACCCAATATCCCGATACGATATTTTTTGCGAAATATTGTGCAGGCCGACTTACCACCACCAAGTATGGCGTGAATGAATAATGACTACAGTGTAGCGCTCTGAGAAACTTGGTAACACAGGCTTGTAAAGCACAATACAAGTGTAAGCCATTATTATTATTATCATTATTAATCTTATGTCAAAACAGAGGTGGGTCTCTGGGCGTTACCCAATGGTATTAAATTGAAATAAATGAAGAGAAAGGTTCCTCGAAATGAACAGCAGAGCCCAGTGACATGTCAGTTATAATATTAGGTTATGTGACAGCACAACTGATCACAATCAAATCGAAATTGCCCTTTCCAAATCGCAAAGATTTACGAAATATCAATACAAAATCTGTCTCCATGAGGATCAATCATGTTTCAAACTTGCTATAGCCCCACATGCAATTGTACCTCTCAGAACAATTGCAATCCATTTTTTGTCTTTCGTTTGTTTCTAAAATCGCGCAGCCCCAGCAGGTCAGCAGGGTTTTTTGGTTTTTTTTAGGAAAGATGCAACATTCTCATCAACCATGTAAACATTTCTAAACAGCTGCTGGTGCAATTCTCGGACCCGAAAAGGGCATGGAGCGTGATCAAACCCCACTTTCACTTTTTCGAAACTCCCAACACGCCATGTGAGGAATGAACACGAAACTAGTAAGAACCGATTTTTGGGTTTCCTGCCTTTCGAAATGCCAACCACCGCTCTCCCAAGATACCGTTCCGCAAACGGCATTCCCCTGCCGCAATCATTATCACCCAACCAGGCTTTTAATCAAGACACTTCACATTCCAAAGAGGAGGGGAAAAAAATGAAGAAACCCAACATAAGGGGCAGAAATAGCCCTTCTGAGATGTGTCCCCTCCAAACACGCGAACAAACAGACCCAAGTGCGACAAAGGCATTACAGCGCGGGGCTAAAGTCTATCATTATGTTGAGTTTAGTCAGAAAACGGGACATAGTTTTGGTTAATTGGTCCCAGATGAACAGGGTGCCCCCAGTCGTACAAGACGTCCTTGGCAGTTGCAAGTTGTTTCAGGACAATACATTCCATGCAAAGTGTAGGAGATTAAAGGTTTTCTTTGCCAACATGCTTACACCGTTGTCACTCAAACTGCGTAATCGAGGAAGTGGAGCACGTCAAATGTAAAGCGAGCCAAGAATGACCATGAAAGAGGAATGTAAAGGGTTTTATTGACAGAGACATACATCCTAGAGCAGATAACAACAAGACAAGAGGAGACAAAGGTGAGAGACGCCGTAAACCAATGAGATCTCAGAGTTGGAGCCATGCCTACGAGGCGTCATTAATGAGTAAAAAAAAAACTAAGAGCAGAAGGCACCGGGTTCGATTTATCAATTGTAGTGCCATTGAAGAAACACACAGAGCTTCACGCATGCAGTTCCATCAACTTGACTCAGATATCGAACTGAGGACCCGGACTGATTTAGCTCTCAAGTCTTTGGCGCTGCTCCTGTGACAAAGGAATTTATTTCTTTATTTTATTTTTTTCAGGTGGCACAAGAAATACAAATGTACAGTGATTACGTCATCTTCACAATACATAAGATGGTAAGATATACATTTGGATGTGTGGAGGGTGAGGGTCAAGAAAACCAACAAGACAAAACAAAAACAAAAGTAAGCTGGGCAGTGGTATGTTTGAGTGTGTGAATGAACATGTGGTTGGGATAAAAATAACGGGAAAGGGAAAAAACAAGAACAAAAGGCAAACAGGGGAAAAGTCTGTCTAAATGTATATGTGGTGAATTAAAGTGAGGAATGAGGGCCTAGTAATTTATTATATATATATTGTTTTTTTTTTAAAGTATCTTTTCAGTGCCATTGCTGTCAACCAGCTCCATGATCAATTTTCCCTTTCCCTCTCCTTCCTTTAAAGCAGTACTAAGTAACGTGTTTACCTTAATAAATCCTTTTCGTAGTTCCTCTGGGGGTAATACAAGTGTTAAAGGGATGATGGGGGTCTTTCATCTCCCCCTGGTGTCTCTGGCCAGAAAACCATGCTTGCAACTTGACTGCCACCGGGGCGGGGCTACCAATACACAATAGAATCACGGAGAAGAAGCTAACAGGCTAACGGGCAAAGCTAACTGCGGACTAGCGCCACTTTAAACAGTATTTACAGCCAAGTTTGAGTGAAAAAACTTATTCCCATTGTATAACTGGATGTACAACACCCCTCTCTCCCTTCACCTTTTCTGTCAGCGTAGTATTTACTCTCCAAGACATTTAATAAGTTAAAAAAATCGTAACTTGCTAAGACACCTGCAGTTGCGCTTATGGCCTCTAGGGGCAAGAGTTACTTAGTACTGCTTTAATGTTATCCGCTCTGCTCACCATCACCATTTTCATTGTAAATATATCTTTTTTTTTCTTTTTTCCCCCCTCCTCACTTTCAGTGTAACTGCAGATTGCATAGTTGGGAGGACAAGAAGAAGGGAAAGAGGAACAAAAACAAAAAAATCTAATCTGTCCTAATCTGTCCATTAAAAGCAGCAAGATTCTGGTTGAACTGTTGCTGGGAGGGAACATCCTTCGAGCTCCAGTCCTCCTCTTGCTCAACCTAATCTTCTGTTTGTTTGTAACAGTTATTTATATGTGGATTATTATTATTATCATTATTATTATGAATGTTATAAAGGAATGGCATGACAAAGGAATGGTATTTTCAGCGCCCAGTTTGTCTCTTTCCAAACATTCGTTGGCCCCACTGAGCGAGTTCACTGAGCACCTTTTCCTGCCATTTGTTCTGCGTGTCAGCAGAGCGGAGCGAGGAGGAAGGAAGAGGAGAATCTGAAAGAATCATTGTGCAATTAAAACCAAGGGATCTGCCATGAGGAGGGCTGAGCCGAGGGCCAAAAGTGAGCACGACTTCATCCTAATGAGAATTCAATTTGTGTGGGCACAGCTCTGCATCTTTAGAAGTTTCAGGTTCACAGAATGTTAGGGGAACACAACAGTGCCTTTGTGGTCTGTCGAAAAGGGTGGAAAGTGGTTCATTTTGTTGGGAACTCCTACTTAAAAACTCAAGCAGCAACTTCCAAGAGCTTAGGGGTGAGGCCAGAACAAAGAGGGCAGGAACAGAGACTTCAGCTGCAGCCAACAGTCGCAGAGTCAACAAGTGATTCAAGCCAATAAATGCAAGGGGCTTTATAAAAAGAGTAGCATGCAAGCATATAATGATACAGTTTACAATCCCAGCATTGTTTTAAATGAATAAGCTCACAACACACAATTGTCATCTTTCTATATCTTCTGTCTTTTGTCCTCGTTTGTAGGCCTCCTCTATGGCAACTGGAACCTCAGCATCGATCTGTCCCATAGGGAAACTTTGCATTCGGACCACCCTCCAATGCAGCTGATGCTACATGGCAGTAGCAGTGGGCAGGTACAGTGCAACACCCAGGAACCCACCCCCAGATCTTATTCCAGAAGTAAAGCTAGTAAACTATGGCCTAAAGTGACAGCCTGGAGGATTGTTTTACTTTTAAAATCTGTCTTTACAATCTAGTCCCGCCCCCTTACATCCTGATTGGAACTAGCCACACCTAGTTTGCAAAATGAGGAAACGGAGAAGAAGATTTCAAAAGTAAACGATCAAGCTCCCCCTCCCCTCCTGATTGGACCTGACAGGTCGGTTCACAGGAAAGCTCGTCTCATTGGTCGAAGTGATGGCACCAGGGTGTGATTAGTTGTCAATATCAGCAAAGGGGAGGACTTTAGGAGAAAAAAAAAACTGTTTATTATTACTTGTGTTTCATCTCATTGCAGGCCAAGGCACGTCAATTGTATGCCATCTATTAAGTTTGTAAAACATTTAAACTTTAAACTACCACTTTAAGTGCCCCATTCAGTTCATCAGCCCTGCTCTTGTGCCTCTTTGAATGTCTTGGTTAGGGCTGCAACTAACGATTATTTTGTAACCGATTAATCTATCGATTAATTTTACGATTAATCGATCGGCTGTGAATGGTGTCTGAAAATTAAATGATTTTCCCAAATAATTTCCATCGCCCAAATTGGCCGACAGTAAAAAAATAAAAATAAAAATAGAGCGAGAGAGAATATAGATAAATATATTAAATACAACATTTGATCTAAGTCAGTGACTAACATAACAAAGTGTTTGAGACAGGCCTAAATATGAAAAAAGGTTCAATATTTCTATCAAAGGTTTCGATTTACACCCTTAGCCCATTTTACAAAGCGCAGTTGAAGCGTCTTCATGGCTCTCTGGAACGCTTTTCTTCGTGCTTCGTCACATTTTCCGAACCAGCGAACTACTGGTTTACTTTTATAAAAGCGTGTTAAGAACTCAACAGCTAATACATTCGATTAGGATATTCTTTAAACTCGTGTGTGTTCAGTCAGACTGACGCACTCTCTCACAGCGGCTCTTCCTGGGAGAGTGACCGGGTTTAGAGGCGCTTCCCTCGGTCAGTCTGCGCGCAGACGCCTCGGCGCTCTAGAGTGTGGCAGAGCTGGGTCCGTGGTGAATCACTCGAGACTGACTTTTGATGACTTTAGCATTGTTGATTTGTCCCTCCATAATATTTCATCGGTGAGAGACGTTGCTAATTTCACATGAAGCCACTTTAAAGTGCGGAAGGGCATCTACAGCCCTACCCTCGCTGTGCAGCTGATGTGGTCAGGTCTGATTCATCAGACTGTCTGATGAAGGGCTAAGACCCCGAAACATCACTCTGCCGGTGTGAACAATAAAAACTGGTGAGTATCTACAGTGGTGCGGATCTCTTTTCCATTTTTCCACTGTATTTTTTGGATCCAGCACACTGGTTTAGTACTTTGGATGTGCGTGTCTCTCCTCCTTAATTAGTAAGTTATTTAGTTCCTCGCATGGGCTTCACACGTTGACCTCACGTGTTTTTAGCCTTTGAAGAAGTCCCTTCTGCAGCTGCATACAAATAAATGCAGGGGTAATGTTTTGGCCTGTGATTAAGTGGGGCTTCCAGTGTGTGCCCATCTAAAGTTAGCTCTGCAGCCCGCTGGCATCCCCTCAATGAGAGCCTGACAAAATGTACACTGGCCAGGCATGCTCGTGCGTGTCGTCTCCGCCAGGGCTGCCCTTTGTCACCGGTTCTGTTCATTACTTTTATGGACAGAATTTCTAGGCGCAGCCAGGGTCTGGAGCAGTGACGTGCACAGACATTTTGAGGGGCAGGTGCTCAACCAAGACAAAAGGGCAACCCTTCCGGGAAAAATAACTTTTTTTTCCCCCTTTGTCTAGAAACACTTACAGACCATTAATTAACACAACAACATACAATGTACATTGTACAATGATGTGGACCTAATAATAAACTAGATAGACTTTAGAGAACAATGGCTCTGCACTTATGATTACAAATAAATAATGCAAAGGCACTACAGCCTACACTTAAATGTGTCCAAATCATTGCTTTGTCCATATCTAAAATATCTGAAATAACAATCCACTGAGCTGTCCATGTTCCCGTGCTCCTCTCTCCCACAGAGGCACAGTGTCCAGAGCCCGGGCTCCTTTCCTCCTCACTCTTCTCTCTCCTCCACACATCCTTCTCTCCTTCTCTGCTCTGGTCCTGGTCTTCGCTCAGCCCTGACTTAGTTTGAGTAATACAGCTCATTTTCAGACCATTTTATGGTGCGACAAAACAGAACCCCTAAAGTTACTGACTTCTTACCGCTGACTTTGTCCGGACGGTCTCGACACGCGGCGCTGACGTCCTCGCCCCGTCGGCCCTTTCGTTTCCATTCCCCTCAATAATCCAGTCATGTTGCGCTAGTTTGTACATAAAGTTAACAAATTTACTCAGTTTACTTTACTCCCGCGTCCTACAGAGATGGGCTGTACCATCTTCTCAAACGGGGGAAACACGGGGACAGTGCAATTTCCCTTCTGTGATCAGGAGCACGTCAGTGCTGCCGCGGTTCGAGAGGCAGAGGAGGAATGAAGCGCCATTTGAAGTTGTTGAGCATTAAAACTGTATTTTCAGCACATGTTGGCTTAGTAGTGCAAATATCTAAGAACAATAAAATAAATAGGAGTTAATTTTTTGGGAGAAAAAAAAACTATGGTTGGGACAAGGGCACAGGGCAGAATGGCACGTCCCTGGGCTGGAGGGTGTCTGGATTGGGAACCTCAGGATCTCATCTCTGCTGTTTGCAGATTATGTTCTGTTGGCTTCATCAAATCAGGACCTTCAAGGAGCCAGCTGAGGTGGCTAGGGCATCTGTTCCAGATGCCTCCTGGTCGCCTCCCTCGGAAGGTTTTCCAGGCATGTCCTATTGGGAGGAGGCCTCGTGGAAGACCCACGACACGCTGGTGGGACTATGTCTCCGAGCTGGCCTGGTGTCGCCTCGGGGTCCCCCAGAACAGCTGGAGGAGGTGTGTGTGGATTGGGAAGTCTGGGCATCTCTGCTGAGACTGCTCTGCGACCCAGCCCCGGATAAAGCAGAAAAAAAATGGATGGATGGATGGACGGATGGCATGCACATGTAAGTGGCACAGAAGTTGAGTTAAAGGTTTACTACAGCGGTTAAAAAGGATGTACAGTAAATAAAGGACGGACCAATTGCTCCGTGGGGCATAGCAGGACAGGGGAGAAGAAGGGAGGCTTGAGTGGTGGTGCCAGGCTGCCATGCCAACCCTGTGGGTCTCTCCTAAAGAAAAGTTTGGAAAAAAGGGAGGGAGATGGACGGAGGCTGACATGTAAGAGGCAGGCAAAGCAGCAGGGGGCCAGGGTTAGTTGAGGTAAAGAGGGGAGGTCTGTGCTCGAGAAAAAAGTCCTGCCATTTTTGAAATATTACTCAAGATACAAAGTTTTTTCACAGAGGGATTTTAAACATTTTGCCTGATATTTTGGGGCTCGAAACAAGGATTGTAATTAGGCAAAGAACTAGATATTGACAATAATCTTGCAAAATACTGTTGAGTACAAAAATGCATTATGTGGTGTCTTTAGGGTGCAACTTCGTCATTCAAACCTGTGTGAATGACGTGAATTACTACTCCAGGTCTGGTTTTGACAAACCAACATTATAACACAGTTAAAAGCTCATGATACGTTTGCTTTAATATAATAATAAATCCAGTGTGCGAATAAGATGTAGAATTCAACACAAAAGTAATATTTCGAATCAAATATACTATGACTTTGTAACATACTATTTTATGTCCATTCCAAAGCGCGGGCATTTGTGTGTGCCGGGGAAAATCTGGGAGGTTTGGCACTGTACATCGAACTGTGTGAGCTGAATTTAGATCAGTGTCGAGTTTAGCGAGAGGGAGAGAAGGGGGGAAAAAAGAGGAGCAGAAAGGATGAAGAGAGAGAGACAGAGAGGGAGGGGAGAATAGAAGAGAGTGATGAGATGAGAGAAATAAAACAGTGCTTATTGACAGCGATGTCTTTATGTTGGTCCCAATGAAAGACCACTTAACGTTGTAGACAATAGTAAGGATATTGTTTTAATTCCAATATCACATGGGGCTTTGCGTTGGATCAGATTTTGATTTCCATTATGATTACTACCCAATGCGGCGCAATAGGAGAAAATAAAAACGGTGATATTAGATAACGGTCTTGAATATCGCGAAGGCAATATTGCACGTAAAAAATTTCAACAACATCCGATTATGCCACAAAAGGACTGGGATGGTAGACGTTGAAAATTATATCTAAAAATAACAAACTTTAACCGAACTTTAACCAACCTCTTAATCCCCACCTGAACCAAGCACATTTTCTCCAGTTTGGATTCACCCAAGTCCAAAAGCTTCTTGAAAAAAGCGTCAAAATATCGACGAAAATTAGACAAAAACGAGGATGAAAATGCAACAAAAAAGCGCCCAAAACAAAAGGGACGAAAAAAAGGGACGAAAAAAAGGGACAAACATGTGTAACGAAAACACAACAAAAACAGCCCCCCCCCCCAAAAAAACGACAAGAGTGACAAAAACGAGACAAAAAAAGTGACATAAAGTGATGAAAATGTGGCAACCATGTGACGACAACGCAAGGACAAAGATCAATTTAGATGAGTTTTGTAGGTCTTAGCTTTCAAATGAGGCGTCGCTCTGGCCTATAGGCTGTAAGCTCCAGTCGAGAAAGCTTTTAGATTTGGATAAAGCCGAACTGGAGAAAGTGCACTTTGTTAAAAGTGTTAAAGAGGGGTATTATGCTTTTTTCAATCACATAGCACCAGTCTATAGCATACTACAATGATGACGTAACCTTCTGTTGGTCTGTATATGCAGTAAATTAAAATAACTGCCTTGAATAAAATTGCTCTCTCAAAATGGCTGTACTGAACGTCTTGAAATAGGCCTCTGTCTCTTTAAGAAGCTTTCCGACACGCCCCCTTCAGCACACTGCTGTGGCATCTAAACAACACTACTGTGCGGGGAGGGGGCTCTGCTGAGCTGAGGAGCAGTGGTTGGTGGCTTGGCTGGTGACAAAAGGTCCAGAGGCGTCTCCAGGAGGTGGGGGCGTTCCTAGGAGGACTGAGGCATAGCTACACCTAAAATGGCTGCCGTCTAAGTTTTTACTGATTACTCAAAAATATGTGAATGAGCCAAGGCAACACTCCAGGCATGTGTTTAATGAGGGAATGACATAATAACATGATATAAAGCTTGAAAAAGTCGATTTTACATAATACCCCCCCCCCTGTAAGTGACAAGGTGTTTTTGTTCCATTAGCAAAAAATGAGAGAAGACCTCGTGATGTGCGATATGGATACTGTGTCATGTAATTTGGTGATTTCAAATACTAATGGCTTGGACTAATCATGATTTCAATTATTACTAAAGTCAAGGATAAAAAGTACAAACAAAATCTAAAGGAGGAAAGAGGAGAGGGTGGTTCAAAAATAAAAAAGGGGGGGGGGGGGGGAGGAGGTTGGAGAACAAGAGTGGATGGAGGAGGTATGAGAAGGAAACAGGAGTGATGAAGGCAGTGGGGACGTCGGTGAAAGAGCAGCTGTGAGCTCCACAGTCGGGCTCAGTGATTAACAGCACACCTGTCTCATGCAGCTCTATGGGGAAAGCACAGGGCGCTACAAAGGGCCTTGAGAAATATATTACAGTCTGGATGCCCAAGGCTCCGTATCTAACTCACATCAATGTTTCCTGCTTCAGCGCTTTGGTAATTGTTTTTTAGGAGTCACAGCATTGTCGATTTGTTAGCATTCCGTTACCTAAAAATGGCCTTTATCTTGATATATCGTTGTATAGATAATTCTGCTTACTGCCATCAGAGCGCATCGTGTTACTGGAATGATTAAGCATGTAATATCAAGCCACAGTTATGCGTGTGTGTTATTCCTTGGCAGTCCTTGCGTCAGTCGAAATGCTCGGACGGGCCAAAGGCGGCTTGTTCAAATCAACGAGTCTGGCTCTTGAAAGCAACCACATGGGTCTCATACTTGGAGAGCGAGGGATGTATTTGGAAGGAGGCGAGCGCAGTTTGCCAGCGGCTGTGAATATCCCCATGTAAATATGGGTTTTTCAGAGAGGGAAAGGGAACAGAGGTGCACCTGCTGCGCGAGACCCAGGTGAATGGAGTTCTGATGGTTTTTTAAGGGGAGGGTTCGTGGCACCGCTCAGAAAGACGTGGTTGTAATATCAATGAGCAGCTGCCAGACGGACTATGGGGTGGTTTACTGTGGCACATACAGAGGCCAGTGTGGCTCAGTTTCAGGGCTCCCCTGTCTGCAAACAAGTGAGAACAAGAAAAAGGAGAAAGAGCAGCATGCATTGCAATGTCCAGACTTTGCCTTGGGCGGCAAAATAACTTGGAATTAGGGCTGAACAATTTTGGAAAATAATCTAATTGCGATTTTTTTTCTTCAATATTGCGATTAAATATGCGATTATTGTTGCAAGGTCCTCTTCTCGTGTATTTTTCACCTAACACAAGCAGTAAATCAGTCTGTTTCATAATAAACAATATTAGATTAATTTGAAGTGAAAATTGCAACAATAAAGCAAACAAAATTGTTGCTTGACCTATTCAAAATATGTGGACATGTGGACTGCACTTCTTAAAAACTGTCTGAACTTAACAGTACAGTCTATAAATAAAATATATATATATATATATATATATATATATATATATATATATATATATATAAAATAAATAAATAAAAGATAAAACTCACTGATCCAGTCAGTAATATCACCCATACTAAAAGCAGACGTTTGTTCTTACTTTTCCTGCACTTAACTGGTTGGAAAAGTTTTAGGAAAGCAAACTCCCAATTAATACAAAATAAACTATTGATTATTTATTTTTTCGGCCAATCAAATCCCGGTCTGAGCTGCAACTCGTAGTTGCTTCGGATGCGCGTTATTGATGGACACGGAGAGGCCAGATGGAGCACACGCCAAAACACAGTGGAATTAGGAGCAGCATTTTGGTTTGGGGATGTAACTCTGGACAATATGAAGAAAGAGAAGAACATTGACGCAAGGAGACGGCGACATGAGGTGCCAAACACAGACACGTTTTACTTTCTCTTAGACTCGCAGCAGTGTTGTTTTTGGCAGCCCTTTTAGTTTTAGTCTTAGTCTTACTCTTTTGGACGAAAATGGTTATAGTTTTAGTCATATTTTTGTAATTTCTAAATGTGATAGTTTTAGTCACGTTTTAGTCAGACGAAAATTTAAAAGGTTTTAGTCAAGTTTTCGTCAGTTTCATTATAAAAAGTTATAATTAATTTAGGTAACTATTAGAGATGTAACGATTCACTCAAGCCCCGATTCGATTCGGTTTACGATTTTAAGTTCCCGATATCGATTTTTTCCGATTTTTTTAAACCTTTTTTAAGAAAAGAATATGACCCATTCATACCAATGTTTCTTTTGTTTTAACATCTGCATTTTTGTCCTTGTAACAAACTCCAACTGTCTCAGTAAGAGAACTTTACATTACAAAAAATTACAAGACATGAAAATGAACTATAATCATTTTGACATGTGTGCTTGTAAATTTACATGTTTTCAGCATAAATAAAATGTGTAGCAAAGCAAACATTTTGAGATTATATTTATTTTACCAAACTTTTTTTTTTTTTTTTTTGCAGTTTGAACATAATACTACCATTTAGAACTGATTTTACAGTGCAGTTTTTTTCACCCTCGAACCCCTCACTGCCTCCCGGTGCAGCCTTTGTAAACATAAGGAGGAAAAAGACATGACAGCTCCTGTAGGTATTGGATTATTTGACAAGCGGACATTTGATGAGGATTTCAGCAGAATCAGAGCAGGTTGGTCAGATGTTTGTCAGTTTACGATCTTTGGTAAACTTCTGTCAAAATGCTAAACTCTGCGTTAGCCGCTAACGCTAATCTCGTAGCGGCTAACTTTAGCTGCGTCTGCTGCTTCGATGCCTACACGTGTATGTGTTTACATGGTGTGGCGTGTGTTAGGGGTGAGGCGGGGGAGGTGTGGAGCTTGTCTTGAGAAAAAGTTAATGTCGTTAGAAACAACGAGCTATGTTCCGGTCTATTTCGGTCGCGCAAAATGGAGCAGCTGAGGGTGGCTTTAAAATCGATTCTTTAATTTTTTACATCGATTCACATTTTATGAATATTAAATCGATTTTAAATCGATTTTCGATGAATCGTTACATCCCTAGTAACTATTGGAAATTGGGATAAGTAATAGTTATCTATTGGCTTTATATCTTTTGACAAACAGATTACACCACAATAGGCACTAGTAGAAGTGTCATTGTGAACAGGACTTTCCCCAAAAGCGCCCGCTCTCCTCGTCCTCTGATCAACAGCGCTGTCTGCACATACGTAGCTTACCTCAACATGCTTTCTCCGTTCATACGCTACGGTATTTAAAACTGTCCTGAGTTCGATGTCAGACGCGCTCCGTGGAGGATGTACGCTAGCAGTGCACTGCACGCCACAAGGAGAGAGGTAGAGAGAGAGAGGTAGAGAGAGAGAGAGAGAGAGGTAGAGAGGTAGAGAGGTAGAGAGGTAGAGAGGTAGAGAGAGAGAGAGAGAGAGAGAGAGAGAGAGAGAGAGAGAGAGAGAGAGAGAGAGAGAGAGAGAGGGGCCGCTGCCCGGCCTCAACATGAGAGCTGACGGCGCCGCTCTGTCACGTTTACCGGTGTGTTCTCCCGCTCCGCGTAGGAACTCTGTTTGTGAACGATCTGACGAACCACTTTCACCCATTTTAGTCTCGTCTCGTCTCGTTGACGTAAACTCATAAACGTCTCGTCAGGTTTTAGTCTCCAAAGAGCTATTTTTAGCTCGTCATCGTTACGTTATCGTCATTAAAAAAAGGGGAGTCAACGAAATCATATCGTTATCGTCTTCGTTGACGAAAACAACACTGACTCGCAGCCATTTAGTGACATTTCAGCACTAAACAGCACATTTCCTCAGCAAAATAAGACATGACACTTTTCATACAGCAGTTTAGTGTTTATATCTTGCCTCTGTACTACCTACGAGCGCATATGCAAAGGTAAATAAAGGCACATGGCACATCCCCTCCACGGATACTTCACTGTATAGTCATGAACCGTCATTATGCTTTTGAGATAAGTTCTTTATCCACAACATTCCCAAACATGAGCCTCCTAAACTGAGCCACAAACGACAGGCTCAGCACAGGCTCACCTATATCTCTGTGGAGGCAGAGACGTGTGAATCCGGAGGTGAGGGAGGTGAGGAAGCAATAGTCCTTCGCGGTGGCTGCATGATAAACGCTGATATTTTCACTGTACATCCACAATCTACCGCGCACCTTAACTAGACTGAGACGTAAACAAAAGTGTGCGGCGGAGCGGACTTTGCTGCCATATCTCGCACCTCCATTCACTTCCAAAATCACGTGCCTGCGATTACGAAATTGCGTTGTGTAATATTGCGATAAAATTGCAAATGCAGTTAATCGTTCAGCCCTACTTGGAATTGCAAATGGTCAGTCAGCAAATGGCAAAGGCTTATCTAATCAACAAAGAAGATATACTGCCATTAAGACTGCTACATATTCTGAAATGCATGTAATTCTATTTTAATGCGCTCTCAATAGAATCTTGGATAATTCTAAAAAGTGCATGTGAGACGAGGCGCAAGGGGGTGTTCTGTTTCCATAAGTTCGATAGATTTTGGTATTTGCTTTGAGAATGAACTTATTAGATGTGTTCCACCTTGTTGCCGTGGCAATGGGTCACATGACTTTCCCCTCTTGATTCAAGGACCAAATCAACTGCACCTGGGCTCTAGCGGCAGGTATGAAAATATTAGGCGGAAGCGGCGCGGACACGAAAAAAAAAAAAGCAAACACACACAGAGAGGGAACGAGAAAGGGCAACCTGGGGGTCACGACTGTCTCGGCTGGCACGGGGCAGGATGGAGGGAAGGAGCGGAGCAGGGCGCGTGGCGTAGAGGAGTTGCCGTGGTAACAGTGGGGACGCAGCACGCAGTGGAGAAGAGGACCGACGCAAACTGGCAGGCTGGCCTATGACTCCGGGGTTGGACGTTTGGATTAGCGTGAGAGCTGAGTGCAACGGCAACTGGTGAGAGGAGCCGGAGGAAACGCAGCCGAGGGATCCGCAGACGGAGGGGAAAAGTATAGCAATAGCTTGTTCAGCCATCCGACGATCACCTGAGCACGAATAACTGACTCCAACCTGTTACACATACAAACTGCTAATTATTCTATATCATACCTATGAACCTACGAATAGGTTTATTAACTTGAATTGTGGCTGCACAATGAAAGAGCAGTGCTACATCTCTGAACATTCAGGTTTTGAGTCTCCAAGGCTTGGGGATGCACAAAATGTAACAAAAATGGCAGAGAGCTACCAGTGCTTCGGAGACACTTGGTTAACCGTGCGACTCAAGCTAAGCCTGAGAGGTAATATCCAAGACGAAATTTCAATAAAAAAAATAAAAAAAACTGACTTGTTCAGAACAAGAAAATGTCTCTAAAATGTTGCTCATCGAGTGTATATAGAAAATGTTCAGTGAACTAGTGGTAGCGCCCATGCTACTTGTTGGAGAGCTTTGCAGCCGGTATCGGATCAGTCAATTGGAAGTCGTGATAATTCTGTTTTAATGCCTGTTATTACACATACCAAAAAACAAAAAAAAACATCTTCCCAGAAGAAGCCATTTCTAGTGAAGAGTCACTATTCCGAGAGAAATGATGCACTTTGGTGAAAGAGGACTCTCTGTCTTGAATATACAATAAAACAGAACAGAAAACAAACACCGTGTCCCATATACTGTAGGGGCACTTGAGATGGCAGAGCTCTTCCCTTATTTGCATTTGTTATAGAAACCACAAGCCCAGATAAGAGTTCTTTAATAATGTGATTTCAACATCATTTTGTGATATTCAGCAAAATACCTCATTGTATTTTATTCATTCCATATATTTGACAGCTTGTCTCGGACTGAAACTTCGAAATAACGCCCGAAAAAACATGTTATTTTTTTCCTACTTCATTTGCGATGCTGACAGCTAAGACTCTGAACAGCGGTGGACTTGTCTAAAGCGGTTGTGGACATGTTATTTTCTGTTTTCCATCCTCTCCACTCCCCCTCACTGCAGTGTCAGAGAGGAGCAGTTTTTTTTCTCTTCCCATTAGGGAGGACTTCAGGTGACAGGACTGACGGGGGCGGACTCACTCAAACCACCCGGGCTAAAAATAAAAGAGGAAACCACAAACTTTATGACATGCAAAGTCCAGCGCTCGACGCACGCGGCTTCCAGAAACTTGGCAGAATAGCCCGCATCAACGGCGTTTACTAAACACACTAAACAAGGGGCAGGTGAGTTGAAAGGCAAAATGTTCAGAGGACACCGTAAACAGAAGGTTTGCGGTTTGATCACTGTTGTTCTTGTTGTTGTGTCCTTGGGCAAGACACTGCACAAACACCTTAGATCAGGGGTTCCCAACCTTTTCGGGATGTGACCCTCAAACTCAGACCAACAACTCGGGATCCCCTTCTGTAAAATGTCAGTTAACAATTTCAGTTGCAAAACATTCGAAATCTGGTTTATTAGTGTAATGCATGTATGGACACAAGGACGCTTTCAACAGAGGGATTTTAGATATTTTAGTCAGTTAAAAAATAAACAGACCAAAATTGTTTAGGGTTCAAAACAAAAACAAAAAGTTAGGCAAGGAACTAGGTATTGAAAAATGCAATATGTGGTGACTTTAGGTGCAACTTTAAGTACCAAAAGTAAACTTTCAAACATGTGTGAATGAAGTGAATTATTACTCCAGGTCTGGTTTTGATAAGGGAATAACAATATAACACAGTTAAAAGCTCAAAACGTTGATTTTGCATATGTATCCTTTAATATAACAGTAAATCAGATACAGGATTCAACACAAAAGTCATATTTCTAATCAAATATACTATGAGTGAGTGAGTGAGTGAGTGAGTGAAGCTTCCATTCCGTTTGTCTACCCCAAGGGCAGCCATGGCTACATACAAAGCTTACTATTATACTGTTTGGAGCTAATGAAAAACAATCCTTGTAAAGTGCTTGGTGAACTATCAAATTAGTGTTCTGCCCAAAATAGTGGAACTACTCAGGAGTTCGACAGTGGCGCAGATGGTAGATCGGGTAGTCTCATGATCGGAAGGTCAGGGGTTCAAATCCCGCCTCCTGAAGGTGCACACTGTCGTTGTGTCCTTGGGCAAGACACTTCACCCAGCTTGCCTCCAGTGTCTGTGTACATTGGTGTATGAATGAGAGTGTGAATGGGTGAGTGGATCCTTGCTGTAAAGCGCTTTGAGTGCCTAACGTAGGTGGAAAAGCGCTATATAAGTTGAGACCATTTACCATTACAATCATGTTTGTGTGAGAGTCTCTCAGTCTAGCTGTAGCCATTGCAGACCCATTCTTCAAAATGTCACAAGCAGTGGGCGACCGCCGCAGTGCAGCGTTCAGGCGACCCATGTCCAGATGTTAGCCAGGACCTTGATCAGGATTAGCTGGTGGTTTCCGCCTATTGCATATTTAGAGTGAGGGACAACCGGAGTGCCCGAAAGGACACCTGCGTAGACTTGGGAAGAACATACAAACTGTACACAGAAAGCTTTCACTTGCCCTTCCAGGAATCAAACCTGGGACTCTAGGTATAAAGGTAAAAGACTGCTGCGGTACTGGTGCAATGTTGTTGTTTATATTTATTCACATTCACCGCTTCTATTCTCTGGCTTCATTTGTGTTTTGGCTGTCAGTCAGACGATGCAACGTGTTGAAATAGGGATTTAATGTTGTCTAAAATAAAATAAATTTAGACTTAAAAAAAAAACAGCAACAAAAGGTGGGCTGCTCAGTGACAGGAAGTTAAAAGAAACCTATAGTGTTGCATGGTTGTGTCAACAGCCTGGGACTAGGGACGCACCGATCCGATACTGGTATTGGGTATCGGATATCGGAGCCAATTCTAGAAAAACTACGATATCATGCATCAGCTACAAATATCCGATACAGAATAGATTCTAGTTTTGGCTCCCACCGCTTTGAAAACGCAACTTTCATCAACTAAAGCTAAGTGAATGGGCATGCTGTATGTCTTTGCGAAGCTAAGAACCTGGAGATTTCAGTTGCTGAGTTAGTTTTATCCTGCACAAACGTATGCAACTTATCAAGGCTGGGTCCAAAACTAGCAAAAATACCTAAAGTAGCCCAATAAAATAAAATTGGCCACGGTGTTTGTATTTTACTGAGATAAGATAAGAGATCAGGTCACTTTATGTGAGTCGTTTATATTAATGTAACATAGCCGGTCCCAAGGATAGTGTCGAAAGTCCAGTGATCCTTGTTAAATGTTTATTCCAATGGTTTATTAATAGATATAATTGATCTGTAACATCATGGCAAAAAAAGATCAGACTTTATTGATCTCACAATAGAGATACGAGGACCATTCACTTTTTCACATATCGGATTGCAGATACTCAAACCCCCAGTATCGGAGATCGGAAGCAAAAAAAAGCCGGATCGGTGCATCTCTACCTGGGACCGATCAATGGTGTCAACTTTTCTGGTCAAACAATTGTACACATAAGAACATTTAGCATTTACGGGGATTACATCGTCTAAATATTTGCAACCATTCCATTTGCTACATGTTGATTTGATTCTGATCATCTAAAAAAATGATTCCCTTAAAACCGATACACAAACCAAACAAAGTGCATCTGCTAGAAAAGAGACAGACAGAGAGAATTGAGAGAGACACACGCGCACACAGAGGCAGCTGGGGCTGGACAGGGACGACAGGCTCTTCACAATGGGCCCCTGTGTGTTCGAATGAGTTCGGGTGAGACTGTGGGACGGCCATGGCACTGCCCCACACCGGCCGTAATAAAAAACACACAGAGACGGACGGGGACTGAGGGGACGCAGTGTCCGGACGGTCCACGCACATCTGTCCCAACAACACAGCTGCGACAATAAGCGGCCTGAGAAAAATCACTCGGCCTTAGCGCGTGGGAAGCGACACCTAGACGACAGGGACAGACCTCCGGGATGAGGGCTGGAAGGTTAATCGCAAGTATCCCGTCTCAAAAATGCTCTCCCTGTAGCTACAAACCCAAAAAGATGGACACTGAGTTTTGCTTACAACCACCAAGTCGGACATAAATCTTGAGAACCTTTGGGGATTGTAGGTTTCTAAAGGTTATAATGGGCTTAAAGTTGTGGCAGTAGTGTGGTTAGATCAGCGTATGGGCATTTCCATTTAAACATCTGTGTGACCGAAAACGGGACATAACAATGAGGGAGAAGAGAAAGGAAAGAGTCCTGGAGCCGCGGTGGCGCAACAAGTGTGTGAACTGAAATGTGAGCGTCATAACCCAAACAGAGCTCGGCAGGGAACGGAGAGAGGACAAAATAACACGGGGCGCTGTGAGAAAACCCATCAACAGGCCCATTTTTCTCATTTTACGCGTACCCTTTTAATTATTTACCGTGCCGTTCTGCTTCAACGTCACTCGTTTCCGAACATCGCACGTCCCTCTTGTTGTCATTAATTTGAAAAATATGACACAGGAAGCGAAGATAGAATAGTGCCAGGAGCGCGCCGCTTTTGTCAATAAGTGTAATGGGATAAAAGCCGCCGCACACAATATCCAATCACCGGAGTGAGTCACCGAACCTGCCGCCCTCAGCACCGAGAGACTGCACCGGGTCTCAACAACAGGAGCACTTCACTTATTACCGGGAAGAAAACGTCACAACAGAGGGATATTTTACAATATTCTTTTTTGGGTTAAATATTTTGTCATTTACTATATTACTAATCAGGGTCCAAAGTATACAATTGGCACATTTTATTTTGTCCCATTTAGAAGCTCAAAGATGAACTCTCCAAACCAGTAGGGGGCAGTGTGCAGATGTGTTGTTAATGCTACGGACTGAGAACAAGGTAGAAGGTTTGTCCCTGTCGTGTTGCCATCCCAAAAGGTATCATTTACAACAATTAGGAATATAAGTGGATTTGTATTCTACATCAAGTATAATTAAAGTAATTTAACTTAAGTGATAATGTGACTGAGCAACTTATACTTACATTGGAGTCATTTATGACATGTAAGATCTATACTTTTTCTCATAGTGTCCAGTTCACTCCAAAATGAGTTCATCAGTTAGTGCACGCTTGTACACACAAAAATGGCCCTTGTGGCCAGGGGCGACTCCAAAAGACACTGGTAGACAGGATTCTAATGGGACTTCAAACCTCCCAAGAACGGCTTAAAAGCCTGGCTCTAAAGAGTTTTGCTTTTTCCTAAATGTCTCTATGACCCACGTGACAACGCTGGGTTAGGTGAAATATTTTTAACCACACTGGTTTTTGTATATTAGCCCGAAATAGGGGAAGCATTTTGAGTGCATTGACTGGCTCCAGAGCCTGTCAATCAAGCTCCGGAGCTCTGTGGAGGCTCCGCCCGCCCTGTGAGAGTGGGGCTTCCCGCCTTTTTGCCCTTTTAAGGAACAGGCAACAACGTAAGTGTTAGAGAAATAACAATGGTGTTCGAGAGGATGATGAAGAATAGGCAGCAGTCAGGATGTCTTATACAGGAGAAGTTTATTTACCATCGTTACGGGACCTGGAGACATGAACTCGAGACATTGCGCTAGTCCTACAATTCAAGTCTGTCTATGCTTCCACAGAAGAGGGATAAATACCGTCTAAGAGCGTCATACTGATACGCAAGCAAAACATTCAGTGGCTGAGAGTGGGCGCCTGAGCACCACAGTCAAGGCTATGACAGAGATAGTACGACTGTACAGCTTGACCCAGTATGATAAATAGCGATTTAATGTTATCCTTTAACAGTACGTTTCACAGAGGATTCGGGATGATTACCGTGAATGGGGCTGAATGGGAGCCACTCATCTGTATTATATCTATGGTTCTACCAGACAACAAAGCCTCGGCGTCAGTGCATTTATGGTCACACATTGGTGCCTTTTTTTTTTTTTTTTATCACCAAGAACACATGTACCTTAACCCTAATTTAAATGAATGGTAAGGTATTTTGTCTAAGGCCACCCCTTTAAATGAACTGTTTAAAGAACAACATAGCAGTAGCCTATACAAAATAATGTGCACAAACATTCTTTTGGTGTGCACTAGTGATGCGCGGGTTGACCCGACACCCGCGGTCAACCCGCGGGGCCCGCGGATTCGGTCGGTTCGGGTACCTCAAAAATACGGCAAACTTCGGGTGGGTCGGGTTACTACAAAGCGCACTTTTTTTTCTCCTTTTTTTTTGTCCTTACATTGTTGGCTTACAACATACAGTGCATTCTTATCCATAAATGCCACATAGTCGGCTGTGTTTTGTTGAATGTTTAGTTTTATGGGGTACACGTATCATTAGCATGTTTTGTTTATGTATCTGTCACCTGGCCTATTGCTTCTGTATGACACTCTCACCGCTACAAATGCAGCGGCACAACAGCAGTGCCCAAGCATATGCGACACGCACATGTGGTGAAAATACTGCATCAGCAAGAAGCAAGGTAAAACTAAAATAACAAAGACACAGCATCTTACTAACCTGAGAGCAACTTCTTGTAGCGTCAGGTTAAGGCTGCTCCACGTTAGTCCAAACTCCATTTAGTTTGACAGAAAGAGTTGTCCATGACGTGGTAGAAGTAAAGCCTCATGATATTTTCTGCTCCTCGTTTCCTGATAAGTCCATAAGCGTTTCAAAGATTGTGTGCGGGTTCGGGGCGGGGCGGGTTTGCAAACTGAGACACTTTTCTGCGGATCGGGCAGTTCGGGTTTGATTTACAGCGGGTCGGGTTGGTGCGGGTCAGGAAAAAAGCTGACCCGCGCATCTCTAGTGTGCACTAACGAAGCACTAACCAGTGACACCACTTTGGAGTGAGTCGGACACTATGGAGGGATAACTTCACTTCTACTTTCTCACTAACTTTGTTTTCTCTCTTTTTTTCTGCCATTATCTTCTTCCTCGTCTTATTTCTTCCAACTCATTTCACGCCGTCTGATTCTTCTTCCTTTCATTATATTGTTACTTCACTAATTTCTCCGGCTTCTACTCAACGGCGTTACAGAAATAACACATCCCAATAAACTGGTGTAAGCCATGGTATTTGCGCGTCATTAATCCAGCAGATTTATGGATTTACCCCGATCCGTCTGGGAACAGCTGACGAGGTGGTATTTTGGCCCAAACCACCCTTTTGTTGTTCCCTGCCGTGTAAATAGCATTTTGAAAAGATATCACGACTAAAAAAAAAAAGCTTATTTTGGAAACACGTCTAAATCACGGCTTGTAAAAGCACATGCGCCGGATTTAAAAACAACAGATAAACGGAAAGGCCGGAAGATGTTTGCAGTGCACACAGGCACCTCTGCACAGGAGAGAATGACGTTTGGCCCGTCCAGAGGGATTGACATTGTTCGGGTTAACGCGCCAGATGAGCTTAGCGGAAAATCAAGTTAACTCACGTGGGAACAAAGGGAGCATTTAGCTAAAGTCAAGGGGCGGAATAACCAATTTTGAGAATTCAAGCTAATTTAGGCTTAGATGATCTACGGCTTTGTCCCACTATGCAACAGACGGCATCGTAATGAATGATTTGATCTGCTGCAAACAAAATATCCTGTTTCCATGGTGTATTATACATAAACTAATCCCCACATTCTGAAATGCATGGGATTTTTTTTTTTTTCATCTGTTTAGCACTTCATTTTTCAGTCTTCTCTCAGATCCTGCACAGTAGAAAATGTGCCGTGTATAAAGTGAATTTGGATTTTGTTACCCGAAAAAGCCCATCGAGTTGAACTGGACCATCTTCCACCGACTGAACCCTCTAACTCAAAAGTAAGAAGACAATGTGGAGTAAAAATAAAATTCTGCAGCCTCGGCAAACACTAATCGAATCAACCTAGTGTATATCGATCTGTAAGTTTAATCTTATATTCAGTGGGGTAAGGCGCTTGGACAGGTGTCAGTGAATTACCGAGACTAAATCCACTTATGGGATGGGTCGCGTCAGGGCTT
This sequence comes from Neogobius melanostomus, assembly GCA_007210695.1. NCBI lineage: Eukaryota > Metazoa > Chordata > Actinopteri > Gobiiformes > Gobiidae > Neogobius > Neogobius melanostomus. The sequence continues at coordinate 2,568,525 of VHKM01000026.1, forward strand.
TTGTGATGCCCGTGAGATATCATGAATGAATCGCGTCATAACCGTTTCCTTTGATCACGGTGACTAACGCATCAGTGCTTTGGATGAACATGAACGAATTATGAAATGCTTGGTTCTACTTTAAAAACGAAATGAGAACAAAACTGCTTCTTTTTTTTTCCAAGGGAAGTGACTAAATGAGTGCACAGTCAGCGAGGTTCTACCAAAATCTTCCAGCTCTCTGTGTACAATTTGACCTATAGCTAAAAGATGGACAAATGTGTCATGTTTGCATGTTCTACCTCATTTACATCCAACTAAACTCAGATCATTGTCTTTGGCCCACAGATACAAAGACTAAGTGTTATCAGTCACCTTGAGTCTCTCTTTCTAAAACAAAAAAATCAGGTTAGAAATCTAGGAGTAATCATGGACTCAGACCTGAACTTAAACAGCCACATCAAAGCAATAACATAATCAGCTTTTTACCATCTGAAGAACATTGCTAAGATCAGAGGAATAGTGTCAAAACCAGACTTGGAGAGACTCATCCATGCATTTGTCTCCAGCAGGTTAGACTACTGTAACGGCCTGCTCACTGTTAGTCAGCTGCAGTACATCCAGAACGCTGCTGCTCGAGGCCTGACAAGAACCAGGATATACGACCACATTAGTCCAGTGCTCCTGGTGGTTCCCAGAGTCAATAATAAACACGGTGAGGCTGCGTTTCAGTTTCATGCAGCTAAAATCTGAAACAGTCTTCACGAGGATGTGAGACAGGCCTCAACTCTGACAATGTTCAAATCCAGGCTGAAAACAGCTCTTTTTACCCGTGCATATGAAAACTGAAAGTATTTTATCTGCACTCTTGCCTTTTACTGTCATTGATTAACTTTATGTTGATGTTTTATTGATTGATTTGATCTGTTTTCTTGTAATTTTATGCGACTGTGAAGCACTTTGAATTGCCTTGTGTATGAATTGTGCTCTACAAATAAACTTGCCTTGCCAATTTTCAGCACACAGTCAGTCTGCACATTTTTACCATTGTCTAAATTGAAATCACATACTGTTCCTTACGTACCCGGCATGACGGTTTTTCATGATAAGGCACACGTCTAGACTATTTTAACTGAGAAATGAGGAGTGAGCAAGATGGACTGACTGAACGTACATGGGCATTCTGAAAGGTAAAGCATTTAGTTGTGGAAACTAGTTGTATTGTATTTTATCATATTGTTGCTTTTTAAAGTGGTAAAGTGGCGTTATGACATAAAATATTTTCCGTGTTTGCAAAGGGACACTTCATCACCAAGAGCTGTGCTGGTTTGTATCTTGTTGTTTGGTTGCGGCGCCCTCTCCAGGCAGCAGCGGACATTTTCTGTATCATCATTAATAAACGGGAAAGTGCAACATTTCATTTCAAACTATTGGCATGCTAGCAAATCAATGGCAGTGTAATAATTGCCATTGGTGATAGTTTGAATTTTAAAAGTACGGGGGACACTGCAGGTTCCATTCAGGATATTTCACAACAAAATCCAGGAAATACAAATCAAAAAACCAAAAGTGTAGTAGTAAGCATCACTCAAACCTGCATAAATGAAGCAACGTTTTTTTTTGGACAAAGGAAAAACACATTGACATTTAACTTGCATTGTATGTCCAAAACTGATCCGTAATGAGAAAATGTATTACTCCAAACATCCCAACAAGTCAAGTGCACACCATAAATAATTCCCAGTATTATTCTTCCTCAGTCTTTAATACTCTCCTAAGTCTCCACTTTATCCATCCAAGTCCTCTCTGGCTGGTCTTGATACAAAGCCCACACTTCAAGCATTAAATCGAACACGTTCTCAACCCGTGACCAAACATTTGCTCAAGTTATCACAGTGCTATTGGGTCTTAGCTACAGTCAGCCTAAAGCCCGCTTAGCCAGAGCGCTGTAATGTGAAGAGCGGGGCCCTATCTGCTCTTATGTAAGGCGTCATGCATGTCCTTGGCTGTGCAGCAGATTGCAAAAAAAAAAAAACGTCGACTTTTCCAGTGTGTCCTGACGCTAAAACAGTTCACACAAGTATTTGAGCATTTCAAATATTTAACGGTAAGTTCTTAAAATGGCCTGAGGGATCGTCTTGAGAGAGCGGTGGATGGAAATGACTTGATCATTTTACTCCAAATAATTAGTGAGGGTTAATTGAACAATTCATGCTGTCGCAAAATGTGTCAAGTTAGAGTAGCATTACAAACAGAAGCAAGATACTGCACACACACAAAAGCAGTTCTAGGCTCAAGTACATTTGGGCAATGGTTTGTAGATTATCCACGGTGATGAAATGCCTGGAAGTAACTGATACATATTTAGAAATATCAGCCCTGATCTGCAACCGTTTAAAAAAATATATATATATATCCATTTGTGAATAATTATAGTATCTCTGCCTCTGCTGCACACGGCTACTGGAGCACTTCGCTAAACCAGATAAGATGCAATTCAAGGTGTAGTTTATTAGTTTATTTGAGCAGTAAACATTCTGCTCAAAAGGAGTGGGCTGAAGCAAGAGCTTATAAGCGCCCACCCCCAAAATCAACACAACATTTACAATATAGCATCTACATAAAGACATTACATGACAGAAACTCATGTAACTGTATACATTCCTCAAGAAGGAGTAATACTGATTATGAAACAACAATGATAATGCTACATAAGGAACCTCTGCAGCATGCACACCCGTTTATAAAATAACTTTATGCTATTGCAATTACATTATCAATCATACAATTAGCAGCATCATATTTTGATTTGCCTCAATGTCAAAGGAGAACCAGTTACACTTCAAAGCAGCTTTTCTAACACAGACCAAATTACAAAGCATTGTTTGAAATGTTCATATCGATAACAGAAACACAACGACAACCACGATCTCGTTTCATGTACGATGTTTAGTACAAAGCAAGTAACAAAAGGCAACCCTTACTATAATATATTTCAGCATGTTACCAATGCCAAACCTTGGTAACATTACCGAAAGTCACTATTTATAAAGTTTTTGTAAAGATTTTTTTTTCCTTGCATGCATTTAGCAAATCCTTAGACATCCACAGTATTTCTTCATTGGGCAATTTGTCATATACTTTTTGAAATACTCACGTAAACTCATCATATGCCTTATTAGTGTCGTTCTCTCTGTATACAATACTCCAGTCTTGAGCCAATAGCTCCATTTTTAAATGCATCAATAGTTTTTCTCTGTTTTAAGCCTGTTTGATCTCTGTATCCACAGGCCAATGATCACAGTCCATCGAAAACTTAAACTACACTGACCTGTTTGATCCAATCACTCTCTGGAACCAAGTGACTGCTGCAGACATTAGAAACGAGTGGCAACATTAAACCAGGATGTTTTGTGAGAAACCATGAACATGCCCCATCTTTGTCTCCATTTAAAGCAGACATGCTTATGTGATAAATAAATGTGTGTCACAGTGCGTGGTGCAGTGGTTTGCGCTCTTGCCCCATTGCAAGAAGGTCCCGGGTTTGTTCTGAGGCCAAGTGGACCTTTCTGTGTGGACTTGTGTAATAGCTCTGGCGGGAGAAACACATTGGATGAATTTTCTCCATGTAAACAAGATGTAAAATGCAACTTCCTGGAATAGGTCAGGCCTAGAACATAGTGAGGCGAACATAGTGTGACTGAAGGGCACAACAGAGCAATAAATTAAACCAGTTTTAATGCCTCTCTATCAGACAGCAGCAATCTCCAAGGACATCTCTCTCAGCTGGTCCTGGACCGGCTGATCACCAGGGCACGGTGGGATTACTCCACGTGTTCAAAAACCAGAGGCACCGCCGCACAGTAACAGTAACAAAGACAGGTAACGTGAGAGCAGTCCACTGTTCAGCCAGAGGTAGAAGAAGACGTTTCAATTCAGAGTAAAGTACAATAACTGCCAAATATAGTAAATGCGTCAACAGGAGTAGTACATAATAGGAATATTTGAAACATTGCTTTAGGTAATTACAAAACACATTATTGTCTGCTTAAACGACATGCAGCATCATCTTGAAAACATGTAGAAGGAATATAATGCCTAAACAAATCATTAGCAGCTGTAGTTACTTCCTATAAATGGTCTTTTAGCAACTGCATTTGAGCATTTGTTTTCGTTTGCAGATTTGGCCCATTCATAAACCCATGTAAAGGTGTCAGTATGGCACCGACCATAAGGCGGACCGTCTCACCACAAGTAATGAACAGATATCAGTGTCTGTGTACATCCGTCAACATGCTGAACACGTCAACTCCTTCATACCTGCTCGAGTTAAATCTCTTAACACACATTTTCTCCAGTTTAGCTTTACCCAAATCTGAAAGCTTCTTGGGGGGAAAAAAAAGTGTCGAAATAACAACACAAATGAGATGAAAAATGAGGATAAAAATGTAACAAAAGAGTGACACAAATGTGAAAAAGAAAAAAGAAAAAAAAGAGAAATAATGGAAAAAAGTTTTTTTTTTAAATGACGACAATGCGGCGACAACGCGACGAAAAAGATGGCATGTAGGCTGTATGTTCTTTTCTTCGGAAAACTAATCACATCTCCAACTCTTTTGTTCCCTCTGCCGCTAAACTGTTAAATTCTGAAAGGGAGAGCGTTTAGTCTTAAAAAGGAACAGGCCACCGTTTTTCACATACTGAGATATGTTCTTACCTGAGCTTAGATGAGTTGATACGTACCTGTCTGGCCTTTGTGTGTGCCTGTGAAAGAGCTTGGTCACTTCTAACTTCACCCTGTTTGGAGCCATAGGAATATACTGGGAGAGGCCAAATGCTAACAACATCTTTGGTCATTTTGCATGACTGAGGACACACCATTCTTCCATACTGAGATATGTTCTTACCTGAGTTTAGATGAGTTGATGCATACCTGTCTGGTCTTTGTGTGTGCCCTCAGTCATATAAAAAGACCAAAGACGCTGTTAGCATTTGGCCTCTCCCAGCATATTCCTATAGCTCCAAATGGGGTGAAGTTAGAAGCTACCACACTCTTCCACAGGCAAGCACAAAGACCAGACAGATACGTATCAACTTGTCTGAGACCAGGTAAGAACACATCTCAGTATGGAAAAACAGTGGCCTGTTCCTTTAAGCCCCCACATTTTCTCCAGCTCGGCATTACTCAAAAAAAAAAAAAAAAAAAAAAAAAAAAAAAAAAAAAAAAAATCGAAAATCTTCTTGAAAAAAAGTCATGAATTTTATTTTTTTTAAAGCGGCAAAAGAGCAACAAAAACGTGCCAGAAAAGCAACAATAAAACAATTTTTAAAAAGCGTCAAAAACACAACTATAGCGTGACGAAAAAACAACAAAAAAAGCGCCAAAACCGAAAACACGCCAAAACACTAACACACAAACGGAGTCACAATCACTTTCGCAGGTCTTGGCTTTCAAATGAGGCGTTACAATGGCCAAGCTCTCCAGTCAAGAAAGCTTTTCGATTTGGGTAAATTCGAACCAGAGAAAATGCGCTTGGTTAAGTAACATAGACGATTTGAAACGTGCTCTATTTCTTTATTATTGTCCATCTTGGGACTCTACTTTCGTCTGAACTGTTTAGACTGACGCACATTGACTATGTTGTGTTTGTGAAATGTCCCGAGGTTTGCTACGAATTAATTGCCCTTTGGGATCAAAAAAAGTTTTCTTAATCTGAATAATAAAATACAACACGCAAATCGACATCAGGTTTTAGGTGTTCAGAACGCTTTACATTTTCAACACCATTTCAAAACACGAAGGCTCCACACAGTCCTCCACAGGCATCAGATCTCACATGACAATAGCTTGAGGCACAATCACTGTTTGTGTGGCGTAATAATGTGTAATGATTGAATAAAGCCTTCTTTGTGATAACTTCACCTACACATGCAGATCCACCCAGTCTTTTCTCAGATGTTTAAGCGTATCATGTATCGCTGAATGTCTGGGATATAGGGCTGTGCAATATAGTGGGAAAAAAGGCTTTTAATCCTACATCACAAAATCAAAGACTGAGAAGAAGCGATAGGCAAATAAGAAAAGGTATATTTAACAGCAGGGTGTGAGGTATTATTATTAACATGGCCAGGTGCCAGACGGTCTTTTATAGAGCAATGTTCAGATTCATATCAGTGTTCAACAGTCCTCGATCAGCAGGAGCCTTCACGGTTGTAGCCGTATGTGTGACTTACCACACGTACTTTAACTTCATGTGACTTTTAAACTTCATGTGACAAGTATTATAGTCCTACCAAACTGAGGTTGTCACACTAAAAAGCTGTTCACAATTTGAATGAAGCCATAACGTTCAAAGGAGGAACATGGAGAAGTTCAGGAGCGCTGTGAGAAAATGGACACTTTAACTTTAGTAGAATTGATCTGATACTAAGTCATAGGGATTTTTGAGGTCCGATACAGATACTGATATGAAGGCAGATAGCCGATATATAGGCTGATATTTTAAGTCATTTGATTTGATGCATTTTATTATCTCTCAAATAGCCTATAATTGACCATTTATTATCATAGTAAAGGTTTCAATCATATAAATATATAGCAACGTATCTAATAGGTGTTTTTTTCTAAGGCCGATGCTTATTATTGGGGATTTTCATTGGCCCGTGCCGATATGCACTGCTGATATTTTTGGCAAAATGTTCTAAAATGTCTCTAATCCTTTGTATGATGCCTCTTAATGTGTTGAACTGTGACAGCAGGGGGCGCTGTATGAGGGGTATAGGGTTGATTTATTCATGCTCATGGGAGCTTGTTTGAAAGACTCCAAAACAAAAGAGGTTAGTCTCCACCTCTTTTGGTTCCGAATTTATAAGCAAATGTCTGCAACATAAAATATATAAAATAGGTGCACAACCGATTTTACCCGCAATGTTTCTCCGCTCCCTGAGGCCTGGGAAGTTGAGGGAGGGCTCATTTTAAGGCTCTGACTGAGCTCTTTCCAGCGCCACTTATCGGCCAATAGCCGATCAGCCCGGCCGGCCGATATATCGTCAGGCCCTACTAAATCATTTGCTCTTCTATCTTGTATTTGAGGTCTTCTTCCAGCTCTGTCCAGACCTGGGTCATTACAAGGTCCACTGTGTAACGTGATGAGCTAAAACACACTGTGACAGATGAAGGAAACTTGAGAGGTAGCTGTCACTCACTATTTAGGCGTCACCAAACTGCTTTTCACGTCTTCCCATGAGAAATAGTGTGTAGCTGCAGCGCCTTGGGATTAAAAGAGTGACTTGAATGAGACAACTGTTCCAGCAGGTGGATTCTCACCACTAGAATAATTGATGGTTTAAGGAAAACTGAAAAGCCTCCACTTCAGTCACACGGTGTTTGTTTGTTCATTCTCCCGGCCCCGACTGCACGTCTTGAAAGAACCCTCACTTATGATGTTGTTCCCTCATCAAAAGCATAGTTGGAGTAGCAGTTTTGAGTAATCTTGTTCTTTGATTGTTTATTCTCGTACTGTTGAAGCGCTCCGACCTGTTCTTCCAGGATAATATTTGTGTCACAGATTTCTAAGCCCATAATGCGTCATCATTGTAAGCAGTTCAGTGCTCAAATTGTATTCATCATGATGACATCATCATGTGCTAGCTGCCGTGAGTTGAAATTGAAAGCTGGCCATTCCCACGGCCACCTGAAGACATAGCTCCATGAGAAATCCTAACCAGCCTCACCTGCAAATATCAAAGTTAAACAACCCACATAAATGTTTCTAAGGCTAAATTATACTTCAGATTCCACTCTGTAATTCCCAAATCCTACTTCTATCAATTGCCATCCTTTACATCAAACAGGGACATGGGAACTGGTGTGTTCGAAAAACAAAGCAATAACATGAAAAGCGTCCTGCGGAGCATGAAAGATCTGACAAACTCAAAAGAGATTCAAACATTCTGCTTCATCCTCGGTAAAGCTGCAACTTTCCCAAAGTGAAAGGAGGTGATTATGAGTTCGAGGTGAAAAGGACGAGTCTGATCTCTCAACACATAACAGCTTTATCAAAAAAACAACAACACTGGAGACGCACGCATTCTCACTCACACAGCCCGCTGATAATGAACTGAACAGCCACTGATATGTCAACCTGAAGTTAGCCCTTTATCACTCAAAGTACAAAAAGGTGAAAGCATGCAAGCAGAAAATAAGTCCGGTATATGAACTTTAATATGATCTAACTGTAGGGCTTGGTATTGATTCAGATTACCCAAACCGATTCAGTTCACTTCAATTTGATTGATTTTGCAGAACCAATTTTACTTGGCTCTGCAAGACATTCTCTAGAACTAATGCTGCAAATAGTAGAAAGTAACTCTAACTTGGTAAATTAGTAAAAATATGAATATTTATATTCGTAAAAATATATTTACATTAAGAATTGAACTCCCCCCTTCTTGCCATGAGTGTAATGACGCACTGGCACATGCAATCAGGCCTTTGACAGAAAACAACATAGCTGCCACTATAGACATCAGACTGAAGCCGTACATTGCAAGAGTTTGGGAAATAAACCTCTAAATCTTTGTTTGGAAGATATGCGGGAAGGAAATATGTGCCCAAAAGACGTTTTATATCTAAAGGGAAGATTTTTTTTAAACAATTTTTCTGCCACGCCGTAACTTTGCTCCCCGGAGGGCAGGAGGGATGAGCACCCAAAATGAAGAGCGGAAGAAAGTAAGTTTCCATCTCATTTAGGATCGATCCAAGGTTGTTGTTTTTTAAATCAATATTGGGCTATTCAAAGGAAAAAAGTTGTTGTGTAATGCGCTTTACAAACCTGTATTACCAAGTTTCTCAAAGCGCTAGACTCTCATCATTATTCATTCACTCCATACTAGGTGGTGGTAAGCTACTGTTGTAGCCACAGCTGCCCTGGGGTAGACTGACGGAAGCAAGGCAACCAGTCCGTGCCATCGGATCACTCACCTCACTCACCTCACTCACTCACTCATAGAAACTAAAAACGTATAAAGTGGTTTCATTGCCCTCTCATGCAGCTGCACTGAGAGGGTCACACAACAGTCAGCTGAGCGCCACATCCTTTAATATCAGACCATCTAATCTCGGCAGGAAGCACTGTATTTTAATTTTTTAACTGTACTAATTCTCTATTCGGTCACAAGACTCACTGCAGTCACTTTGAAGTTGGCCTTTTCCAAATCGCCGTAGCATTCATAATAGTCACTGCAGCAGAAACTTTGGCAGCTCTGTTTATAAATGATTCATTTAACGGTGACAATTTTGGGGACAGTCTTTTTGGAACTTTCTCAACTCATTTTAACATTCATACAAGTTATATTGTCAATCTTTAGCCTTATTGCACGAGGAACCAATGCTGTGAAAGCTACTGACAAAATCATGAACTCAATAAACATGAACAGACTTGATCCACTTTGTGATTTTATCTGTGAAAAGCGCTTTAGAAATAAACTTGACTTACTTACTTACGCCGTTTTCTTGGCAACATCAACCACCATGTCACTGAAGGGGCAAACGCCAACGCAAACTAATGAGCGAGTAACTGCGACTTCACTCGAATCATCAAAAGGTCCTAAATCTGCATGCAAACCCAGACCAGACCAACTCGGCGATCAAAAATGCAATTGTGGAGGCTAAAACTAACTCAGCGACTGAATTCTCCAGGTTCTAAGCTTCAAAATGACATTCACTCAGGTTTAGTGAAATGAACTAACTTTAGGCAAACTTGTAGCTAACCAATTTTCATTGCGATGTTTCTCTGTTCCCCTGAGGCCTAGGAAGTTGTTTGAGGACTCGTTTTAATCTCTTAACCACCACCTGAATCGAGCATAATTATTTTGTCCAGTTTGGCTTTACTCAAATCTAAAAGCTTCTCGAGAAGAAAACAAGGATGAGAATGCAACCAAAAAAAAAAAAAAAAAATACAGCAGAAGAGCAACAAAAATGTACTGGAAAAGCAACAAAACAAACACATTTTACAAGTGACAAAAACATGGATAAAAAGTGATGAAAAAGCCACAAAAGAGCGGCAAAAAGGGAACAAAGGAATGACAAAAATGTGCTGAAAAAGCAACAATAACACATTTTTAAAAAAGTGACGCACATCAGTTTTGTAGGTCTTAGCTTTCAAATGAGTCATTACACTGCTGTAAGTTCCAGTCGAGAAGCTTGAAGGGTAAAGCTGAAATGGAGAAAATACGCTTGGTGGGGGGGTAAGGGGTTAAAGGGACTAGATTGAAGTTGGTCATTTTTATACTCGCTACTGCCACTTCAGGTCATACGTGTAACTGCAGTTTCTATATTGTTAAGCTCGTGCATGACGGTACTTCGGACCCGGATTAACACCTTTTTGAGAGGCAGTGCAGGATTTTAGAGGCAGTTGTGGTGAATAGGTCTGGGCTCTTTCTACACATTAGGACAGAGGTCACTAAACGTCACGGACCTCAGTCCGGATCCGGACCCATGCGCCAGCCTGTCCGGACCCGAACCTTGGATCCGACCGTGAATCCCCTCAGACGAGCGGCTGCGTGTGCGCTCTCTCTCTCTCCCTCTCCGACTGCAGAGCGGTAAACTACAGCACAGATGAACAGAAAGAGAAGGTCCTACATCTTAGCTCTAGGACACTTGTTACATTTTTAGAAACGGTTTAGGAATGACTGAAATACGGCTAGCTAAAAAAAAGAGCGGAGACTACAGTAGCCTATGCATTCTGCTATTTAGGAGTCAATACCTATCTTTAGAGCAATAAAAACAACAGGATTCAATTAATTGCATTATTTTCTAATCACAGTAACAGATTTAATAAAGGCTTAAAAATCCCCATATAACGTTAATTAAATTAACGTTATAAAAATTAATCCTGTATGTTCCGGACCTTTGCTTGACAATTTTTTTTCAATTTGGATCTTGGTGAAATTTAATTTGTGACCCCTGCATTAGGACAACGCTGGAACATGTAGGGGGTAGAAAATACATCATTTTAACATTTTTAAACTCCGTCTAGTCTATTTACAGCCCCAACTTCACTCTTTCCAATGCCATAATGAGATAGTGTAAAGATATTGTAAAATCCCCAAATATCGGCCCGATATATCAGCCAGTCTCTAATTAAATTAAATAATTTTCGCATCAAACTTTTCATGCTTGTGGCAGGGAGAAACCATTTGACGCTGAACCAACTCAGAGGTGTTTAAGGGTGTTTAAATGGAAGACCCCCACCATTTTTTGGTGCAGTCCACACCAGCGGAGACAAGTATCCACGCGAGTAAAGAAGGGAAGGGAACAAGGCAGGTGGGAAAAAAAAGCTAGAAAAAGTGGATAAATAAATATATATTTTCATCTACATAATGTGTGTGCAGCGGCCCATGTGAAAAGAGAAATGGTTAGAAAATGGTCAAAGTGGTATTTGAACTGGCGATCTCTGGGATATGAGCTATAATGAAACGAGGTCCTGGGAGAATCCATCAAGTTTGCTTTTTTTATTATTATTAGTTTATTTGATATGGACATAACTGCAATGGACGAACCAGATACATTGTTTTTTTAGTGTTATAGCAAAACTGCTAATTTGCAATACTTGTCCATAGGAGGCTACACATTTCACAAAACAATACACATCAGTATACATTTCATACACTGTTACTATGTGCAGCTTTGACTTGACTTCAGCCATCGTTTCAGACCTCTGTAAAAACTGTTCATGTCAGTCTGCAGTTTTAAATCAGTGGGCAGAGAGTTCCACAGTCTGGATCCATTAAAAGAGAAACTGGACTGCCCAAAAGATTTTGTAAATTTTGGGAGAACACAGTCCCCCACTCACCGAGACTCCTCTGGTGGAGGGTCTGCGGGAGTCCTGACGCCGAACAATGAGAGCGGAAAACAGCGGCGACACATGACTGTTCAAACATTTAAAGACCAATTTCAGAGTACTAAAATGTATAAAGTTTTCAAAAGTAAAAAGATTATGTCTATGGATGATGTCACAGTGATGCCATCTCATAGGTTTTCTGTCAAATACCTTGACTGCCTGCTTGTACAATGAAACAACCGGCTTGAGTGTGGACAGGGAGGTTTGTGACCATGATGTGACGCAGTAGGACAGATGTGAAAAAATCATGGCATGCGTGTACAGGGCATACAGGGCGGCCTGATGGGACAGATCCCTCCTGATAAAAAACGAAAACAATTCAAGTTGGATTTGACCTTTTTGACTTGACTTTGAAATTTAAGGTTGTTATCAAGAATAATTCCAATATACTGTATTTGGTCTCTTTTGCTTCTTGTATGATTTCATTTTTCATGCTTACTTCAAAAAGGTGCTGTTAGAAGGTCTTGTTTTAATTGAGAAACAGACAGCGACGGTTTTCTTCACGTTTAAGGTTAGGTGAGACAACTCGAGCCATTTAGAGATGTGTACTAGGGCAAGTGTCAACTGCTGCGCTGCCAGAGCCGGAGTTTTAGCAGACAGATGAATTACTGTATCATCTGCGTACAGCTGGCAGTTGACACCTTAGCAGCTATCAGGGAGGTCATTGATGTACATTGGGAACAACAATGGCCCCCGTACTGATCCTTGAGGAACCCCCATTTTGTTAGGGAAGAGAGCTGACATCACCCCATTAACCTTAACACACTGCTGTCTTCCCTCAGAATATGATTTTAACCATGCTAAAGAGCTTGGTGACATTTTAAAGAGCTCGAGTTTGTTAAATAGCACGCTGTGATCCACAGTGTCAAAGGCTTTTTTTTTAGGTCTAGAAATACTGCACCAACTACTTGCCCTTTGTCTAGAGGCCTTTTGATCTTCTCTAGCAAGAAACAATTAGCCGTTTCGGTGCTGTATTTGCGCCTAAAACCAAATTGTTGAGGATGCAGCAGCTGGTTTGACTCAAGAGGTTCAATGAGTTGTTCTGCAATTACCTTTTCCAGGATTTTAGACACAACAACACTTACGGATTAGGCCTGCACAAATAAAGTTATCTAACTCAAACTCATTGTGAAACCTTAAAGTGGGCATTAACATTTGAGAGAAACCCAAAATATAACATATTACAATAATACCATGAAGTGCTCTTTATCATTCACCCTGCAAATAACTCTTTGTTCCCCACCTCATGCATATAGTTGCTGGCATTGGCTCCTACACACTCTTAAACTAAGTGTTGACATTTTTTCATTTCTTGACTGGAGGGTTTGCAAGTGCTTTTGTCAATTGTATCTCAGTAAAGATAGATTAAAAGACAGATAAATATCAACTGCATTTGTTCAAAATAAAAGAATGCAGAGTATCTCCAAGACAGTCTAAACATTGAGCTCCGTTTCATCTTTTCCAGATTAATCATTAGCATTTAAATGGGTCGTGTCAAACATAAGTAGAATTTCCACACCGCTGCCTTTCTTCTCGAGTGTTTACCAAATTAATACCCATTCGTCTCGCCTTTTATTCAAACCTGCGCACACGCCAGTGACGGCATTCAGATCTCCGAGGCACAGTTTGAGCGCCTGCCCTGACAAAGTTGGATAGGTCAACGTTCCGAGACAAAAGCTTCTGTGGCGAAGAGGGGAGAGACAAACAGCTTTTGATGCTTATCTTGAGCCAAGTGAGTGCATTTACAACTCAGCTCTGTGCAAACGTTACGCAAGCGGCCCTTTCTCCCGCACATAAAGACAAGTCAATGAGGTGGTTGACCTGTTCAAAAGGCGAGAAATAGTGATAGACAAGTAATAGAGGGGACAAACAGTGGAAAATTCCCCACAGGCTGAAGTGGCAGCTTCATACGACATATCGGTAATAAGAATGTCGTAGCGCTGCACAATATATTTCACCAAAATAATCGTTATCAAAAGCCAAGCGATTTTTGTTTCATTTAGTACAGTTCTGAAATGGTTTTGCGTTTTATGTCCGTGCCAGGATCGTTATAACAACACGCTGCACTTCCACATTTCTCCAACCAGTGATTTCACTTCCTTCTAAGATGGGTGAAAAGTGTAGCATGTTGAAATCGGTCTCTTTTTTTTGTATTCATTGTGACGCTCATCTGAATAACATGCATGTTTCTCGTTCGTGCTGTAAATGCTGGTTACAGGTTTGGTATTTCTTATGGTCGGAACAATCGGCATACTTGTTACAGTCATATCAATGTGCTGGGCTTTTTTCAAAATTTGAAGTACTTTGCGATAGATTATTGACATGAATAAACAGTTTACTTAACAAACTGTACCTTATTAAATCGGGTATTAACTTAAAGGCACGTTTATTTGTAGAGCACAATTGATAGAGGCAATTCAAAGTGCAGATAAAATCAATTCATAAAACATCCACATCAAAATTAAGTTAGTTACAGTAAAAGCAAGAGTGCAGATAAAATACTTTCAGTTTTCATATGCACGGGTAAAATAACTGTTTTCAGCCTGGATTTGAACATTGTCAGAGTTGAGGCCTGTCTCACATCCTCATGAAGACTGTTCCAGATTTGGAACAATGGTCCACTAATGTGTTAATTTCATGAACAGATGTTGCCATTACCGTGCTGCATTTATGATTTAAAAGTTAAGGGCAGGTACAATAAGCTTTAGCTTCTGCCTGCGCCTGGTCATTTATTGTGTTTCATGTTTTGAATGATTTGTTTGAATGATCTGCAAATGGCCAAACTGAAATAAATGAATGAAATGAAGATTTTAGCTTTAGCCACACGTCATGTTTTCTCCTGACTCTGGGAACCACCAGGAGACCCCTCCCTGAAGTTCTCAGGGCCCGAGATGGTTCATACGGCTCTAACATGTCAGAGATGGACTTTGATGCTAAACCGTGAAAAGACTTGTACACAAGCAGAGCTGTTTTAAATTCTATTCTCTGAGTGATAGGAAGCCAGTGCAGAGACCGGAGCACTGGACTAATATGGTCGTATTTCCTGGTTCTTGTCAGGACTCGAGCAGCAGCGTTCTGGATGTGCTGCAGCTGTCCAACAGTGAGCAGCCATACAGTCGCCTAACCTGCATGGATATGTTTCTCCAAGTCTGGTTTTGACACTATTCCGCTGATCTCTTAGCAATGTTTTTCAGATGGTAAAAATTAATTTAAAAAAAAAAAGGCATTAATGCAGTATTCTCTTACTTTAGTAATTTCGTCTTCTAATCCAAACTGTTTTTCCAACATAGTGTTGTACCATAGTTAGAATCCTAAAGTGCAATGTGCATTTTGAAAGGCAAGGCAAGTTTATTTATACTGCACATTTCACACACAAGGCAACTCAATGCGCCTTAAAACCTTCACCGGAGTCATCACTCTGCACTCAAACTCTGGTCATCATGGGGCCATTGATTTGCTAGCCTGGCCAGCCAGCCTCTCCTGCTTTCTGTTCAAAAGGAGGACAGTCTGACGGTTTTCCCAGAACCAATATACTTTGTATCGCTCAACCACTTGTCACTAAAATAGTTGAGTACGTCGCCTGTTGATCAGGCAGAACATGGTATTTTTTCATTGGGATATTTCTTCAGAACTCACGGAAATAACATCGACCACCCAATGCAAAGTTGTTGGGCCAATATGGTGCCAGCATGTAGCGGGCACTTTGAGGCATCTGTAAATTAATCATTTCATGTTATAATATATAAAATATCACAGCAGGCTTTACTGGACACAATTATGTCGTAGAACTCGAAACGTGACCAATGCTATAACAGTGCCTGCAGCCATAAGAAAAACTCACTAACCACGAGTTCCTAAGGCAACGTTCTGCTAAAGCTAAATTAATCTGCATTAATCTGTCTTTTTAATGCACCATCCAGTATATGGCTCAAGAACTGCCTCACAACAGCTAGTTAGGGCAGCAGGGTGAGGGCTCGCTGGTGGGGGGCTACTGCCCTCTACCAACTGGCCATATTACACCCTGGCTTTTTAAGAACCCTCACTAAACAAGGCAAACAACAAAAATAAAACAATCACAGCCAATATTTTACAGTGGAAATGGAAATTACAATAATAATGGGTCGTGTTGACTATGTAATACTTATAACTAATTTAATAGAATGGTGACTGGTGTTTATAAGTAATGCATAGATACTATCTTCGTGTTATGTCCTTTTACTTTGGAAGTCATCCTGTGATTTTCTTCTTGTAAAACATGAAATGCTTTTCTCTAACAATGCTGCTATATGTAAAGTCATTGCAAATGTAAAGTTTTATATTTTATGTAAACATGAGATGTTGTATTACTGTATCCGGAATGAAAATTAATTTTGAATATGGAGGTAGGCACTTATAAGCTTTCTTGCTTCGGCCTACTCCTTTTGAGTTTTTTGCTGCTTTGTTTGTTTTCTGCACTGCAATAATGTTGTTGTAAATAATCACGCAAATAAATCCAATCAACACATGCAGCCCATGTGACACTGATTACCATAAAATCAGAGGTATCACTTGTAGGAAACATTATACAACCTTTTAGTGAACAGTAACTCTGGCTCCACACTGACGTGGTGTAAATATGAGCTCCAGCGGGTTTAATAAGATTCTACATTATGACAGCTTAATACATTTTTACCTTTGCTCAAATAGTTGCTCAAAGTCAATGATTATTCAATGACCTTTAAATGGCTTTGCAAACAAGGATCAGTTGCCACGTTTCATTTGATGAACATCTGCTATTGTAATTTAGATTTATAGGTCTAATAATGTGGAAAATTACAGCTCAGTCTATTTATGCCATTTATTTTCTTTGAACTCAAGTAGGAGTTTTCATGTCACTTACATATTGTGTGCATTTTTTAAAAGGCCAAATAGCGTGCTCAATGAGATCAATAAAAGTTACAAATTGGTATCATCTAACCAAACGTAATAATGTGTCCGTTTTCATGCAGAAGTTGCAGTTCCAGCGCTGCAGGGTAAAGCCTCAGCCTCTGTATATACGAGCCGTACACACTGGGCTCTTTGAGGATCCTCTGCCCACCACACAATCCCACACAGAGCGGCACAAAGCCGGTTACTCCGGCCCACAGGCAGAGGCATGGGGACTGTGGACAAACACGAGGTATTCGGCTCACACGGGGAGATTTCTTTACATTATGTTCATTTGACAAAGCATCATATACATTTACTGCATGCGTCACGTGGAAATGTATTTATAAAAACAGGAAAATAATGAGCTACAGGGTCAACTTTTATGAAACATTATGCAGTAGATAAAGCAGACAAAGGGTTGGTAGTTAGAAACCCGCTTCGTACTGTTATTCCCTTGAGCAAGACACTTAGTGCGATGTGTCTATAGTGCTGCATGATATAAGAAGAAAACAGTCGTGTATATTGTGACTAAACTACCTGACATAAATATACTAAATTGGAATCAAAACAAGGCTAAAATAGAACTACCTTACTAAAAAAAAAAAAAAAAAAAAAAAAAAAAAATATCATGTAAAAACTATTCTTAAAGGATCTGTATCATGCTATTTTAGCCATTCCAAAGTAAAGTATAGGCATATATATGATATATTGTACCTCTATCACTATGGAGTACTCATTTTTGAGAGAAATATAAGTATTTTTGGGGGGTATTTTCCCTACCCGGAAGACAAAACGCTTCGATTCAGTTAACTCCGCCCCTCTCTCCACTCATTCCACATTTGCAGTATTATAAATATAAATATTGCTGCAAAAAGTGAAGTTACTTCACATAATGCAGTTATAAGGAGTTGACATGTGCAAAGCAGTTTCATAAATGGCTAACACACCTAACACACGCTAACACACACGCTAACACACACGCTAACATGCGTTTTGATTGACTCACCGCTCAGTCTGGCATCCCCATGAGATCGCGTTGGTTATAAAAGTTAATCCACTTTGATTCTGGCCAAGGTTCACCAAGCATCCATCAGGTTGGTTGATATAGTAGCTAGCTTAATCCCGGAAAGAAATTCCAACTTCTGGCGAGTGCACTCTTCTTTAGGAAGGTTGAATAGTCCTGTTCCTCTCGTAGCCAAACGCGCATCCGTGGCATTATCGGTAAGAAAAAAGAACAGGCGGTGTCCAGAGTATGTTAGAAAGAGCTCAGTCTTCAAAAACAACACTTATGCTCGGATCCATGGCTCCTCCAGCCGTGGGTGTGTTTGATTAGCGTCGTGGGACAGCACAGACACGTTGGAGAGTTTTTTTGTTTTTTTTCAAAAAAAAAATTAAAAAAAAAAACTGTTTTATAAATAAAAATCAGGCTGTAAGGCATTACATTACAGACGTAGAGCACTTCCGTTCCGCTGTGACGACACAACTGAACAGCTCAGTCGTTTACCAGGAGAGGGCGGAGCAGCTGCTCAGAGAGCAGGATTCAGGAGGATTACTTAGAACTGCGTGAATGAAGCCAAAAACCGCTCTGGGGGTGTTTTTGATAAGGAAATAGCATAACAACATGGCTAAAAACTCAAAAAAGTCGATTTTGCATGATATAGGACCTTTAAGTCACTTTGCATTTTTAGTTGAGACTCCTTTGGCAAAACAGATAAGAGCTTAGTAATTGATGAGGATAAGTATACATCCCATAAAAACAGATGAAAAATATCCTTTGTCCCATGTTTTGTTTTTTCTATCAATACTGAATGGCTATGTCCCACCAGACCCTGACAGGTCATTTCCTTTACATTACAGTTCAAATATTGCTGCCATGACTTGCTGCTCATTGACACCATCAGTGCGGGCCGAATCAGCGGGTCCAGATCGTGTAATTCCCCAGACATAAACGGTGTGTGATTAGAGGCAGGGAAAGGCAGAGGAGGGGGCCCACTCACAAAGACACACTCTAAACATGGGATACACAGGGGCAAAGAAGTGTTCAGACTCAAAGCCTGGCAGACGCTCAATGGGGGCTCCCCTGGCCAATAAAACCACCTCATTCAGCAAATACAAGTTACTGTACAATGCAGTTTACATTGAAGAAAAAATGATACAAAATAATAGCGCTGGGCTATTTTTAATAAAAAACTCGATTTACGATTCGATTTTTTTTCTACCCCATTTTAAACAAAATAACGGCGAACTGTAAATATATGTTAAATATATATATTTATTGTATTTAATGAAAGTGCATCAACATAAACAAAATTGCAAAGGCAACCCTTTCTCTAACTGAAAAGTCACTGTGCAATGTGCAACAAAGATTGTTAAACATATTATTTATACTGTATTAATAATAATAATTATGCCTTGCACTTGTAATGTGCTTTACAAGCCTGTATTACCAAGTTTTTCAAAGCACTACACTGTCACTGTCGTACGCTACTGTTGTAGCCACAGCTGCCCTAGGGTAGATTGACGGAAGCGAGGCAACCAGTCAGTGGCATCAGCCGCTCCGACCACCACCACTACATTTGCTAGGCTTCCTGGTGTTCCCAAACGGTCTCCCATCCAAGTCCCGACCAGGCCCTTCCCTGCTTAGCTTCCAAGGTCTGACGGGATCGGGCAGAGTAAAGGCAGCTTGGCTATTGCTGTATTTCGATTGAGCTAATAAAACAAAAATCCTGAGGTGGGCTCTGTTCTTCTTGGGGGCAGAGAGCTAAAAAAAAAAAACATGTAAAAAAAAATATTTTTTTTTTTATTTAAATTTAAAAAATATGTTTTGAAAATATGAATTGATTTGACATACCAACTCGATTTTTTTCCCAGCCCTACAAAATAATCGGTTTGCAGTGGAAGCCGATACATGATTAAACATTATACAAACAACTAAATTACATAGCGCAGATGGAGGGTTGGGGCTGGGTCGTTAATCAAAATGGCAATCTTAGCCTTTGGTCAGTCTCAATGATCATCATGGGATTTTTAATCATCAGGTGTGCAGCCAGTTCTGTGGGAGGAACAGCTCCTGGTTAGGACTTTGAAGGAGTACAAAGGAAGATATGTGTGTTAAAAAATAGGAATGCACTGATCCAATACTGGTATCGGATATCGGAACCAGTACTGAAAAAAATATGATCGGGTACAAATATCCGATACCAGTTTTGGCTCTCACCGCCGTGAAAACACAACTTTCACCAACTGAATCTACGTGAATATGGACCTGCTTTTAAACTCCGCAAAAGTATCTTTGATCGCCACGCAAAATGCCAAGGCTAGCAACAGCAGGCTAAAGCTAGCGGGAGCACACTAATGCTAACAATAACTAATCAAGGCTGGGTCAGAAACTATGATAGAAATACCTAAAGTAGCCTAATAAACTAAAAGCGGCCATTGCTGGAGTTGTCAAGTGTTTGTATTTTAGTTTATAAAATGCTGTTAAAAAGGGACTAGATGCAAGTCATTTTTATACTCACTACTGCCACCTCAGGTCTTACGCATAACTGCAGGTTCTATATTAAGTTTGTGCATGATGGCAATTCAGACCCGAATTAACACCTTTTTGAGTGACAGTGCAGGATTTTAGAGGTAGTTGTGGTGAACAGGTCTGGGCTCATTCTACACATTAGGACATTGCTGGAACATGTAGGGGGGGGATACATAATATTAACATTTTTAAACTTTGTATAGTCTCTTTAAAGAATAACTGATCTAACATATTTTAATGCACAAGTTGTAATGATCAGATCACTTTTTTTTTTCTTACTTGGGCTATGGTACAGTATCTTTTTGCAAATCTGTCTACGTTTATGAATCTCGACTTAAATTACAATATTACCGAAAACAAGTTATAACGATGTTTATGGATTGTTTGCTCTCATTCTCGCACATGAGAAT
Source organism: Neogobius melanostomus (assembly GCA_007210695.1). Taxonomy (NCBI): domain Eukaryota; kingdom Metazoa; phylum Chordata; class Actinopteri; order Gobiiformes; family Gobiidae; genus Neogobius; species Neogobius melanostomus. The sequence goes on from VHKM01000026.1 coordinate 2,589,254, forward strand.
CTTCACGTTCGACACAGTTCAGTGAGGAAATGTTTAACAGGCTCTTAACTCGGGACAAGGCCTAATCACTGTGAGAGGGGCATGTACCATAGCCAGGGCCCTCCAGACCTGTAAGTCATAAATAGTTTAGCGATAGAAGGTGCAGATAAAAATGGGGGCTTCAAATTACGATAAATACAGTTTTCCCCCTATGGACACAGCAGAGTAAATAACACAGTGTGCAGTGATTTTTAAAATCACCTGGTTTATGTTTTGACTTTGATAGGATTGGCAGATCGATCTGTTCAGTGCCTATCTATATAATAAGGCATGCCCATCCATAATTTGTTCCAAAGCAAGATTGTTATTGACACTGCTTTCCATATGGTTTGCATGCCCTCTACTATCATTGTGCTTTTACCAAAGGAATATTACGTGATCTGCGAAATATATGAAACCACCAAACCTTTACACTTTACTGAAAACAAAATGAAACCAACTTCTTCTTGGACTCGCTCTTAATCATAAATGCATATTCTTAGAGCCACAGTCAAAAGCGCCTGGGATCAGACCAAATACCTGACATTACGTCTTTAATCTTACACAGCATTAGGCCACACACAATTGCAATGAAGAGGCCTATTGTTTATGTGGAGCTCCACCGCCATTTACCATAAAAGTAAGACAAAACAAATCATAGAAATGCAGAGATGTTTGACTCACAAAAATATAAACAGGCAGCCTAATCATCACATCTGGCTTATTGGTCATAGACACTGTTGAAACTATGAGCAAGCCAACGCAATGACATCTATGCTGAATTTGTGCATACGTTAAGATTACGTTTTAAGCACTGTTACAATTGATCATGCATACGAAAACAGTGGCTACTTTAACAAATATGCAAATTTTTCAATGGAGTTCGGCAGGGACGCAGTGAGAGCGCTAATCCAGATGTGTGGACAAGCACCTGTTGAGTTTACCAGCAGGCCAACTCAACAGAAGAGATTTATTTTATGTTCAAGTTCACTAACAAAGTTCTACAAACTTCTGTTTTGTGTTATCAGCAAAGACACCATGTGGTAGTGTGATAAATAAGTCGCTACAATCCATCGCAGCAGCAAAATCTTGCACAGTACGCCAAACTACGTTCAAAAATCTGAGGATTATCTATTCATTAAACATATCTGGGCAAATGTAAGAAATACTCTACAAATGAAAGATTCCTTCATGTGCACACGTCTAATCGGCGCAACAGAACTAGTCCAAAACGCTTTTGATTAAAGCCAGGACAACTGTATAAACCGCGTTTCTGTCATTTATTTGCACTCGATTTGCCACGATATGACAGCAGCAGATCCACATTGTGTTTACAGGCTACAGTGTCATCAAAACACGTGTTCGGTACGAGTAAAGAACGCTCACTTACCAAAGTTTGTTCATACTGTAGCGCCCGCTGGTCCGATCCGTCCCCCGCCATGGCTGAGCTCTCTCTCTCTCTCTCTCTCTCTCTGTCTCACTCTACCCGGCGTCAGGAGCGAAGTTTTCGGCTTCAAAACGCGGACAGACGAGGCTACAGTGAGACTCTCGGCGAAGCGGCTGAGGCACGGAACAGTACAGAGCCCGAGTGGAGTAGGAGCTCTCCAAGGAGACAGTCAGTCACAAAGTGCGTCCCGATAACACCAAGTTCCTTCATTTTATAGCTCCAAGTCCCCGGCAGGATCCACACGCTCTGCAAGGCGGGACTTAAGGACGTGCTTTGCCTGATATTGTTGACCCTCCCATCTGGATGGAACTGCCAATCAAAGAAGTTGCACTAACTTCACACGCGCAGTGAAGTTCACAACAGAGATGCGCACATGGGCGCGTGAATGGGTTTGATCCACGTGACACGTACATGAATGAAGTTAGGAAAAAAACAAAGGGGCATGGCCTTACTATTATTCGGTCGCTCCCACTGCGCATTGTCTTACATGTTCAACTTGTGTATTGTGAAATAGTCGTAATACAGCTCATGGCCTGACTTACTTTACATGTAAGTAGTGGCACGGTGGCACAGTGGTTAGGGCCTTTCTGTGTGAAGTTTGTAGCATGTTCTCACAGAGTCTGTCATGTTTCCTCTGAATGCTCAAGTTTCTTTTACAAAAAACATTCAACATAACAGATTCTCAATCTCAGTGGAACTTTCCCGTTAACATCTTAAAGGAATAGGCCACCGTTTTTACATACTGAGATATGTTCTTACCTTAGCTTAGACGAGGTCATTTATACCTATCTGTTCCTCACGTGTGCCTTCCGTAACGTAAACAGAGCACAGAGGGCGTTAGCATTTAGCCTCTCTCTTCTCCTCTATTAGCTCCAAACGAGGTGAAGATATAAGCTACCAAACTCTTCCACGTTTTCCATATTTAAATATGGTTACGTGCAGAGCCGGTGCTGGCCGTTCTGGGGCCCTAAGCAAAAATCCACAGAGGGGCCCTACAGCTTGCATCCCATTCGATGAAGAGCGAACCCGTTTACGGTCAAAAACAGTTCCACTGTGCAGTAGTGCAGGGTAGATGTGGAACATAATGACCTCAATTCAGACCCTGCCCTTCTGTGTGAGAACCACTAACCACTTAGCCACTGTCAGACTGGGTTTAGGACTACTATTAGTCTATTTTCCCCACTTTTTAAAATGGTAAATGGCAAATGGTCACATTCTCTCACCTCTGGTTCCTGACCCACAGTTTGGGAACCGCTGATTTAAAACTAACTGAAACCTGCACCTGACGGTTAGTTCTGTCTCACCGCTGAGAATTAGCCCGTGAGTAGCCCAATTGTTTTAGACTGTGCACATTCAGAGACCAGAGTTACTGTAAGTAACTGTGTTCATGAGAACCGTGTGGATTCAACTCCTCTTTGAGACAAAAAGGCCATGTGAACGGCTTTACTCTCGTCTATTTGCCAAACTACTGTCCTGATACTCCGCTAGAGACAATAAGAAGAGAGTTTAAATAAGTGTGTGGCCGATGCAGCCCCGAGTCCGAGCAGAGAAAACATTTGAGCAGCGCCCGGGACACGAGAGACATGCAGCCGTGGCCTGCGCAGGAAGGGAGGGAGCACCGGGAGTCAGACAGACAAGCGGGGACGTGAAGGGGAGAAGCACTCGCGCCTTGGAAGTGACGGGGAGAAGGCGGTAGGTCTCTCCTGCTCATCCACTTCAGCAGACTGCCACATATAACACTAAAACGCAGCAAAGTAGGAGGAGAGTGAGTGAGCGCTGTCAGAGAGCCTGTCCCTGTAACAACGCATTGATTAATCAGTGAAACAACACCATAGTTTAACTGAGATGCGGGGCCCTTGCGGCTGCGGGGCCCTACGCACCTTGCATAGTTTGCGTATAGGAAAAACCGGCTCTGGTTACGTGAAGTGTTACACTACAAAGTATAATTACACAAAATTTAACAATGTGGATTTTCTAAGTGGATAAAAAGGGTAACTATATTGTAAGGCGTAATAATACCAGGAGTAATTCGGCATCCGCACAGTAAAGGAAGATATCACTGCGCGGATGCCGAATTACTCCTATTTACATTGTTTAATTTTGTGTAATTATACTTTGTAGTGTAACACTTCACGTAACCATATTTAAATAGGGAAAACGTGGAAGAGTTTGGTAGCTTCTATCTTCACCTTGTTTGGAGCTATAGAGGAGAAGAGAGAGGCTAAATGCTAACGCCTGTGCTGTGTTTATGTTACGGAAGGCACACGTGGAGACCAGACAGGTACAAATGAACTCGTCTAAGCTAAGGTAAGAACATATCTCAGTATGTAAAAACGGTGGCCTATTCCTTTAACCCCGGCCTTAATCAAGCACATTTTCCCAGGTTCGGCTTTACCCAAATCTAAAAGCTCCTTGAATTTCTAGTCAAAGCTTCTTGACTTCTTGACTCTGTGGCCTAACTGTCGCCAGTGGCGCAGATGGTAGAGCGGGTCGTCTCATGATCGGAAGGTCAGGGGTTCGAATCCCGGCTCCTGCAGATGCAGACTGTCGTTGTGTCCTTGGGCAAAGACACTTCACCCACTGCCTATGTGTGGTGGTGGTCGGAGGAACCGGTGGCGCAGATGTGTGCAGCCTCGCTCCTGTCAGTCTACCCCAGGGGAAACTGTGGCTACAAAATGTAGCTTACCACCATCAGCATGGAGTGAATGAACCCCCCTCCCTTTCATGTGTGAAGCGCTTTGGGTGTGACTAGTGTCATATATAAAGCGCTATACAAATAAGATTCCCTTCCCCTTCCCTAAGACCTACAAAACATTTTTCCTCTTGTTGCCGCGTCATCACTTTTTTACGTTTTTTGACTCTTTTTTTACATTTATTTTGTCACTTCTGATGCTTTTTCCACCATATTTTAGATTATTATTTTTTGTTGCTTTTTAATTGCTTTTTTTAATGCGTTTGTTATACTTTTTGTTGCACCGTTGTGGCTATTTCATCGCTGTTTTTTGTTGTTGCTTTTCTGTCACTTTTTGACACTCTTATATCTTTCGTTGCGTTTTCATCCTTGTTTTCGTCTCGTTTTTGTCGCTATTCTGACACTTTTTTAAAGAAGCTTTTAGATTTGGGTAATGCCAAACAGGAGAAAAAGTGTTCGGTTCAGGTGGGGGTTAAGAGGTTAAATGAAGGTACAGTAAAAGCAAAAAAATGAAAATAACAAAAATCAAATCAAAGCTATACACAATTTAGTTTCAATTATTTTTTGTTGGAAGCTGTACACAAGAGATATATGCCTCTTTTTATTTTTATTTGCTTAAAACACACATACTGTACACATGGTGGAAAATGCAGCTGGTAGTGGAAAAAAAATAATCAGTACGTAAGGCAATATATGCATAAACTATATCAAATTTGATAACAGGAAATATTCTTGCAGCCGTGCCAACAATATTAATGATGCCCAACAAACCCTTAACTACAAATATCAGACGTCTCCAAAGCAAGAAAGGAGATCAATGTTTCTTTTAACACGTAATACGAGACTATGTTACACGACAAACTGCAAATGAATGCTTGTAAAAAAAAAAAGGAGGCTAAACATAATAAATTATGTAAAATAATATATAAATGCATATCTCAAACATAACAGCTTTGGGGGATGGTTGTCTTGAGCCATCACACAGAGTCCTGAGCCAAGCCTCAGACTAATATCAGTAAAGATAAGAGCATATGTAATGTTCTGTGTGGGAGAATAATAGGTGGTTAAAGAAGGATATTGGAGTCAGATTAACCCATATCTTGGAAATTAGTGACATACTTTGTTATGTATATATACAGTGCCTTGCGAAAGTACTAATTCACTTTGAACTTTTGCACATTTTGTCATGTTTACAACCCTAAACCCTAAAGATTTTATTTTGAATTTTTTACTGAAAGTTCACACACAAGTAACAGACAACTGTGAAGTGAAAGCAAAATGATACATGATTCTGTTATTTTTCAAAAAATAGAAAAGTGAAAAGTGGGGCGTGCATAAGTATTCATACAGCATTTTATGAGTGCATTAAATTGCCTTCATAACATTCCTAATGACTGCAGAATGTTCACACCTAACCATTAAATAGAGGCTACCTGTGTGTAATCTACTCTCAGTATAATTCCAGCTGTTCTGTGAGGGCCTCAGAGCTATGGTCAGAGTGTATTGGTCACTAAACAACATCATGAAGGCCAAGGAGCACACCAGAGAGGTCAGAGATAAAGTGTGGAGAAGTTTAAAGCAGCGTTAAGTTATACAAAGATTTCCCAAGATTTGAACATCTCACGGAGCACTGTTCAATCCATCATTTGGAAATGGAAAGAGTATAGCACCACTGCGAACTTATCTGGCCTTCATGGACGAGTTGCAAGAAGAAAGCCATTATTGAAAGAAGGCCATAAGAAATCCCGTGTGAAGTTTGCTAGAAGTCACATGGAGGACACAGCTACCATGTGGAAGAAGGTGCTTTGGTCAGATGAGACAAAAATGTAACTTTTTGGCCCAAATGCAAAACGTTATGTATGGAGCAAACCTAACACTGCTCATCGTCCTGAGTGCACCATCCCCAGTGTCAAATATGGTGGGGGAGCATCATGCTATGGGGCTGCTTTCCTCAGCGGGGACTGGGAAGATTGTAAGAATATTTGGGAAGATGGATGGAGCCAAATACAGAGACATTTTGGAGAAAAACCTGCTGGAGTCAGCAAGAGAATTGAGGCTGGGGCGGAGATTCACCTTCCAGCAGGACAATGACCCTAAACACAAAGCTAAATCTACAATGGAATGGTTTAAAAACAAACATATTAATGTGTTAGAATGGCCCAGTCAAAGTCCTGACCTAAATCCTATTGAAATTCTGTGGAAAGACCTGAAAACTGCTGTTCACAAACGCTCTCCTTCTAATTTGACAGAGCTGAGTTGTTTTGTGAAGAGGAATGGGCTAAAATGTCAGTCTCTAGATGTGCAAATCTTGTAGTCATACCCCAAAGATGTGCTACTGTTATTGCAGAAAAGGGGGTTCCACAAAGTATTATTTCATGCGTATGAATACTTATGCAGGCCCGACTTTTCGGTGTTCTATTTTTTGAAAAATAACAGAATCATGTATCATTTTGTTTTCATTCACAGTTGTCTGTTACTTGTGTGTGAACTTTCAGTAAAAAATTCAAAATAAAATCTTTATGTTTAGGGTTGTAAACATGACAAAAATGTGCAAAAGTTCAAGGTGTATTAGTACTTTCGCAAGGCACTGTAATTCTTGATAATATCACAAAACAAATTTGAATACTTCTGTAAACCTACCACTTTTTCGGGACATTATCAGTCAGAATGTGCTAGAGTCCCACCCAGGTCCTGCCCTGTCTATTGATCAAATGATTCTCCAGCATTGACCGACTCGAGTGTTTGGTGTTCTTTCGTAGCGAAGTGAAACAAACACAAGCTCTCACACCTGGATCCACTTCACAGGTAAAGCCGGATCAACTCCTCAGTCCGGGACAATACTCAGGTTAATCATTACTGTCACACTTTTGTGCCTGTCCTGTCCGGGCTCTTTGTACTTTCTCCTCAAGGTTAAACCAGGATTCACTTCAGTGTACATTGCTTTATTGTCATAATGGAAAATAACCACAGCATAAAAAGATCAGCAAGATAAGGCTGAACTTAAAACAGAAATGGACCTGGACTAAATCACACCAAACTGAGCATAAACCAGAACAAAACCTGCAGAAGTCCTATAAGTAATAAAGCATGAAATCTATGAAATGTCTAAACTGGCAGAGAAGTCGTATACCTGCAATTTCTCTAGTCTAACGCCTCACCTAAGGCTCAAAGATGACAGGTTTACCCTTAAGAGCAGAAGTAGTAAAAAAAAAAGAACTTTCGATGAGCACAACCATTTCTGTTTTTTTCCTTTTTTTTTTCTCTTTAAACGGATCTTGGTATCTCCATTCCTCATCTGTGCTCATCCAGCGGCTGATCCTGCTTTGACAAAACCGCTGCTTGTTTCTCCAAAAACAGCTTTGGTTTCTCACCACTTGTGACCATCGAAACGCTTTCAGCATGAATATGTTAAGTGAGTGATTAGTGATTGGTATAAATTGGCAAGCCGAGACTTTTCAAGCAACATAAGTCTTAGAAGACGAAGGTTCAGTTGATAGGATTTTGCTGTTTGAAAACTGCCAATAATGGAGCGGTATCAGAAAGTGGAAAAGTACTCGGGCACATTCCTCCTCTTTGTGCGGCGACTCGCTCATGTACAAAGGCCCGTTAGCCACGTCCATATTAATGACACAGTCATCAGTCAGTGTCGCTAACACAAAGCTAATGTGTCTGTTTGGACTCTGTCAGAGTGCAGGTTAAACTCTCTCTCAGGTAACGGACGACACATGAGGTGTGAAGGGTCACTGTGATACCAAGGTGTTCTAGTTTTCCAATGCTGCGCACACATATAAAAGTCAATGTGACCCCAAACCCTCTCATCGCCCTGTTTCAAACTATCTGAGAGGCTGCAGGGTGGTTGCTTTCAGTACACTATTGGCTCACCGCCTTATTCTTTTAAAGTGGAAAGATCCGGTGGCACAATGGATTAGAGATGTCATTTGTGGTTCTGAGAGAAAGTTTGTTCGGATATGTAAACCTTTCTTAACATTTTTTTGACAAACCAAAACTCATGTAACCCTCATGCTTATTTTTGCTATATATTATATATTATTTCTGTTTGATTTTTATCTTTTGATAGATTGATATGCAGTGTTGGGGGTAACGTATTACAAAAGTAAGGAGTTACAAAAATATATTTCAGTAACTACGGAATATAACATATTACTTACAGAAAATACAGGAATATATTAGTCATTACATTTGAAGTAACTCGAGTTATAAGAGCATTTAAATGTACAAACGAAAAAATGCCAAACTCCCCCCAAATCAATGCAGCATGCCAAATCAAGCTGAACACTGGTGTGTAAGATCTGCAGTTGTGTGTTGTTAATGTCGTTAAAACAAAACACTATAACTATTATCAGTTTATATTTTGCCAAAAGTAACTCTAAAGTGACTCAAAGTAGTGTTACTCAGCTACATTTTTGAAACAGTAAATGTAATACAACCATATTACATTTTTAAAGCTGTAATCACTCATATAATATATACAATGTTTAAGTAACTTGCCCAACACTGTTGATCTGTAACTTGAAATGCAATGAATCTGTGTGGTTTCCTTTTTCCTTTTTATTGCTCAGTGACAGCCTGGTACTTGGATGGGAGACCGTTTGGGAACACCAGGAAGCCTGGGTGAATGTGGTGTGTGAGTGAGTGGTTGTGGTGGTCGGAGGGGCTGATGGCACAGACTGGTGGCCTCGCTTCCACAGTCTACCCCAGGGCAGCGGTGGCTACAACATCAGCTTACCACCACCGAGTCTGGAGTGAATGAATAATGACGACAGTGTAGCGCTTTGAGAAACTTGGTAATACAGGCTTGTAAAGTGCAATACGTGCAATACATAATAAGTGTAAGGCATTATTATTATGATTGGTGAGTGGGGGAGTTGGGGTTTGTTTTTTGAGTTTGTAATGTGAAAATCAATACATTTAATCACGAAAGTACCTGTGGACTGCTCAAGATAACCCTTAAAGGTGCATTATGCAACTTTTTATGGGGAAAGAAAACGCTGATATTAATACATATTTGACCTTTCATTGACCAAGTGGCTGTGTGAGTTGTTAACATGAAAAATGGGGCTTTACGAGTTCCTATCAATAATAATTTGACCCATTTGGATGTTTTAGTGGGATCACAGTCAACTGTATTATACATTTTTGCATATGAGGAGAATACATCTGTGGCTATTATGGAAAAGAAAAAACGACATTTTTTTTATAAATGTCTTTTGTCCTTTGGTATATTGTCGCTCCCATTCTAATTATTTGTAGACACACAAAAAACAGGTACAGGGCTTTAAAGTACCAATAGTCATCACATCACATTATAAACAGGGCCCTTTTCCACATATTAACAATGAACAATGGGATCTGGCTCATCTGCATTAATTTGAATCACTTTTATTTGACAAGTGAATGTGCATGCCTGCTTTAATTGTGTCAAATAAGCAAAGCCGTATTTATTTCTTGCGTTGGTGTGCTTTGTTCGTATACGATTCTCCCATTAGAGTGTGGCCATTTGAACTTCTCGCTCCTGTAGTCTCTCGGCTCATTACTTTCACATTATTTATCCAACTATACTTTCACAAACAAAGCCTATAGCCGCCATCGCTCACTGAAGTGTCCTCATTAGCCTTTTTTATTTTTATTATTTTTTCATTTGACCTTTGGCGATCGGGACCTCAAACTCGGCGTGCAGTACAATTATACTCGTAATTGAGTCTTTCTTCTCACCACAAACAGCATGTGATGTTGTTTACTTAAGCGTCTGGGCATTGGAAATCGGAAATCTGCCATTCGATCTCTTGAGCTGCGCAAAAATCTCCCAGAGGCCAATTTCAAAAGCTGTGGTGAGCGCAGTTAAATGTAGTAGAGTGGCCATGGTGGTAATGAACAATTGGCTTCATTCATACAGAGGAAAGCTCGCGCTGCACACCCAACAGTGACCTCTTTTGTCAGGTGTAAAAATGCACCACTTCCTTATAGACACACACAGACACTGATTGAGTTTTTTTTTTTAAGGAGCAATGATGTGTTATAATTGCCGTAAATAGAGACATCCGATGGAATGGGGCATGTGCATATAAATAGTGGAAATCCGGAAAGATATAGAGATTGTTTTCTTATTTGGGAGATATTTAAAGATACTATGGTTTCTATTTTAATAGATGCCCGAAGACGCTGACAGAAACATGCACAATGACTTCATTTTTTAATTTTTTTTATTTTTCTATAGAAATTAGGCATAATGCTACAGTTTTACTCAATTGTCTCACTAGTACAGGGGTTGGCAAACGTTTGACTTAAAATATATTAAATACGACATGTATTAACACTACAAATACATAATGCAAGTTGATTTAATTGCAGCACAATGCATTTTCATATAATTTTCTTTCGTCTGTAGAATAAGCTTTATTCATGCGTCACTCAACAATTGAATTACATTTTTATGAGGGGTCTGGGAGCCTCCCCCGGACAAAAGAAAAAAAAACTGAAATCATTAGGCTAAAGATTCTGGTGCATATGGGCCTTATAGTATTTTCTGCTCAAGTCCATATGACCCTCTCGATTAATCGATGTAGTATTCAAACATAGAAAGAAATCATTTCTGTTCCAATCAGAATTCCTCCAAGTATCAATAGTGGCCCCTATGCAACAAACATAAACAAAAACTTAACAGTTTCATATGAAGACACATTGATTGAACAGTGTTTAGTGAAATGAATAATGTAATTTATCTTTAAAGCTGCATTGGTAAACATTCATTCCATAAACACATCATTTACATTTTTGAATGAATAATAGATTAGATGCCGTATGTGGCTGTTGGTTTATTTACTATAGATGTATGGGCAGTGTTTCACGTGAGGAAGAGGTGAAGGGAGCTCATATATACAGTACGTACATATAAAAACAAAACAAAAAAACAATACACAGTGCAGTAAGAGCTCCAATTAAAATGAAAGTTTTCAAGCAGTAGAAAACAACAAGCGTAATTCTTATTCGTGGTAACAGAGTTGTTAGTACCTGTATGTCTAGTTTGGAGTGGTAAAAATGGAACTTAATGCCAGTATACCGAGCAAAAAGGACTGAGTGTATTTTATGAATCATTAACATCAACAAGACACAGGCAGGAAACAGGTCATAGGGAAGCTTGAGTCGTCTCTCTCTGTCAACAGTTTTCTAAAGTGTGAGCTGTTGTGAGCCACTTAAATTTTGAATGGAGAAGAAAAGAGAAAAAACTGCAGAGTGAGGGGATACAAAGCCGACACACACACTGATACCGAAACAAAATCCTTAATTGTCAGTCAGTGACTCGAGAAAGCGGTGCACACTGACGGTTGTGCACACAAAAGAGACTTTCCAATATCAGCCAAACCCATAGACGAATATATGCAATAAGAGCTCACAGTCCAGACATATTGGACACTATATATCAAATTAAATTAGAATGGCTACAAATCCTCTCCAAGTATCATTAAAACAATACCTGATTATAGAGAATATGCAACGTATCCCATTTGGAAAGATATTAAATTCAGATTCCTACCTCTTGATTGCAGGTTTTTTCCTTCTGTCTCTGGTATTGAGTGATAGATGTTCACCGATCGGAATTGTCGACCCTTGTGATCCCAGGTTCAGCTTCAATAGATAAAAAGTTTGAGTTTTTTCCATAAAGCAGATTCTAAAGTGCTTAGATAGACGTTATGCGATTCCATCCCGGACCTATTTAGTCACGTGGCTGTCCCCTGGAGTTACTCTGAATGTCGGGGACAGGCGGAAGCGGAACTCCTGCAGAAGAGGGCGCTGTCCACATGCTGTCCAAACCAAATCTTTTTGAAAGTAGATTATTGTTCTAATGTGGGGCGATTTGAGCAAGAATATGTTGTTTGACAGTCTAAACATAACTTCCTCCACTCATCAGTTTAGAAGTTTATGCATTTAAATGTATTAAATATAACAATTTTAAATCGAATTGCAATATTTGTCCAAAAAAATCGCATTTAGGTTTTTAGTCAAAATTGTGCAGCCCTGGGACAACAATGGGATTGTGGAAGAAGAAGAAAAGAGTCCCTTTTAGTTCATTGTCAAACTGGTTTTAGCCTTAGCTAAATTTGGCAACCCAAATGGTGCGGGCCTCATTCAGATTTCTGATATGTATAATTGTCTTGAAAACTAAACAACTACTAAGCTACAAATAGGACATGTTCTACAATGTTTACAAAAAATCCTGCACACTCTACCTCCTTATACTGGCCAAAGTAACTCAGTCAGAACTCGTCGGGATTATCGTATCTTTCATGAAACATCTTTCACCAGCCCCGAGTGGTTTGCATTACAGCTTTGGTCTTTAGATGAATTGACGCACTCAGGATTACGCTCAGCCAAAATGATGACAAAAATCTAGAGACTTTATACGATTGTCGCTGGCCCTCCTTTGAAAATGGAAAAGTTCCTGACCGCTTTGAGCCGCTTCCCTGTTCGTGCCACCAACTGAGATGCAGAGCGCTGATAAGAGAGGGTTTTGGCCGCGACAAAAGCCCAATTATTTGGTGAATGAGGAACAGTGTGATTACAAAAACCTTGTAAAATCGATTTGGAACTGCTTCGAGGGAATGGTGCAGCCAAAATACAACACGTTTTCTGTCCCTTTTTGTTGATGATACTGTATGCAGGATAGGACCACTTATATTACGGCGCCATATTCCATACAGTCTTACCTTTTTTATTACTCAAATCAATTTCCCTATCTAAAGCGGTATCTAAAATGTATCAAATAAACGGCAACAGAAATAACTCTATAGACGTATTTCTCAGACTCAAATTGATCCACTTCATTAAAATTCCAGTTTAGTCTGTAGATGCTTTACCGTGCACGTGATCTGAAAACAAACCAGTGTTTTCCATCTTCTCTTGCCCCTCTAAACATTTGTTGTTAAACAGCTCAAAATAAAAATATCAATCAAAATTAATCAAAATCAATCAAACACGACAGATAAAACATAATTAGCACAAGTTATAACAGCATATTAGCTTTTGACTCTAGATGTATGTCCTTATTTAGCAATGAGACAGTTTGTCCAAATGTAATTTTCTCTTTATTGGCAGATAATTAAAGTTAAACAAGAATAGTTGAGCTTGGAGACATGGCTGCCAATCCGACCTGCACTGATCCCTCAGACACAGACACTATAAAGGTGTCTTGCTCAAGGACAGGAGACAAGGGGCCTGACGCCCGATCTTCCACCAGGAGCTACAGTAATAGCGTTGGTCCAAACGAAACTGTCATCTTGCATGTGCACAACTGTTGTGCCCTGTGATTGCGGCCAGTGGCTAAAGGCCGTCACTTATAAAAGAACAAATAAAGAGGTCAAGTGAGGCGTGGTTTGGTTTTCTGCTTTCCCTTGGCAGCTTTCCTTCTTAAGGCGAGCCCATTGGGCGAGGAAAGTGCTTTTCTTTTGTCCTCATGACGGGGAGCTGACATTGCTGTAATACCACCCCCTGGGGGCGGCCAGGGGCGACTCCAAAAGACACTTTGTAAACAGAGGTCCTATGTAGCTTTGGACCTCGCTTGCATGGCTTAAAAGCCTGGCTCCAAAGTGTTTTTATTTTTATAAAAATTGCTATGCCCCATGTGACAACGCTGGGGTAGGTGCCATATTTTAACCGTGCTGTTGTTTGTACATCAGCACTAACAAGTGGAATTGACAGGCTCTGGAGCTCTGTGATCCGCCTACCTTTTTTCCCTTTTAAGGAACAGGCTTCATAGGAGGAGATTTAGCAGCCATGTTAATTTCACAGACCACTCAGGATCATTACAATGAATGGGGCTGAATGGAACACCGGTTATCTCTTTATGGGCGAGACACTGCAAGTGAATAGGGAAAGTTTTTAAATGTAGAGATATCAATTTCAAACCTATGCTGTACTGGCATAAATATGAGAAAAAATGTATTGCAAGTTCTGTAGTCATTTTATGTTATCAAAATAAGGCCGTTTATGCCTAAAAATGCCTAAACATTTCCAATATTTTTGATGTCAAAATCTGAATAATGGATCGAGTTTAAATGTATGGTTTTATTTGGTTGACACATTTTGTTACAAAGACTTTTTCAGATGGATTCGGGATATCTTGTTTAAAATAAGTTGTTTTTTAGTGGAAACATTTAAACATACATGGGACATGGAAACATTTTAATTCCCCCATGTTTTTGAAATTCAAAACTCAATAAATTAGGGATTATATATTGAGAAATCCCTCTGAAAAAACTTCAGAATATAGTTAAGCCCAAGACTGGAAAGTGTGAAGTCAATTTGTCCCAAAACCTGAAAATTAAAAACATTTTTGTTTTGCCTGTATTGTCTCCCCTTAACATTGCGCTGCCTCATGCACTTCCTTCCATCCCTTTTCACAAGACAAACTATTCTTTCACTTTGTAACATAATCCACTGTGAGTCTCTAAGATCGATGTTCAGCACTTGAAGCTGTCCTGGAGCTTATAATGACCGACTTAAGCATCACCGCTCACCTGCACAGCCTTTACCACGAGCACGCTAATATCCCACAGCGGCTGAACTTTGGGCAGAAATCCATCCCCTCTAGCGAGACGTCTGGAATGGGGAAATCTCTGATTGTCTATACGGAATGTGTTGAATCTGAGATATCAGGGAGAATCCCCTATGGCCTGAACCTAATTGTTTCTCACAGCAGTAATCGATGGAGATGGATGAAGTAAAAAAGGAAGATCAGACGGCTCGATATATAATGTAACTCAGGCTGGATTCACATATTTACACAAAGCATTACAACCATTGTACCCAGCTATTTGTTGAGATAGATGTAAACGTGCATACATATCGGAAATGGTTTTGAATTTAGCATCACCGCAGAAACCTGTTCACTGTCCACCGAACATTAGCTGAAAACAAGGCAAAAAGTAGAGAAAAGACTGCAGAACAACTCCATCAACCACATCCAAACTGAAGTGCCCATATGCGATTATTGTTAACCATTACCCTAGTATTGAAAACCTACACGGTCCGGAGTCTTTCTCAGTAACAATGACCCTATAAGGTGCACGTTGTGAAATATGCCTATAAACTCGTCCCTGTTAAGAATTGGGATGCTGCGAACATCGAGAGTTAGGATTGAATTTAGACCAAAACTAACTGTTTAATTTAGTTGCTTCCTCTGTCATTGCTTGTAATCCAACAATCACGGTATA
Source organism: Neogobius melanostomus (assembly GCA_007210695.1). Taxonomy (NCBI): domain Eukaryota; kingdom Metazoa; phylum Chordata; class Actinopteri; order Gobiiformes; family Gobiidae; genus Neogobius; species Neogobius melanostomus. The sequence continues at coordinate 2,604,639 of VHKM01000026.1, forward strand.
GGGCAGGGGTCTCCAACTGGTGGACCAGATCCGGACATCCAGAGGCTTTAGTCCAGACCCCCAAAGCCTTTTCATTCTCTCAATATAATGAATTTCTAAGGCTGAATTTAAAATGATCTAAAGAGTTTGAATAACATTGAAATAAAATGGCAAAATTATTGATCAGCTTTGCTATGTAATAGACAACCTCCATCCATCCATCCATCCATCCATTTTCTTCCACTTGTCCGTTGCCGGGTCGTGGGGCCAGCTGTCGGAGCTGCCCATATTACATTGCACCAGCCCCTATGGCTCCTCCTGCAGGTGGTGGGTCCACAGAAGGACGGCCTCATGGTTCTAACCGGGCCTGTTGGTCTCTCATAAGGGGCTTCTGAACCGCTCTCTGACCCGTCACCTAGGACCTGTTTGCTCTGGGAGTGGCACGAAGCCCCGACAACAGAGCTCCCAGGATCATTGTGCGCTCAAACCCCTCCACCACGTTAAGGTGGCGGTTCCAGAAGGGGCAATAGACAACCTGTGCTCATGTTTTAACATTTTCAAGAACAATAACTGCATATGTCCGGACCCTGGACATTATGTTGAAAGTTACGAAAGAAAATTTTGCGGACCTCGAATGAATATAGTTGGGGACCCCTGGTGTAGGGCCTTTTAAGATGAAGTTCGCTTGCATACATCATTCCCTGCATATTTTTTTTGTCGTTTTTGCACCCAATACCCTTCCTGTTGCCACAAAAACCCTCCTCTGTCATTTTCTTGGAAGCTCTCTTCCGTGTGTATAGAGCGTGGCACATGATCAAAATGCCATTAAGCTTGTTTCCAGTGTGTGACCACTCGGAGCGCGTCTTGTGATTATCGCAGCGTTTTAAGTTTAATCTGTTGTATCTGCGGGGGGGGGGGGAAGGCACAGCCAATGAGACAGAGATCTCGTGACAAACTTTCTCTTGACATGCGTGAGTGAATATGATTAGCGTGACTAATATCCAGACCTGCGGGCCCTTCCAAATATATCACCTGCAGCAGATGTTGTATTGTACTGTTCCGTGGCGTATAGGATTAACATACAACCTGGAATGTTCCGCAGTGTAGTTTTAAATTGATTTAATGTCGGAAAAAAGAGTGCACAACATAACTGAGCAGATGTTGGAGTGATCTTTAGCCGACCACTGCAGTTTGTGTTTTGTTTGTTTTTGCTCTTAGCTTTTCCTTTACCAAAACAAATCTATGACCAAACTGAATTCTAAACAGTTTCATTGATGCTTGACACAATCTCTAACACCCACACACACACAGACACAGACAGACGCAGTGCTATAAGTACTTACCTTGATGCCTGGAGCCCCTGGGTGTCCCTCGCGGGCTGGTCCAGTGACGTCCCGGAGTGGAGTCAGTCACCTGCAGCCGCTCTCCATCTCTCCTGCTGTCCTCTCCTCCTCCACCCTGCGCGCGGACACGGAAGCGCTCCGCGGTACCCGAGTTCAGAGACAGACAGAAGTTTTGATCTGAGGCAACAGTTGGTCTCCGCAATCAATGCAAAGGAACTGCAAAGGACGCCGTCACCGCTCCGGAAGATGCTGTGACTACAACTTGGTAATGTGTGCATTAAGGAGAAAATAAATGACGCGTTGCCTAAACACCCTGAGGAAAAGATGGATACAAAATATAGCCTACGCGTTTAATGATTCCACACAAGTGCGCGGACATGCAACAGGACAGGGAGTCGTGGGTGCGCGCTGCTCCGTGTTGCAATGCGGTAAACGCTCAACTTCGCGGCGCTCTCCTCCTCCACCTCCTTCTCCTCCGCTGCTGTGCTGAAGATCCAGATGTGCCCGATCCAGAGGTGAAGCCCCGTGAGCGCGCGGATCGGACATGGACAGAGCGACAGAGCAGGGGCACGAGGAGAGTGGTGGCTCACAATACACATATACATACACATACACAACACGTGGTTTCCAAAACACCGCGCGTGATCAGCGTCAGGCAGGTTTGGGGGAGGTCACCGTCATTCACTAGTTTTTAGCATAATTGATCTGTATGGCACGCTTCCTCAGGGTTTTAACCCTTCCTAGTCTTTAATTTTGGATTATATTAAAAATAATAATAACAATAATAATAATAATAATAATAATAATAATAATAATAATAATGATGATGATATGCAATTAAAAAATATATGGTCAACCTTCAAATTCGGTAGTCAAATAACAAATGGTGCAAAATAATAAAATTATGAATTATTATTGCACAATACAAAAGTTAATTTGACTTTATCAGACTCTCAGAAAGAGAAAGGAAATAGAAAAGTAAACATATGTTTACATGTACACTATATAAACAGACACATATGCATTTTATTTTTCTCAGTGTCTGACATGAAACCAGAATTAAGTTTTACTGTTTAGGTCAATTCTATTTGCTGAATACCAGAAGAATGAGAAATAGATCTTTTTTTAGAATGTTTTTGTTACTTTCTACAAAGTCAGAAGTTTACATATACTAAGATTACTATGACGATGTCATGTCCTTGGAAGCACAAGTCTGGTTGATCCTTGGGTGCAATTTCAAGACATTTGAAGGTCCAGGTTCATTGGTTAAAACAATTATATGCAAGTATAAAAAAGATGGAAATGACCAGCCATCATACAGATCAGAAAGAAGGCAGGTTCTGTGTCCCAGAGATGAATGTGCTGTGGTCTGAAATGTGAATATCGACCCAAGAACAGACACAAAAGACCTGGTGAAGATGCTGAACCTGGCTAGAGTTTGTCATTATCCAGAGTGAAACAAGTATCGACAAGGGCTGAGAGGGAACTCTGCCAGGAAGAAGCTCTTACTCCAAAAGAAACATCAAAAAGCCAGTTTGGAGAATGTAAATGCACACAAGGATACAACTTTAATTTTTGGAGACATATCCTGTGGTCTGACGAAAATATATATATATATAGCCATAATGACCATCGTCACGTTTGGAGGTTTGCAATGGTACCAAATATGAATGAAATGTATGTAAACTTGTGGCTTTGTAAAAAGTAATATAAAACCGTATAGAAATGTATATCTCTCATTCTTCTGGCATTTAGCAAATAGAAATAATTTTGAAAATTTGAATTGACCTAAAATAGTAAATGTTTATTCTGATTTCATGTCAGACAGTGAGAAAAAAATGCATTTGTGTCTTTTTATATAGTGTATGTAAACAACTGGTTCCCAATGTACAGCAGAACATTTCTAAGCACTTTCCCAGTGAACTTGTTTTCATCATCATCATCATCATTATCCACACTATTTATTGAGTGTGATAAAGTGAGTGTTTGCTGTTTCTAAATCTCACATCGGCTCAAAGTCTTTTGATAATGCTGCACAGTTTGTGTTAACATGATGCTTGGTGAAGAAGAACACTTAGCAGCGCCCTGAAACAGAAAGCTCCAAAAGTCGATGAAGTCATTTACGCAGTCTAATGCAGAGACGATGAAACTGCACTCATTATCTGCTGGTTCAAAGACTGGTCCAGCGCAGGTTCAGCAGAAGGAAAAAAAAAGATATGTTCAACAGCTTCAGAGAAAGATCTATAAAGAGTAATTATCAGGCTGGAAATCACACAAAGGGGAAACTAAAGGCCATATAGAGTTAGTTGAATGAGTGCTGGGGAAACTTCTACTGGCTTTCGACTTCACCTTCATTTCATTTCTTTTTTTTTTTTTAATCGAGCAGCGATATACAGCAGAACATGTGTGCAGTTCTGTCCAAAATTGACTTGAAATGGGCTGTCTCCGGTCTGTCAAGGATTTAAAACATCCATAGAAAAACAAAATGCTGCTTCCTTATTCAGTCATCTCAAAAACGCCTTGTCAAACAGTGTTATAGTGGCACATTATTTACACTTACACACTTTAATATTCACCGATACAGGTAACAATGATTTTAAAATACCAACCTTGGAATAGCACAAGGGCAAGTAACATCTACACCAAATGCTCACACGACATGAACGTTGAACCTCACCGTCTCTGTATTGTGACCAGACATTCTGTTTGTACAAGGATTTGAAACGCTGAATGCTTTGATATTGCCTTTGTTCAAGCTCCAGACTATTCCACAATTTAACGCCACATACAAACATAGAAAACTTCTCCTGGTGCATCCTGCTACATGAAACTAGAAAATTCCCAAATCCAGTTTGCTCAACCCGTTTGAGAGAATTGCTATGAGAAGACATGGTTTGAATAGTATCATGCTGATATGATACGATTTGAATGAGGATATGTGAATTATTGCTGGGTTTTGTCCCTTTTCATCTCCAAGTTTCACTCTGTCCCACTTCACACTTTTTTCTTTAAACATTGGGCTAATTAAACATCTGTTTAAGAGTTACAATTATTACTTTTACACTTTCTTTTTTCTGTGATGTTTTCTGTTCAAATTCACCCCACAAAAACAATCTTAACGTTTTTTTTTATAAAGTCGTTTGAATATTTTGGTTTAAAATATTGATTGTACAATCATCTTCTAATGGAAATGACCTGAAAGAGGATATTTACATGACCAAACAAGATCTGTTGAAGAACTCCCTCACCTGATGGTTATATATTTTCTACTTTTACACAAATGCAGAGAAAGAAATCAAGAAACTGACCAGCAGATATAATTATTATATTTTATATTTGTGTAAAGGTTTCAGATTGATTTATTTATATATTTTGATTATTGATATATTTTCCTATTATCTAGAATAATGAGAATTATCTCTTTGTGCTACTGACTGTAAAATGTACACACTCAAATCCTTCTTCCTATCTGACTGTATAGTTCTTACGCAGTACGGCTCCTGCTATAAAGTACAGAGGCCAAACTGCTTTTATCCTTTGCCCCTGGGGAGGTTCGTTGCGTCTTGCTCAGGTTAAACACTGAACAAAACTTCCAAGAAAATGAATGTCAAAAGATGTATCGAGATGATAAAGCCATTTTCCCCGGTATAGAGCTCAGAGGCATTGTGTATTCCCCGGAGTGTGAAGGTTATCAGATAAAAGATGGCACCAACCTGACTTTTTTTAAAATGTTTCACTGCTGTTATACTTTGAATAGATACTTTGTAAACAAGTAAATGTTGTGGTTAGACATGGTCCATCCATCCATCCATCCAATTCAACCATCCATCCGTCCAATTTAATCCATCCAATCGATCCATCCATCCTCTTCTGTTTTATCTGAGGCCAGGTTCCAGGGCAGCAATCCCTGAAGAAATTCTCAGACTCCCTTGTCCACATAAGCTTCCCCGGATTCTTCCAGGAGGACCCCAAGGTCCCAGACCAGCCGAGAGTCTCTCTTTTAGGTATTCACCTGGTCATACTCAAACACCTCCCTGGGGCAGAGTCCTGGAGGAATCTGGACCTCTCTCGATGTGGAGAAGCAGCAGCTCTATTCCAAGCTCATTGTTAAGATTTGTTAGTGGACCCCAAAGCAGCGACAAAGGCTCGATGGCGAACAAAAACTTCTTTATTTTACAAGACTTCCTCTTTGGACAAAAAAACTGGCAGGAGGTCTCCATAGCAGGCAGGTGATCTAAATGGCAAGATGCAAAAACGAGCTTTAGTAACCAAAACTGATGACAAAAGCCTTAGACTACTGGACTTGGTAACTAACCACGATGAAGACGGAATAATCTGGCAGTGAGTGCAGGAAAACCAGGTGTTTAAGTACAGGGCTTGATTGCAGAAGGATGTCAGCTTTGCCTGCTCAGAGACACTCCCACCAGCCAAGAGCCAAGCCTGAAAAACAAAAACAGAGGGGGACAAACACAAGAGGGAGACAACGTCTCCAGTCCTTGCATAGCACATAACACTCATAACCCTATCTCTGAGGGATGGTGATGATGATGATAGCGTTAAATGCAGTACTGGTCCTGATAGCTCATTTGCACAGGCAAAGTCAATAGAGGGTCTTGCTAATGGGACACAGCTGGATGGATGGAAGGGATGAACACATTCTGGGTCTAGAATGTATCAACATTTCAAATGGATGGCAGTGTTCAGTACGATTCTATGAGAAGTGATTTATGGAAGGATTCACAAATGCTTTCACCTTTGTATACTTAGTATAGACACAATCTTTAACTTATTGAATCAATACAAACTTCTTTGGTGAGGTAAGTGCTAACAATATGCAGAAAAACTAATGTTGTGCAAAGAGTAAGGAAGAATATATAAATAACAGCTGCTCATGAGATAGTAAAGACCATTGCTCTGTGTGGATATGGTTGGTTAAATACATAGCTGCACAGTATCTATCTAATCACACAAAAGTGAGTGCAATGGTTCACAGCAGAAGAAGGCAGAGGCACTGGGGCGTACACTCTCATATGCCCCAGCTCCTTAAACAAGTCAACATTATAAAAATACATAATCCGGCATTATTAAAATAACAATCATTTGCATTTGTTTGTGGATATTTATACACAAACATGCCCCTCGCTCGTTTATCTTCAGCAGGCGCAGAAGTCAAATCTAGGTTCACTTTTGTGACACTATAAACCGGCTGTATTTCTATTTTTATTATCATTATTATGAGTCAGGTTATAGCAGTAATTGGAGAAAGCTACACATTCGAAACAGCCACGTAAACAGATATTCTCGTATGGAGCAAGATAAAAGGCTTAGGTTCACAAACATTGAACACCCGCATCCACCTTTTCATAAGTCACATGCAAACAGGGGCAGAGAAATGAATTATGTGCTTCTTTAATTATAACTTCTATCTCTTCTGAATATGTTTTCACCAGGAATTGAGAGGTTTAAATCTACTGATTTAAAACTTGGCCTTTTGCTGTAATCTGATTGGCTAATTGGCTGTAGTAATTGCTCCTGTAAATAATGTAAAGATGTTGGATGCATTGAGGCGGGTAGTACTCAGTAACATTTACTCAAGTACTTGTACTTTTCATGTACTTGAGAACCGTAACTTTTTGAGGAAATTGTACTTCTTAGAGTAGTTTTATCATACTGACCTTTTTTACTTCTACTTGAGTAAAATTATAATGAAGTATCTACTCTTACTTGAGTACAAAATATGTGTTACTCTTTCCACTGTGAGAGTAAATCTTTAACCTCTTAACCCCCACCTGAACCGAGCACATTTTCTCCAGTTTGGCTTTACTCAAATCTAGGCTTCTTGAACAAAGCAACAAAAGAGTGACAAAAACACAATAAACAAGCGACAAAGAAGCAACAAAACTACAAAAACAAGACAAAAGAAAAACAGACGAAAAACAGACGAAAACACTACAAAAATGTGACAAAAACACGGAGACAATGCAGCACATTCAGTTTTGTAGGTCTTAGCTTGTAGGTCTTAGCTTTCAAATGAGGCGTTACTCTGGACTATAGGCTGTCAGCTCCAGTCAAGAACCTTTTAGATTTGAGTAAAGCTGACATGGAGAAAATGAGCTCGGTTAAGACGGGGGTCAAGAGGTTAATCGGCAAATGCCTCATTTTGATCTGTAAAATAGATGTAGATCGTCTCGTGCTCCCTGTTCTGTAGAATTATTTAGTTTGTCTGTATTTTCTGCAATTTTCCACATGATTTCATATGTTGACTCACCCAATTTGTGGCGTCACTGAAAATAAATCTTTAAACCTTTTTGGCTAAAACAGTTTCTCAGTACTCACAGTACTCAAGTAACATTTTCTCCAAGTACTTTTTTAACTTTTACTTCAGTAATTGTTTGGGTCACTACTACTTTTTATTTGTAGTATTTCAAAGTAACATTACTCTTGAGTAATTATTTGTGCCTACTCTCCCCACCTCTGGTTCTGACCAACCTTCACCTTTGCCTGTTGCCTGTCCTTCGGTGTTCTTGATATCACCAAGTAATTAAGAGTCCAGGATCAATGTCAAAGTTGTTTGCCCAGGACCAATGTTAGGGTTAGGGTTAGGATGATTGGCTGGCTGTAACATTTGTCCTGGGCAACTTTACATGGATCCTGGACTCTTAATTACCTGGTGATATCAGATCGACCCTGTCCTTCATAGTATTTATGTTGTAATTACATCACATGGCCAGCAGAGGAAGCTGTTGGTTGTGATTTTTTTCTCCTGAAGTTTATCTTCGGTCACACGTGTGTGCCATAGACATGTGTGTCACTGTCCATGTTTATGAGAGAAGGACCAAACATTTTGCGATACGACTGTTTGTTCCTGGGGTAAATAAATATAAATGAATATAGCAACAAAAACAAATAATTGAGAGCCATTAATTATTTGAAATAGACAACACATGTGGATTCTCAGAAAGGTTCAAATCGTTCTCGAACTTTTATTTAGGCTCTTATAATTCCAGCTCTGTCTAGCAATAAAATGTTAGTTTGTGAGGTTTTAATAGCTTTGAATTGTTAAACTTGCAATAAAAAGTAACATCACTGGCAATGTGTGTCAAAGCCCCGGGCTCGCCAAAAATTGGTCAGCCAATGAGAAACTCTCACTCTACAAAGCTATGCCTGTCCTGTCTCTATCTTTAATTTTAAAATGTTTGAAACTTTTCTTCATAAAATGACCACTTTACTGGTGTAAAACTATGAATAATACTTACCACAGGGACTATCAGACTTAAAGTAAGAATTCAAAGTTATTTGCCCAGGCTGATAATAATGCCATATCAGTAATATCACATTCACACAGTATTCTCTGTTTTATTTTTATTTACAAACATTGTATTTCATTTTCTCCACAGCTTTCAATAAATACAAAATACACATGAGCTCCGTCTTCTCAACAGCAATAGAAATCCATTAAAATATTACTGAACTCAGTACAGACAAGAAGCGACAAAACGGGGACAAAATGGGTGCGCTTTAAAGACAATTCACAATCTCTGCCGTCACAAGGCTTCAACACCATTAACTTACTATTATCTTCAGTTTTACAAACCTCACTTCGTCTTATTGAGCTGTAGTATCACTTCAACACGCAGATACACGCAAACGCACATCCATTCTTCAAAATCTCTTCTTCAATTTTTTTTTTGCTGCGCTCCGACAAGAAGCTCTGTCAACCAGGACGCCATTTTTGGACCAAAGCGAGTAGAGGGAAGTGAGGCTTAGCACGGCAGCATCACGATTGGTCCTATCTGTAGCTTTGTCCATGTCGCTACATTCCATTTAAAAAAGTTCTCCTCTTTTCTCTTTTCTTTCTTTTTCGTTTTGGTATGCAGTACAATCCTGAAGCTGGAAACTGGTGGGCGCAAAGTTTTGAAAGAGGAAGCGCGGCGAAGTCAGGGATCCACGGTGCATCTCCCATGTGTAAGATCCTACTTTGACAGAAGTCTATAATTTAGTCCTTTCTTTTGGGGAGGTATTTTTGAGCAGCGTCCCCGAAGTGGTCAGTGCCTCCAGCTCCGCCGCTTGTCCGGAGCTTTCATTACAATTTCTTCCTCGTCTGTGGAATCTAAAAGGGAAGAAGAAAGTAGAATTCGATCAGCAAACGTTTTGTAAAGATTAGGAGGATGTGCTACTGCGGAATAAGTAGCTTTCGTTCGCTTACCAGTGCATTCGGGACAGCAAGACCCCTCTTTACGGGTGATGTTAGTGCAAGTCAGAAGTGGACATTGCTTTCTTTGACATTTTGTGACGCCATGCTGCCAAAGCGGAAGAAAAGATGGACACATTAATAACTGGACCTACAAGTGAAAACAGATCTATTGTCGCCTAGGCGGGTTTTGTTGTTGATGAACATTTCCTCACTGTTTGAAAGGAGCCTGCCATCGTGATAGCAAGCAGTTGCTGTGCTAAGCGAATTCTGGGGTTGTGGTTGAGGCTAACATCGCGCAGTGACCAAATACAAAGCTTGTGACCACCAACAAACAAATGGACAAAGAAGTGACTTGGTTTTCCCCGAAATTGCGAAATGTAATGTAGACCAGTTGCTCGAAAATGTCCGAATTGAAACCACAACCAAATCTTGTTTAAGTTTTGTCAGAATAAAAGGGGGATTTACAAATGTATAAAAGATGTCATTCGGGATGGAGCTGGACATCTAGTAGCTCAACATAGAAACAGAAGTGCCACAACTACCACCATACTAGCAATAAAGTACTGACAGAAAATCCCACTCACGTCACACCAGCAGTTGATGCACTTCATCTCCCCCACCATCGGGACCCACGGGTGCCAGTTGTCGCTGTTTTGGTAATAGTTCTTGCCGAATTTGCAGTGCCTCGGCCCATCCGCCTGCATCATGTCGCTGTGCTCCAGGCCCGGGGCTGTCCGGTCCTCCTCGGGACACTCCTTACAGCAGTCGGACGGGTTCCGGCGGACGGGGTGGCTGCAGGTCAGCGCGGGGCAAGTCACCTTCTCGCAGTGGACCTCGCCAGTAGAACCCTGGTGGAATAAAGAGGAATTCCCGTGAGACAGGTTGCACCAGAACAAGGACATGTCTAATACAACTGTAGTAATAATTAAAACAATTAGCTTGGATTAATCTCTGCACTCGGTGGTGGTAGACTTTGTGTACAGCCCCAGCCGCCTTGGGCTAGATTGGCAGAAGGATGGCTGCATTTCTGCTATTAACCTCTTAACCCCACCAGAACCGAGCACATTATCTCCAGTTTGGCTTTACCCAAATCTAAACGCTTCTTTAAAAAAAAGCGTCAAAATGCAACAACAATATGACAAAAACGCAACAAAAAAGTGACAAAAAAGCCAAAAAGCAACAAAATAGTGGCAAAAATTCGATGAAAAAGAAAGTGAAAAAGTGACAACACGCAAGGAAAAAGATCGTTTAGATCAGTTTTGTTGGCCTTAGACTCTAAATTAGGCGTTACACTGACCTATAGGCTTTAGATTTGGGTAGAGCCGAACTGGAGAAAATGAGCTTGGTTAAGAGGCTAGTTTCCAATGGCAGTGCTCAGCTGTGCATGTTAACAGTTTTTGTCTTCTCTTTCTGGGGCAGCACGTGCGGCTGGAGAAGATCTACTCGGACACCCGGACTACCAACAACGGGTTCCCTCAGGGCTGTGTACTTTCCCCCTGGCTCTTCTCCCTGTACACAAACTGCTGCACCTCCAGTCACCAGCCCGTTAAACCGATCAAGTGTGCGGACGACACCACCCTAATCGGGAACATCTCAGACGGTGATGAGTTTGCCTACATGAGAGAGGTGGACCGGCTGGCATCCTGGTCCGGCCACAACAACCTGGAGCTGAACGCCCAGAAGACAGTGGAGATGACTTAACACTTAATCAAATCTATTCTTATTCTGTTTTGCATTATCTTGTCATTTTGATTTAATTATAGTTTGTAGTCCAGGTAACGTGGTAACAGTGTGGCCCTGACGTCTTACCAAATATTTTTTCTTAGGCAACTTGCGTATTTCGAACGAAGAAAAAGAAATTGTGAAATTGGACAATATTTGACACATAATCCATCCGTTTTAAAAGTTGTAGGTCCTGGGTACTAATCTAGAACTAGTCTTCCAGAAACAGACACAGTTTGAGAGACACTGGACCGTACTATCTGAGATTATCTTTCATCAATGGGATATTTATTTACCTTGCAAGTACACACTGCACACTTGATGTAGCCAAAAGGGGGGACGAACGGGTGCCATGTGGTTCCTGGCGCGTGCATTTTCTGGTCTCCTTCAAAGTAACAGCCTGCAGACAGAAGAGAAAAACGTTAAGTGATGATTAATTACAAAAAAGAAAAAGAGAGATTGTTGGCAAAAAAATAAGATTGATGAAGTGGTACCTTCAGGGTCTTCAGCAGCCTTCTCTGGGGCTTTCATGTCTTTGGCCTCTTTCCTGTCTGAAAACAAATGAATAGAAACATTTAAATATGCAACCAGTTAGAAGAATTGAAACTTTGCTCATATGCCATGATGTTTGACGCAAAAAAATTCAAATTAGATTGTTCCAAAATACAAATGGAAAAAGAACATTTCACAATACTAGCAGTGTTGTTTGAGATTTATCTTTAAAGTACACCTGTGGAACATCCCCCTCCTGATCGGACCTGAAAGTCACTTCTAGTTTGCGAAATGAGGAGTAAACGATCGCGTTCCCTCCACCCTTCCCTAATGATTAGTCCAGAAAGGTCTGTTCAAAGGAAAGCTATCTCGTTGGTCAAAGTCACGGCACCAGCGATTCTGATTCGTTGCTGACAAGGGGAGGATTTTTGAAAAAAATAATGATAATAATATTACCCCCTCCTGGAACCGCCTCCCTGCAGGAGGAGCCATAGAGGGCTGGTGGAATGTGATTTGGGCATCCACGGAAAACGGAAAAGTGGAAGAAAATGGATGGACGGATAATAATATTACGTTAAATCAAATGCAGGCCAAATTAAAATTAAATTATATTTTTTTAAATTTAAACTTACAGACTATCACTTTAAAATTAATATCGAACTTTCTCAGCATCAGTGAGTGCAGCATAATAAAGTAGGGTCTAGCAGAGAGGTATAAAACCATCCCGAACCCACACTATCTACCCCCGGTCTTACCGTCACACACGGGACAGCACTTGCCCTCCGGCTGCATGGTCTTGGCGCAGCTCAGGACGGGGCAGATGACCGGGTCGCAGATGACGGTCTTCTTCTGGCAGCTGCAGGAGAAGCACTTGTCGTAGCTGGGCGTCCAGCGCGAGCCGTGGGCGTGGTGCTGGTTCTCAAAGAAACAGGTGTGCGGGTCCTTTCTCAGCTCCTCGGGGTCTCTGGACAGGACCTCCTCGGCCTCGGTCTCCGCCGCGCCGCCTCTGTGCCCGAATTCACAGTTGTTGGGCACATGCACCTATGGGGGATAAGCCAAGAAGGGCTGTTACTATAGGAAACAGGATCATTTAGTTCTGCTGATACTCTTACTGCTGCTGCTTTGCTATTGTCCTTTCCGGCGTTGCAAGGAGGCTCAAGTTCATATTTACTGCCTTTAATTGTTATAATCTAAACGGAACACGCCCAAGCCCCGTCGCCAGATGCGTGTTTACGCTCCGGCTCTGTTTACTATTAAAACAACGGGAGACAGATGTTATACCTGACAGAAAAACCCCCATCAACCACTTCACCTGCAGAAATGTGTGTGTGTGTGTGTTTTCAATGCGCCCCAATAAAACTTTTACTTCCTGACTTATAAAATGCCTCCTAGCTTCTCGCACCTGTTTGTGAGCCAGCGCACAGACACATAAACACTCCGCGGCTATCTCCACAGTCGCCTCTCTGGTAAGTTTCAGCGGCAGGAATTGACCATAAAAACGTCTCAATTAATCTAATTAAAGTAGAATTGCCTCACCCGTCCTCGGATCTCGCCCTCGGGTTCGTCTTGGTGCTGACTTGGATAAAAGCAGTTCCTTGGTCCAGGTGCCGCAGCAGTTCGGTGCTCATGTCTCGCAAAACACCATGAGCCTATAAAAGAGGCATAAAGATTAAAAAAATTATAATAATGAAGTTTGAATAGGCCTATTTGCATACACTGTGATAAAAAAAGATGGTAATATTCTAACATTTTAACATCCTGACTGAGTTTATACAGGTAGCAGCAGATCACATGCTTTTTAATGCGAAACACAATATCAATGCCACAAATCCAAAGAAAATCTATGTTGATATGTGGATATTTTTAAACATTTTATTAGATTTAAAGAGGGGGTAGTATTTGGTGATCATCTCAAATGCTTCTTTATCGCTATCTTAGACATTGTTGATTAGAAAATGTTATATTGATCTAAAACAGCTGAAATAAAAATATCCAGTAGTTTCAATTCCTGACATTCACACAAAATCAACATAAGCCCCTACCATCCCCCCTTGCTCCCATTTGCCTTGCAGCTGTTTCAATAAAAAGTAAAACAAAACAAAAGTCTATGCAGTTCGTGTGGCTGTAGTGAAGCGATGGTGAGTGTTTTCACTTGATGATGAGAGGATTGAGCTTAGCAAGAGACTGAGAGGTGAGGGAAGCATTTCCTCGGTACGTGGGTACCACATAGGAGCTTTTTGGGAGTAGCTAAGAATAGCCACTGGAGAAGATCCAAAGATTACTCAAAGATGTGCCAGTGGTTCGAAACAACATTTTAATAACATCAGCTATAAACCTGTTTTGTACTATGTTGAATTGCAATGTCTCTGTCAAATAAATAGATAAATACAATACCGGTATATAATATAAATATATTCCAATTGTGCCAATATATTTAAAACTTTTATATTTTGGCCTAATTCATTTCAAGCAAAGATGGTAATGAATTTCTCATTTATTCCCAAAATATGAATATGTTTGGTGGTGGCGGGGGGCCTGACAAATGACTGACCCAAAAAGGGTTGGATGAACGCCCAGAAAAGCTAAAGCATGTCTCTGTTTAAGATAGATTTGAACCAATGGCCGCTGGCTGCTCTGCTTTGCGACGATGACACTGGAGGCCGCCGTTGCTCCGCCATTGCTGTAGTACCTCCATATAGCCGCTATTCCCCCATTGGAATGCATTGCACTTTAGACACGTTAAAAACAACTTTAATGCCCGGTGACTCATTTTTTGTAACTGTCTACAGCTAGATATTCCTCCTGTGATTACGCTGGGTTAGACACAATCAGAGGCGGTGGTTATGATAGGATACATTTTAGAAATCTTGTACTTAATGAGGGTCAGACTATTAGCATTGGAGCTGCGCGAGCTACACGTCACGCAAGGGCCGAGTCTACAGTGAAGATCCCGCCCTTATGCCCTTATTAGGAACATGCTTCGTCAGAGCTGGGGAGGAGGAGTCTGTAAATCCGCCATGATTTCCCCCTCGAACGTGGTCATTGTGGTAAACGGGCAGGAGTGAGTAATGACGGTCTATTAATAATACGTCTATGGTTTGAACACGCTTTTACCTGCGAGCCGTAGAAGCCGGTGAGCAGTCTTTTGTGCGTGGCGCTGCTGTCGTCCATCTCCCCGATCTCGGCGAGTCCGTGGAGGTGGGCGTTTACCGTCACATCGTCGGCCCTACTCAGACCGGTCACCACGATCTCGTAGTGGAGATGGCAGCTCTGGTCCACAGACACCCAGGCGTGGCCCGACGCCCCGGTCCGAACAGGTGGCGACACGAAGAAACCAGCCAGAGGAGTGGGAATCTCTGGAGGAGGAAGGGAAATACTGCGAGTTAGAATTACCACGGAAGAGTTCATTTCACTCTTTTGAGAGTGCGTTACCCTCACCGTGTCTCGGCGCGTCCAGTCCGCCGTAGAACAGAGCCTTGATCTGTCCCCTGAGCTCGCCGTCCTGGTTGTGAGCCGTGGCCACGTTGATGAAGAGCTCGTTCTGCAGCAGCATGTGGATGTGCCGCGCCTCCAGTCGGCTCCAGCTGCCCAGGGCCTGCCCGCTGGCGCTGTTATACTCCGGGGTGAGGTCATAAAGCACCGCTCGCTTGTTGCGGCGCCTGGGCTTCTGCTCGATGGTGAGGCCAAGGACGTTGCTGGTGAGGCCTGCAACCTGGACCTGTTAAAGATAAAGGATGTCAGTATGCAAACTAACACCTCCCTTAAACTGTTAGACCATATATTTTTTTATTTCCACACATCCTCACTAGAACTCAATCTTCTGATCTTTTCCTTTTTTCCAAAGGACAAAGGAGGCTATTTAAATTTCACTCCATTCAGTGCCAGCGCAGGTCTAGCTAATTTGTTCTTAATGCTTCAATATGAACCCCCACATGAACCGAGCACATTTTCTCCTGTTTGGCATTACCCAAATCTAAAAGCAAAAAAAAAGTGTCAAAAGAGCGACAAAAACACGCCGGGAGAAGCAACAATAAGAACAAACATGAACAAAAAAGCGACAAAAAGTGACAAAAACGTGACGACAAAAAACACACAAAGGTGACAAAAAGGAGATGATAAAGTGACTAGGACACGACAAAAAAAGTGATGGAAAAAGCGACAAAAACATGACAAAAAAAGTGATGGAAAAAGACGAGAACACTTCCATGATGTGACAAAAACGCAGCAAAAGAGCAACACAAACATATGACAAAAGAGTGATGAAAAGGCAACAACAAAATTAACAAGAAAGCTGCGAAAGACCGACAAAGGGGGGACCAAAACATGACAAAAAAACTACGAAAACATGACAAAAACTTTTCAAAAATAGGACAAAAGAGTTACAATCAGTTTTTGTAGGTCTTAGCTTTCAAATGAGGCCTATGGGCTGTAAGCCGAACTGGCGAAAATGCACTTGGTGAAGATAAGGTTATGGTTTGAATAACTTTTTTGTGTGTTTGCCATACATTCAGGACAGCACAGTGTGGGAGCGGGTGTAAAGCGGGGAGAGACACTGATCAAATTGTCAGAGCTGGGGGGTAAAAAAAAAATCTTCGTGGCAACTTTTCTTCCAGGTTTGAGTAGCAACGTGGCACTTTTAGTATATAAAGCAGTGTGACTCTATGATGTGCTTTGGATCGCTGCAGAGAGTTGAAGAAATGAAATGATATATTTGTTTCTCGATTCCATGTATGCACATTTTCATCTTGGACATACTGTACTCTCTGTTTTCTCAAGTGTTTGGTGTGCAACTAAGCGACTATGACCGAGCAATTTCCTTTGTGGATCAATAACCCTTATCCCCAGCCCCTCTCAGTTAATAGGCTGCTAATCTGGTTTCTGTTTTTCCACCAGATTTCGCAGTCCACCATGGTAACTTTTTCCAAACATTGGCAGGCGGCAGTCACTTTTCTCACACTCCAAATATGCGCTATGAAATGATTTGCCCTTCTAGTAAAGCACAGAGAGAAATGAAAAGGAAACTCAAAGTGGCTTCAAACCTGATAGTCCAGTGTCCCGTTGTCGTGGAGTTTGAAGATGGCCGAACCGACCCCTCCGGTTTTGCTTGGCACGAGCGCGTCGCCGCTGGACATCACGCTTTGAAGAGCTAAAAGAAACACAAGGCGACGCAATATTCAAAACCAGGGCTGCAAGAATAGCTGCAATGAAATCGAAACTGGAATTTGAATGATTGCAACTGGCAGATAAAGACTGCAATTATTTCGGCTAGTGGTGCTAAAATTTACCACTAAAGTACCATATAATAAAACATTTGACCTTCCAAGAACCACTGGGCCTGGATTAAGATCAATTCAAGCCTTTACTGAGTCTTAAAATGGTCTAAAACGGTGGTTTAACACTGGTGGTACTCAGGGTCATCTGCAATTTTACACATTTTACAGAACAGTAAATGGAAAGTCAAATATTGGTGAAAATTTGAGAACCACTGGTCTAAAAATACTTCAATTACTATTACTAAATTACACTGGGTTGTAAACCGTGTCCAAACCAAAAATCATGTCTCTATGGGGTCACACAGGTGAAAATTAGAATATCGTTCAAAAGTTCATTTATTTCTATAATTCAACTTGATATGATATAGACTCATTACATGCAAAGTGACATATGTTAAGCCTTTGTTGTCCATTTTCAAAATATTCTCATTTTCAGAGATTATTTATTTAGTTTTTTTTACAAGCCGAGCAATAATCATCAAAATTATAACAAATAAAGGCTACAACATATTCTCACTTTGCATGTAATGAGTCTATCATATATTAGTTTCACAGTTTAAGAAATGAATGCACTTTTTAACAATTCAATTCAATTTTCTGAGTTTCACCTGTATAAAGCAGTGGTTTCCAAAGTGGGGGTGGGGCCCCCCAGGGAGGTGTGAGCGCTGATGATTTCAAAGAGTCTGAGAACTCCATCATACAGACTGTCTGTAAACATCTGAGGACTCATTGGATGGACAGACTGTTTTGATCATATGATGGGCTTTGTGTTTTCTTTTTAAACCTGTGTATGTGTCTGTACTAAATAAAGAATGGAATGAACTTTAAAGGTGCATTATGCAACTTTTTATGCGAAAAAAAAGAGTATACTTGCAGTTGTATGTGTGGAGGCATGGCATCTTTACTTCCCATCACAGTGGTTCTACAACGCTCCAGGATCAATTGGTTTGTAGGTTTTCTGGCGAGAGGGTCCGTCAGCAGTGAAAACCTACCAAACAATTGATCCTGAGCGTCCTAGAGGTCACTGTGATGGAAAGTAAAGGCGCCATGCTGACCACTCGTACAGCCGCTGGGTCACTACAAGGTGAAATACTCACAAATATCAATTTTTTTTCACATAAAAAGTTGCATAATGCACCTTTAAGATATAAAAAAAAGTACAAATATTGAGATGTGATTTAATTCATTATTAATTGAAAACAGCAAAGATTTGTGAATTGAGGTGAAAGTAAGTAAACAATATAAATACGCATTACTAATCCACATTCTAAGTGTTATTAGTGTCTATATAACACATTTATTTTGACAGTGCATAGTCATGCAGCTTGAAACGTTTGGAACCCATGTTACAATGTCTAAAAACTACTAGCCCCTACAGTTTAGACTTGTCCAAACAGATTCAAAACACATGTGATTCTCGCATTGGTTTGGCAGTTCATATTTCAATCTTCTCTCAAATGTTATTGCTCCTGGACAC
Source organism: Neogobius melanostomus (assembly GCA_007210695.1). Lineage (NCBI taxonomy): Eukaryota > Metazoa > Chordata > Actinopteri > Gobiiformes > Gobiidae > Neogobius > Neogobius melanostomus. The sequence goes on from VHKM01000026.1 coordinate 2,623,119, forward strand.
GGTTACAATGTGGCCTGCAAACTGCATCCCGATATCAAAACATCGATCCCAGACCTAATCCGAGCTTGTGTGAAAAATCTAAATCATGTCGTTTTTCCAAAGCGGTGCGGCGCTGATTTCATTAATACAAAACAGCGTTCCAGTTACTTATCGAGCGCCGTCTCCTTTCCCCTTGGATTATCCACCGCTGGAAAGCCTAGCAGATCCTGACAGCATGCGAGATGATGCAATCGGAGCTGTCAACTTCCAAAAGCCCGAGTTTCTTGAGTGAAAAGGCGCATGTTTGAATCCCCGAGGTCCCGAAAGGAAGCTACATACACACACACACACTCACGCCATGTCCTCCCATCAACAGAAGAAGTCATTGGAGGGACAGACGCAACCGAGGCACTAATGAGGAGGTGTGTCCGCCAGTGGACTTGCGCGTTTCTTGACCTTGACCAAAACATACATGTTGTTTCAGTGTCTGGCGTGCGCATGGGTCGAAGGTTGGGCTTAAATTAGGATGAGGTAACCGTTGTTGCGTGCAGCCGGGCTTTAAAAAGATTGAGCTAAGGAAGGGACGGAGAGACGGGGGAAAAATAATGACAGCTAACCATGTGACTGTGGACAATTTGAGACATATGGCCACAGTGCAACGATATATCGGGAAATGATTGTTATCGCAATGGAAGGAGATGCGTTATTGATATCCACATCGCTATTATTGTGCAACCCTAGCTTTGGCGTAGGTTTTGTGTGGAGAACGTTAGCATAGATGCCAAGAACCGCTAGTCCAAGCAACAGGAAGCTAGACTAGGGTGACCAGATTCCAATAAAAAAACTGGGACATTCGCTGAATCAGCCGCAGGGGTTCCAAATCTGAACCGTCCTTTAACCCATGATGAGTGTAAAAACTGTTACAACTTTATACATGCACCGATCCGCATTCCTGAATGAGATTTAATGGTTTACCGCTTGGTAATGATACCCCAATGGGCCAAAGATATTCATTTTCAGGTAGGCTATCTATTCGGGGACTTAAATGGCCAAAAACCAAGACAACTGGACAGATATACGATAAAACTGGGGACCAATCAATGTTTGAGAATTTATGGGACGTGGGAACAAGGAACTCAAAACTGGACGTCCCGGTAACTGGGACATTGGTCACCAGGCTAGACATTCTTATGGAAACCAAGCCTGGACAAATGATGAGGTCAGAGGCCATCCAGTACAAACCGATAATATGCAAAACTAAGAGGGAGGAGGTAAAGAGAAAACTAAGAAAAGGATGCTATGTATGGCTAAGACAACAAGTGCTATTATGTGATGTACTGAAGTCCCTAAATCCATGCAGATTTAAAAACTCAGACTTTCGACTCATTTTCACTTCACTTCTGAGACTTGTGACTTGACTCGACATTCCCTATTCAGAATATGTGTTTCGAACAACCAGGCATGCACCATGTTCTCTCTATTCCACGATCTTTTTCCCTGTCTTTTCTCTCCCTCCTTCTCTCATGCACACAGGCCACCGAGTCAGACATGAGGTCTATAAACACACTTTTCCCCAGCGATAAGACTTGAAAGGACGGAGGAAGACAGAAAAGAAACTTGCTTACAAAGAATGACAAAAACAGCCACAGATGGGCTAGAATAAATGAGCTGCGTCTTGCTTTTTTTCGATGGGCCTTTGTAGTGCTTCCTCTCGCCCATGGGAACACACTTACTGTCGCAGGTTTTTCGCCCGGTGATGTAGCCCGAGACTTCTTTGGGATCGCGACCTTCGGTCGTCACGACGATGGTGAGTTGACCCCGGGAAAGCCAAAAGAGCTCACGGCTGTTCAGGTCTGTCAGCACCTCCGCGAAATCTGGATCCTGGAAACATATTGGAATGGTTAGCAAGGCTGGACTTTTTGAAAAGGCAAACAAACAAACAAAAAAAGCCCAAATTATTGCAATCATTAAAGCCTCACTGAGGAATATTACAGGTTATATGCCGTTACGTGACACAAGTGACGCAAATGTCAAAAGAAATAAACAAACAAAGGCCCCACCAATGAAACCAAACGTGCTGCTAATGATATGCTGGACAGCCAATGCTATATTTGCCTTGGGTTATCAAATACAGCCTTTGGAAGAGGAACTACTGTGTTTAGACCTCATGTTTGGACACCTGTAGTCAAAGCAAAGTAGAAAAATCTTCATGGAGAAAAAGTCTAAGCTCGATCTAAGAATGGAGGAGCCCGCATGTTTACTGCGAGGTATTTTTAACCGATGAAAACACTTGTTTGCTTTTATTTCATTCCATTTATTGGGTGAAAAGTAGTTTGGCTTTGGTGACAAACACACATAATGTTTAGGCACACACACACACACAAAAAGGACCCTTGACAAAAAAAACATTGCTTGCATTGCAGTAACACGTAGCATATTGCGTTGTGTAATGTCAGGCAGGCAGGTTGCAGGAAGGACGCAAGAGGGGCTGAAAAATGTAGGATTAATAGGGCAGATGTACCGGCGCGTTGAAGAAACGTTACTTTTATGACCTCGGGGCCACGGTTCAATATAAATATGCACGCGACATAAATCTGCAGCAGGCCTGGAGGCAGCCAAAAAACGGAGCTGGAGCCGGAGAGTGGCTATAAAGAGGAATTATTTTTCAGGAGAAATTGATGGACGTGATATGTAACGCGGGGGAAGACGCATTGAAGCAAGTCCATCATGAGCGGCGCGGCATCTCTGACTCAGCGCGGGTTTGAAAAAAATAAAAAATTCAAATAAAAAGACTAAGCGGTTTTGGGGGAAATTGTGTGACAATTCCTGGAGTTGAAGTCGTCCTATTTCACGGGAGCCAGTGACTACTATGGGCTCCGAAAAGAGAAAAAGAGAGAATTTCCAGCTGATCAAAACCAGGCAGGGCTTTTCATCACCGCTCCTCTCTCCATCCATTCTCAGCCGCAGACCGCTAACCACTGACACATGTTCGGAGTGTGCGTGTGTGTGTCCCTTTTTTCTGAGCTAGCCCCCCCCCCCCCGGACGCTTCCTCCCTTGTATCTGGTTGCCCCGTACGTAACTTAAGTCTCTGGGTAGTATAGCGGGATCACAGTGGTGCGAGGATGTGGCACCCAAACCACATCCTTCACCGAGAGGCAGAGCGCGTCGTCCTGTCATGTGTTAGCAACACCACTAATACCGCTTTAGAAGCCGCAGGATCAGGATCGGAGGGCCTGGGCTTTCGAGGATAACACTCTCCCAATGCACAAGGGTTTAAGATGTTTAAGATTGTGGCTGTCACGGCAACAAGGTGAAGGCTTTTTGTTTACTCTATATTGGGTGCACAAAGATGGGACCGTCATTTTGTGTCTTCGCTGGTCTAGAATGCGTCCCTAAACAACTGCTGAATGTCAAATTTAGGATGGGGAAAACTCTGGATAAAACTCTATTCAAGGCTTTTGATTAGGGCTGAACGATATTGAAGTAACTTGCGATACGGCTGTGCAGTATGGCATAACGATATTATTGCGATATTTCACTTAGCGCTGGCCGATATATCGATATTTAAGATATATCGATATATTTTTTAAATGAGATAAGGAATTAGACCATATCGCATATATCGGGATATTTCAAATTCAGATAAGCTATAAAGTTAACAAAAAGAAACAGGCAAGCTGAAAAGTTTTTAAAAGTTTATCTTAAACTGAGCACTTTATTTTGTTATCTCTTTATATATAAATTCTGCCCTCAGAAAAAGACTGACCTATTTTATTTATATGCTATTTTTATCCAAGACATTGATTTTTTTCTTCATATATATGTGCACCTTACAGAGCTTTGTTATACAGAGTTTATGTTTACATTTTATAGTGAGTTTTCGATAAAACTACTCGTATTTGGCTTTGACTTTGATTTAACATTTCATTTCACAGCCCTCACTTTGCAGAAAAAATATCGGGATATATATCGTATATCGATATTCAACCTAAATATATCGGGATATGACTTTTGGTCCAGCCCAGCTCTAATTTCACTGAACCATTTCAACACGATATGTTCCATTCTAAATGAACCCTCACCAGAACAACCACATTTTCTTCCGTTTGTCATTACCCGAATCTAAAAGCTTCTTGATAAAAACGAGGATGAAAGCGCAACAAAAAACCATCAAATGTGACAAAAATATGACAAATAATGACAAAAAGCATTGGAAAAAGTGGGGGGAAAGCGACGAAAAATTAACAAAAGAGCAAAATAATATGACAAAAAGGCGCTGGAAAAAGGTCAGTTTAGATTAGTTTTGTAGGTCTTAGATTTCAAATGAGACGTTGCACTGGCCCAAAGCTCTCCAGGCAAGAAGCTTTTAGATTTGGGTAAAGCCGGCTAAACTAGAGAAAATGCACTCGGTTAAAGTGGGGGTTAAGAGATTAAACACAAATTGTAAGTAACTCGTTTTTCAGCAAATTGTGTCAAAACAAGATATCAACACTACACCGGGAGCACAGCAAGACTAAAATTGAACTAAATTACGACATGTTTAACGAAATCTCAACACATTGTTTGTTTTTGGCAGAGTTTGCAACAACAAAAAAAGTGTCGATCTCAGTCAGATGAAGACTTTAGAGATGTTGAGATATATTGTGTCTTCTTGCGATACGGATATTGCATCACCTAATATCACGATACGATATTTTTCAGCGATGTATTGTGCCGCCCTTCTTTTGATCATTGTTTTTTTTTTTTAGATATATATATATACTCACATGGGACGTGATGTTTGCCCGGATCTCCCTCAGGACGTGTTGACGATAGACCAGCTGGACTTTGATGGGCACCACAAGCGGCTCTGGAAAACCCCAGAAAAGCATGTCGTAAAAACAAATAGCCTCATTTAGTTTATTATTCATATTACACCGAGTTCTTCCTACCTCTTTCTTTGTGCTTGATGAGGCCCTGCAGGATGAGAATAAAGTGCAAGTTGTTCTCGGTGTCACTCAGGGTCAACATGGCGATGCCTCCCATGCCCGAGTTCTCCTCTTCGGACGTCAGAGTGGAGCTGAACGTCTCTGTAATAAAATACAATTGTATTACCGTACAATATCATTACATCATTGCTGATAGAACCAAAGTCACCAACCCCTAAGTTTAAGTCGTTATGAATTATAGGAACTGAGAGAAATGAATAAGCAAAAGCTAACCACAATGCTGTAATAGCCTGTTTCCACTGGTCGCTACTAAACGTAATAGAGCGAGGGCAGGCGAGTGATGGACTTGGTTGACGGGCCCCCCCCCCTTTCAACGGGTTCATAAATCTTGTCTTTTTAATGCACCACCCAGTATAGGGCTCAAAACTGCCTCACAACAACAACTAGTTAAGGCAGCAGGGTGAGGGCTTTCTGGTGGGGGCTACTGCCCTCTACCAACTGGCCATATTACACCCTGGCTTTTTAAGGCACCTCACTAAACAAGGCAAACAACAATAATAAAACAATCACAACCAATATTTTACAGTGGAAATGGGAATTACAATAATAATGGGTCGTGTTGACTATGTAATACTTATAACTAAATTAATAGTCAATTAATAGAATGGTGACTGGTGCTTATAAGTAATGATTGGAAATGGTTACTATGTGAATGGGAATGAGGAATAAGAAAAAGGAAAAAAGTACAAATTGTAAATAAAAATAAGTAATTCAGGAATTTCTAATGTAAAGTGTTGTATTGTATGTAACATGAGATGTTGTATTACTGTATCCGGAATGTAAATTAATCTTGAATATGGGGGTAGGCACTTCTTCTACTCCTTTTGAGTTTTTTGTTGCTTTGTTTGTTTTCTGCACTGCAATAATGTTGTTGTAAAAATCACTCAAATCAATCCAATCACCATAACCTCACTTCAGCGATTTTGTTGCAGCCAGCCCTATAACTTTCAGTCCAGTCTTGCAGCCCCAAGTCGATCGTATTTCTCATTTCTCTCATTTCTGACTTACCAGCAAACAGGGCTCTATGTTTGATGATCTTTCCCTCCACTTCGTCGCGTCGACCGCTGGCCGTCGTCATGGTTATTTGCATTTGTTCGGACAGCAGCTGTCGTAGAAGGGGCTTAGCGATGTTCTTCCACACGCCACAAATCTGCAAAGAGATAAACACATCAGTGAAACGAACACGAGTGGCCATCGAGCGCAGCGCCAGACATGGGTTTACTTTCTCAAGTAAGTTTATGAACACATTTTTACTTCGAAGAGTACTTATCTAATGATATTGTGAAGTCCTGGGACTCTTACTCTACCCTCCTCTGCAAAACACAACGTGCCTTGCTTGCGTCATATTCTTGCATGAGAGCCGAAGAAAGAAAGATGGCTGCGTGCCTGTACATCATAACTCGAGGTTCAGAGGTAATCTCCATTTTAATTAGAGATACTTTGGTCCCAGCGATGAGCTAACATGTGAACAATTCCTAAAAACGTTTTATATTTTGGCTGCCGTCCTCGTCCCCCCCACCCACCCCCTTTCCACTTTGGCGCAGTTGTCTCTGAGGTCCTCCGGTACTTGACACGAAATTTATCTAAAAATAATAATGGGCCAATTTCTGGGACCTGTATTTCGAACGGCCTCTCAAGCTTCAAACTGTTCAGCCTTTTTGGGGAACAAGAAGACATGTTTGCTTTGGCAGAACACAGCCATCCGCACTACCGTAAAAAAAAGAAAATTCATTGACTGAAAAAGAAAGTGGCTGACAATTGCAGTCTGAAGTTTATTGACTTGCGTGTCAAAGCGGTGTGCGTACTTGAAAGACTTCAATCTTACCATGTCCGTGTTCCCTCTGGGCACCGTGTATTCGAAGGCAGTCGTTCCATCCAACGCGAGGAAGACGATTTTATCGGGACGGCCCATTCTGCAACAAAGCATGGCATCAAAATAGTGAGTACATTTCTTTGTGAGTCCGACATGTCGCGTTTCAAATCAACTTCCTGACAGTGCAAACGCGATACAATACGTATCACAATACAGAGGGTCCGATATGATACGTTTTGCAATACCATATGTTCTAATGGAAAATAGCATGTCAAGTGTGTGGGCATGTCACATCTAAATGACTATTTGAAACATTCTGTATTACAGTATGAGGGCCCAAAGTCTGATATGAAAATGAGAGAATGCTGCGTGAGTAAATGACTCTGCAGCTGGTCCACTTTTGCACTTGTGTAACTTTTTTTTGCAACATTAGCAAACACTTGGTAAATGACCTCTTAAAGCCACACTGCGTAACATTTTACCCAATAAAAAATATTGAAATACAAGCATTTATTTTATGTCAGACATTTCATAATTAAAAAATACCTCATAAATGCACAAACAAACAAGTGCCTTTGCTGTGAGCGGCTCAGCTCTCCTAAGACATGACTGTGACTTTACCGGGAGTGGGTACGTCTCCAGCTCGTTTCCATGGAGATGTGACTAAAGTCAGCAGAATTTGAGATTTAAATAGGTTTGGTTATCATGCTGATCAATTCTTTGATTACCCACTGCATTTTCTGTGTTGAGCTGGTCATTAGGAGCATAGTTTGTACTGATGGCAACTGTATAGTCCAAAAAGTTACGCAGTGTACCTTTAAGTATTACAATTTGTCATTATAATGAACTGCAATATTTTACCATACAGTGGGAGGAAAAAGTATGTGAACCCTTTGGAATTTCTCCTGTGAATGTTTACATGCTATGGCCAATAAAAATATGCCAACATGTCATTGTTTGGGTGATACTAGTTTAAGCAGACACTGTTTAATAAAGATCAGACCACATTTTTGACCAATTTAGGCAGAAATTACAGTAAGAAATTCCAACGGGTTCACATACTTTTTCCTCCCACTGTATATTCTTACAAAACAAAAGGAAAAAAACAAAAACAAATGGCTAAATGCAGTAGCTGTATCCATCAAAGAAAATTCAAGTAGGTGCAATAGCAATTAATCGAATGGTGAAAACTCCTCAAATGGTGCCCAGAACAGCAAAAAGTCACTTCACTGAAGCCAAAGGATTGGCAGGAAATGACAGACTTCATGCCAAAAAGAAGACTCAAACCATAACCATAACGTCAACATTTCCCAGTGGCTACAACGCGGCAGATTTTGCAGAAAACTTTGGAGTGCCAATAGACAATAAAAACCCCAGACTCTTTTGGGATGATGCGTCGCACCTTTGGTATGTGATGGAGAAGGCGAGACTGCTTCTGGTCAGAGTGAAGCGAGCCCTGGCTACGCCGCTGGAGCTCGGCAGCCATGAGTCTTTTATCCCTGTCAATAGGGCCACAAAATCTGCAAGACCAAATAGCACAAGAGGGGATAATTATTATAAATAACAGAACGGAGCACACAGTTTGTTATTGGGAAATGAATCTCGACTAAAGGGGAAAGTATGGCTCACTGGTGTGACTCTCTCCCGGTCCCATATAATCCGAGCTAAGGTAGGATCTGTCATTGTAGGATTTGTGCAGGTCATCTTCTTTGCCCATCTCGTGGAAATACTCGAACGTGTCCAGTGTGGAATCGGTCCGCTTCTTGTCTTCAATAGCTACAGAAAATGAATTAAAAAAAAGGATAAACAATCAAAATGCATAGGAAGTAATAGCAACAGGCTTAATCTGATTTTGAACTTTGTAAACATGCCCTAATCACGGAAAGGCGGATAGAAGTCCCAAAGTTTGAATGCCAGTTTTAAAAGCACTTTCTGGCTCAAGCGACAAGTGAACCCAAACATTTCTAAACACAATATGTGCCGTTTTTTCCAAAGTCTGGTGCGCAGATGAGAGCACGGCATCTTTTGTCCCTTTGGTTTAGCATAAGGAAGACTTTTCAAATGCTCAGATTAATAAAAACGTGGATGTTTGAGAACTGCAAGATACAACATATCTAGAAAATGAAAACAGTTGTGTCCTAATTCTGAAAACAAAAGGTGGCTATCTCGGGTTATGAAATATTGCGATTTGATTTGCGTTTCAGAACATTTTGCAGGGGTCTAGCAAGTTTTAAAGATGATAAATCCCATTGGAGCTGGATTGTTTTGAGGTAATCTATCCAACATTCTGCCAAAAAGTAAAGAATATAAAAAGAACTGTTTGCATCTTCAAGACGTCAGCATAACGGAGTGTGCGCTCTCCTCAATGATCCACTGTTTCGTTGGGCTCCCACAGCCGCGCACTTGTCCAAATATACAAACAAAGTGACTAAGTTATGAGCTTCGAAATGCACGGATTAGTCACTGCGGTCACAAACCGCCTGCCTCGCTTCTCCGTGTCATAAATCCTAACCTCCCGTTGCCCCCTTGCGCCGCCGTGCAGAGCCTTCTGGGTACTTTCATTCCCACTTTGGTTCCAATTAGCTTCAGCCTATATCCTCAGGTGCACCAACATGACATTAGACACACAACCGTGCAGTATTTTCCGTCATTCTGAACAAACATGCGCTGCAATTTCGGAGTCAACGGTAAAACAAACACCGCTGGGCGCTTTTCCTTAAGACATGACCGCAACACATAGAGTTTGTTGTCCCAGTGACCATAAGGGTGTACCTCGAACTTTCCATTCTGCCAAGAGGGCGCATGCAAGCTAAAATAACATCGCCTGGGCTAAAAAATGCAACCTGTCAGTATAGAAGAGCTAATCCCTAATGAGACGTGCACTGTGACACATGTAACTCCACGAAATAAAGGCCAATGTGTTGCAAGAATCGTAAGGCTGCTTAGTTTATCGCGGTTAAATTGAAATCGCCCATTTGATTGATTGCAATTAGGAAATGATCATCAGAACAGGGGGAGGAGCTGGAGTCTCTGACTGCGGTGTCATAGACGAAGATGCTCTGTAAAATAAAGACTATTCTGGAGGACTATTATGCACAATATATCGCAAAAAAATATCGTATCGCGATATTAGGTGACGCAATATCCGTATCGCGAGAAGCCACAATATATCGCAACATCACCAAAGTAAAGCATTGAACTTATAAATGTGTAAAAGTTCAGTTTTAGTTCAAACTTCTTAACCCCACTTTACCAGGCTGATTTATTCCAGTTGTTATCCAGACAGTAGTCTAATCTAAAAACTTATTGGGAAAAAAAAGCGACGAAAATGAGACGCAATGCAAAAAGCGTGACGAAACAGCGTCAGAAAAGTGACGACAACGTGGCAACAACGCATGGAAACACAACGAGGAAAAATCTTAGATCAGTGTTGTAGGTCTTGGCTTTCAAATGGGGCGTTACACTGGCCTGTGGGCTGTAAGACTCTTTTAGGTTTGGGTAAAGCCAAACTGGAGAAAATGCACTCGGTTAAAGTGGGCGTTAAAAGGTAAAACATTTACTAGCTTAGTTCAGTTTTAGTCTTGTTGTGGTGGTCTTTCTTTAAGTCTCTTTTTTTTGACACAATTTGCTGAAAAACTAGTCCTTACGATGTGTGTTTAATCAGAATGGAACATATCGTGTTGAAACGGCTTAGTGAAATATCGCAGTAATATCGCGTATCACAAGTTACTTCAGTATCGTTCAGCCCTGGTATTCTGGACTCTCCCTCCCACCTGCTCCACAATGTGTTGCTCAGCTGCAAAAGCTCGTTCAACTACAACTACAGACTGTGACTGCCACGCAGCACCACAGAGAGGCTCGGGAAATCACTCCTGCCTGTCGCCGTGGAACTACTGAACTCGGGCTTTGAAACAACCGCACTTTGCACATCCTACCACGGCAAACACAGTACTATAGCAGGTATTTCCACTTCGATTATGTTTATCCTAGATTTTGTACTTCATATTTTATTCTGTGTTCGGGGTTATTATCTTTTTTTTTAGAGTACAACTTGGTAACCTAATAATTATGAATCCTAATAGAATGATATGTTAGAAACTGTTGTACCTTCTGGGCAGGTTTTGCAGCAATGTCCCGGCAGCAGGACGGGGTCATCGCAGTCTGGAATGGGACAGTCCTGTTTGATGTTCTTGCAGTTGACCTTCCCAAATACTTTGCCTCTTCGACTCTTTTGCTGTGGAAACAAAATCAAACAGACGTTCAGGTCAGTTCGTTTCATCTTGAGACATTATGCCGTCTGTTTTCGGGAGGGGGCTCTTACCGGGTCGCAGTTGCACTGAACACAGTGCATGACGCCGAACGGTTCGCCCAGATCTGGGTGCCATGTGTCCTCCAGGGAATAGAAGCGTCCTCCAAATGAGCATCCTGGAGAGAAACGCAACACATATAATTAGACGTGACAATATCCAAGGTTAAAAAACTGGATGATACAGTTCATCTCTGCGCTGTTTGAGCCGCGCGACTTGATTAAAAGCGCAGGCAAATTACCGTATGATTACACGGGGCTTGCCCTTTTTCATTTTCAACCAGATATGATTTTCAAGCACAAAGGGACATTGTTTAAAACCCTGAAATGGACGCATTGTGTTGGAGAGGGAGCACGAAATAACAGGTTTTCAAACTGTGATAAAGTATTTGGGACCGTAAGACTGTCTCTGCTTTCGATTCTCGCACCATATAAATCTCGCCGCGCTCGCGGGCCAGGCAGTTTTTTGGGAAGACATGCCTGGATAGCTTATGACTTTTGGGGCTTAACCTTGTATCCCGTCTCTGGAGGTGGTCCTCGTTTGAGTCGAAATGCATGTGCTGGTGGTTAAGGTATAGTTTATAGGCTTTTTAAACAGGATTGTAAAAAAAAAAAAAAAAAAAAAAAAAAAGTGAGTAGGGAAATACTGACGGTTTGCTGCCTCGTTGGAAATGATTAATTGCTTTGTCGTATTATGCAAATCCAAAGGCTCGCTCAAGCGGCTAATCAACCCATTCAGTTTCGCGTTGACGTGAAAAGGCTGCATGCGACTTAAGTTAAAAAGCTAAAAAAATAATAAAAAACTAAATAAAAACTATCAGGGTGAAGAAGAACAACAAGATACATTTAGAGATACCGAATGGATACTTTTGCAAGGCCTTTTTAGGTATAAATGTCTAAAATGTAAATGATGGATCATGCCAGGTTTGGATCATTTTTGTTGACATTACAGTTACAAAGCAACATTCAGAGAACACATTTCCCTTTTTATTTTTTATTTTTTGAAGGAATAGTCTTTGAATAAAGTAGTTATTACTGGAATAATTCACATACACTGTAAACCTGGTAAGTAGAACACACTTAAACAGTTTGAGGCAACCAATTCCCTTCAAATGGTTTGAGTTATTTCAAATTCAAGCTCAAACCATTCAGTCAAAATCAGAACTTAATTGGTTCAAGGTACTTTATTTGTCATTTTAAGATGCCACACAAAACATGACAGGACGAAATTTAGTCCTCAAGGGGCTAGGACTTGCTTCAGTAGAGTAAACTTAAAAGTGAATGGGTCGAAAATCAAGATTGCAAGTTCTATACCATGGATAGCTTTGAGTAATAAACATTAGAAAACTCATTTGTTTAAGTGAAGATTACTACACTCAATATATTCTTATTATTATCAATGAGTAATGAAAAAATAAATAAAGTCTACTTCAATTATATAATTGAGTTTTACAGCCAAACTGATTTTCATAAGTGATTTGGTATCAAACCATTTAAGTGGAAATAACTTGGGTTTACAGTGTAGGCTTAACTTCTTAACCCCCACCTTAACCGAGCACATTTTCAACAGTTATTATCCACGTATTACTAAAATCTAAAAGCTTTCTTTAGGAACACAACTAGGAAAAAGCTTAGATCAGTTTTGTCGGTCTTAGCTTTCAAATGAGGCACAACATAGGCTGTAAGAAGCTTTTAGATTCGGGTAAAGCCGAACTGGAGAAAATGTGCTCCGTTAAAGTGTGGGGTTAAGAGGGTTAATCGCTCACGTTCTTTGGGTTCAGAGCTCAATATACAGGACAAGGACTTTGATTATGGCAAATTTGGTGTCTGATGATGCCATACTTGAAGGGTAGAGGGGGGCTGTTTAAGTCGTCACCTGTACTGATGGACTGATTGTTTCGAGTTAGTGGACATTTGTATTGAGTAGTGGCTTTGTGGTCCATTACTCCAAACAAGTACTTAAACAACCCTTCTCTACGATGGAAAGCTTTTGATTTAACAATTAATAGCCTATTCACCACTGTCTTCGTACCCTGGAGTAAAACAAACAAAAAAAGGGTTTCGCCAACATTGTCTCCTCATTCGCTCCTAATTAAAGGTGGCATACAGTATGAGTGATAAAAATAGCGTTTATTACTATGCCCGGTATAATTGCAGGGGAGTTACGGTGATGTTTGGTTGTGACAGCTCGCTGCTCGTAAACCGCGCTATGTGCTTATTCCTGAGTCTACTACCGCTACACACACGCGCGCGCTTCCACGGGCGTATTATTCCAGGCGGCCTGTCCGACCTGACTGGGACTGACGGCTCGGCCCTGCTCCACTGCTTCCCCCAAAAGCTGGTTCACATTATTTTTTCATTAAAAGCGACTGCGACTTTAAAAAACAGCGCGGCCAAACGCCCGTGTGCGCGCGCGTCCGCTGGAGCTCTTGCCACTTCGGTCTCCAGCGAAATAAATCATGTCCAAGGAGCACGATGCTTGTAATGGAAAAGTCCGATTGATTACATTTTTCCAGCGCTAAATTGCATACTTGAGGAGTTCCGCCTGTACTAATGCTCGGGCTATGTGCCGTAAGTTGTAGTTAGTTACCCCCCTTTTTTTCTCTCTTTTTATTTTTATTTTACAGGGAAAACCACAAGGCGCTTTGAACGCGCGGGGACTTTCACACACACACGCACGCACACACACGGGAATCAAACGGTATTCACTGCGGTTATGAGTGAGTCAGATGTTTCTGCCAGTTTACAGGAGACAGAGACGCACGGAGGAAAGTGTGCGTTTGGAAAGCAGTGCATCTCGGTCTTGGCTGTAAAGTTGCAATGGGTAAAAAAAATAAAACTGGGCATTTGTACGATCGGGTAATTGGGGTCAATATGGCCCTCTAAGGACGCTATCCACTTGCACTATCAATTAATATAATGCTCAAAGTTTCCAAGTGAAGTGTATTGACAAAATATTAGAGAGTTATAGCCTAATACCTTTATACTCATTGCGTAAAGTGTACCATTTCGAGTCCTGGTGCTGGGATATTTTGAGAAACTGTGCTATGCGTGTGTGGTTCGGGGTCAAAGCAGCAAATGGAGTATCGTTCTTATCTGCTGCATCTTCAAATTATGTCACTTTCCGTGGTAAATCGCATTGCGCCGCCGTGCGTAATTTGCGTAAAGTAGCGCACAGAATTTAAAACTTCCAAACAAACTTTGCAAGAACACACAATGGTGGATAATATAAAGGCTTTCTGGACTCACCTGATAAGCCCTTAGAAGGGAGCGGCTCCCTCTCGGACTGGATGGGCAGCGCGGGGGACTTGAGCCGGGAGGCAGCCTCGGTGTGAAGCCACGCACCGCTCAGGACGCACAGCACGGACAGAGCGAGCATCCCAGAAGACCCTAAGTTTTTAAACCCCCCGAAACACCCCTCTCTCTCTCTCTCTCTTTCTCTCTCTCTCTTTGGAAAACGTGAGCACTTTAATCCCTCAGAGGAAGAAGAAAACAGAAGAAGACTCGGTAAATCCGCTGGTGGTGACTGCGATTCTTGTCTCGTATCATCAGTGAGTTCACGGTCTTGTTGTTACGCGTGGACGGGAGGCGAGCAGCAGCAGCAGCCTAATAAGCTCTTCCCACGTCCGTCCCTTTCGTCTTTTATAGCGCGCTCCCTGACAGCCCGGAGCAGCCACTGAGCGAGAGGAGGAGGAGGAGGAGGAGGAGGAGGAGGAGGAGGGGGTCATGGGGCTGCTGAGATGGCCGGGCCTGGGGGTTGGTTGGTCGGAGGGACGCACGATCCATTCACCCCACAAGTGGAAACGATTACGCGACGATTCGTTTTCAATCAAAACCGTTTAATAAATGCTATAACAGTGGAGAGGTGATCAAAGGAAAGGGAGAGACACCTATTTGAGTTGCTTTCTTGAATCTCAAACGAGATAGATTGAAACTGTTTTTTGTTTGTTTTTTTTTAAACTAGAAGGCTAATTGTTTACATAAGTAAATGTCCAAGGATGACGTGGATTACTGTGGCCTAAATAAGTATTGTCTTTAACCTCTTAACCCCCACCTGAACCGAGCACAGATTCTCCAGTTTGGCTTTGCCCAAATCTAAAAGCTTCTTGAAAATGAGGCAAAAATGAGGATGAAAATGCAACAAAAGTGGAAAAAAAATAAATGTGATGAAACAGTGGGGAAAACAAGGGTGACGAAAACGCAACAAAACAAAAAAGGAGGAACAGAAAAATCACAAAAGAGCAGCAAAAAAGTGACAAAAAGCGATGAAAATAAAAGTAAAATAAGTGACATTTAGATCCGTTTTGTAGGTCTTAGCTTTCAAAACGAGTCTGTGGCCTTACGGATTTGTGCCACCTGACTGGAGAAGCCTCGGTTAAAGGGGTTCAAATATTTGTATTACCCCCACAATTTGTTGCATTGAATGAGCCTGAGCAAAACCACTAAGAGTCATTTTAACAGGCTCTTTTGTTGATGAATATGAAAATACATGTTCCCACCGGGGCGGCTTGTGACCGTCTGAAAATGGTTTCTTTTCGACCTTACAAACTCATCCATTTTTAAGAACAGGGATGTTAAATGTTAAATGCAAGAGCTTTGGACCACGATGATGTGAAATTACTCCTCACTGTTTGTTAACAAAAGAAATAATACTATAAGTCATTTAATCCCATCAGACAATGACACTACACTCACATTTTCTCCTAAAGGCAGGGGTACAACTTTCTTCTTTTTTTCCATAGATAGTGAGATTCCTTCCTAGACAGCATTTTTAAAACATGTTCACATTTGGCCTGACTATTTTTGACCATGTGGTATCCATCTGACAATAAAAAAAATCCTGTCAGTGGTCACTCCTGCCCGTGATACCGATGTCCCATAGAGTCGACTGTTTCTTTGTCATCACTGCTGCGATTCACCCCATTGACCTTTCTGTAATGGCCCTAATTGCTCATTTACAGTTGGCTTTAGTGCCTTGGCTTGACTTTGATGTGGGGGTCTTGATGACTTTTTGTTTTCCCTTTCTCCATAACCGCCCCCCGATAGATTTATGATTTTCACACCCAGCCTGAAGGAGCTCCTGGGTATACGCGGTCCGCCTGCGCTTTAAACCAGAGGACACTCGATACTCACAGTAAGTGCTCGCGCTCCCACAGAGCATCTCCACATCATGTACAGTGAGGAATGTATGGCTCAATGTTGCCACGCGGTATTATTTCAAGTGTGGTCCGCAGAGGAGAGCTAAGTGACTTAACAGAGACAAATGAAAATAGCTGGGATGCCATCACCAAGAAACCTGTTTCTTTAAGAGCACGGGTCTTCAACCGGTGGCTTCGGGGAGCTATACAGTAGCTCTCCGCCGCTTTCCAAGAAGCTCCCCAAAGGCTCGGCGCGTTTCCACATGCACTCGCTGGGCCAGATTTCGTTATTAGTGTCTCAGAGAAACACATCACAAATCACATTTACGCATTTACTTTTGGTGCAACAACAGGAGTCTGTTTTTTTAAATTTTCTCTCTCCAGCTAAAACCTCTTAACCTCCGTGGTAACCGAGCACGTTCTCTCCAGTGCGGCTTTACCCAAATTTAAAAGCTTCTTGGACAAAAAAGTCAAAATGTTGAAAAAGTGAGAAAAGAGCAACAAAAAAAAGCGATGAAAATGTCAATGAAAAACGCAACAGACAACAAAAAAGCGATGAAAATGTGACAAAAAAAGACCCAAAAGGACAACCAAAAAGCAACAAAGCAAAGTGACAAAAATTTAACAAAAAGGCAATGATGAAAAACTGACGATAACACGCCACAACGCAAGGAAATGAATCCATGTAGATCAGTTTTGTAGGTCTTAGCTTTCAAATGAGGCGTTTACTGCAATGTAAATAAAGTAGCTTTTATAAAGCAGATATGTAGTTTATATTATTTATTTATTGGTTTATTTGGTCGGGACAGTGCATGTTAATGAACATACATGGGTCTCATGCATGTAAACAAGCCACACCGGATTGTAGCCTTGGGCTAATTTCCATCCATCGTCCCCCATGTGCACTCTCAAACACACTCTCATTCATCCTGGCCTATTGTACATGTTTTTAGTGGTAGGCGAAACCGGAGTACCCGGAGGAAACGCAGACATGGGGAGAACATGCAAACTCCACACAGAAAGGCCCCGTCCAGGTGGGAATCGAACCCGGGACCTTGAAGCACGAGCTCTAACTGCTGTGGTACCATGCAGTTGAGAAGAGTTTCACACAGTGTTTAGTATTATACAGTTAAAAAGCTTGTTTTTGAAAAGCAGAGGAGGGTAGAAATCTAAAGTAGATCTAATGGCCTATAGGCTGCAAGCTCCGGTCGAGAAACATTTAGATTTGGGTAATGCCGAATTGGAGAAAAGGTGGGGGTTAAGAGGTTAAATTGTAGCTCCCTGCTGTATTTATTGTGTAAAAGTAACACGCAGGGGGAAATAAGTTTGAGGCCCCTTAGACATATATTGATCACAGATAAATTCCCAGACCAAATGTGGCTCATACCAAAAGCCAAAGCAATTTCAAAAGCCACGAGCAAAAATTGAATAATGTCTGTTTTCATTCCCCTGGCCTGACTGCGATTCCAACCACCATAGTGAATCGTAAAAAACAATGCTATATATGCACATCAAAACCTGAATGTGGCCCTTGTAAAGCCAATTATACTGGAGAGCCTCTTCTGACAGGGCCAATAGCCATTTACCTCCAGCCTATTTAGCCCCGTGTGTATCTTCACAGTATCAACAAGCGTCTCATTTATTTAGGTCTATTTAGATCTGGGAAACGTTCCCATCAAATGAACAGTTGAGTAACAGTGCGGCTCCTCAGTGGTCCCTTGGGGGCCAGAACAAATGCGCTGCGGTTCAAGTTTACATTACTGCAGTGGAGCACACGGCTGATTTATTTCTCAGAGTTCACAAAGGGGCAAGCTGAAATGTGTTTGGAATAAAAGAGATTGATTGGGGATATTTGATCATAATCGTTATTATGAGTTTTGGCTGTACTGACGAGTATTCCTGAGATAAGGATCATTTAAAATCTGAGTAGAATGTGTTTTAAGGCCATTTTTATTCTGCAATTACCAAGAAATCTAAATATAAATGGTAGGGCAAAGGGTTTGACGAACTGTCACTCAAACACTATTTACTCTATTTGCAATTGTTCTTATTTCAGGCTAAAGGGGAAGTGTTATGCGGCCTAAAACATCCAGAATCTTCTTAGTGCGTTCTCTGAGGAGGGATACATTTTTTAAACCGGTTGTCTTCCCACCAAAACCAAGCGTAAAAAGTGTTAAATCTCGTCGGTTTTGTGCCAAAAGCGCGCAGCCAGGTGTGAGTCCTATAGGTGTTATTTTTACGCATGTGTCGCGTTACGTTTCCTATTAGGAGCTACTTCCACCCGGGTGTGAGGATTCACGCCACTCTTTTACCCTGCCAATTGCACTCGATGATGGCCTGTTTGCACTTCATCATCGGGTGATAAGCGGCGCCATTATTATTCTGACTGTGATGAGCGCACGGCCATTCATTCGGTGAATATTGTGTGCTTAGGTGCACTTTTTTTAACCTCGGCGTGATAACGGCGCAGGAGATGTCTTTGTGTACTCAAGTCCAGTTTCGGAGTTAGCTAATTATACAGTCTAGTGCGCGCTAGGCACCAATATGCGTCCAGCTCAATCAGCATAGCAGCTTGGTGGGAGGAGTTGCCATTAAGAGAAATAAGACTTTATTAATGTCACAATGGAGAAATTCACTTGTTACATTATTCAATCGTTATGTAGGCTACTTAAAAAAAAAAATCAAGGAAATAAACTTATACCAACGAGGTTCAATAATAAACAGTATGAAACGCGTTCATAATAACTTGCACTCATTTCTAAATGTTGGTTTTGGCGCAGTTATATGCACAGACTTGCCCAAGAGCACCATGTCAATTTGACCAAAGTGTGGATGTGTTTAGACATGACTCATCTGTCCTTTCGTCACGTGACAACACAGAACAGTTCTAAATAGTCCTGCCTTTCGTTGAAACCTTTTCAGAGTAGAGCCCCAAAGCCCTACGTTTTTCTTGTATGTTAGTATTGTTTGATCTTAAAACACCGCGAGAGCAAAGCCGTGAATGTGAAACACAGACTCTGAAGTCATTTTAGACCCTTCACAAAACATTACATTCCAGTGAAATCGATTAACCACGTGTTGTATGGCGCTGAAAGGCCTAATTAGAACCATACCGCGTGTTGCCTGTCACTTCTCTGCATCATCCATGAGCTGCTCAGAGGAAGCCACATTAAAAGTTATGGTGCACTTGAGTGCTTTGGAAGTCACTCCCCTGCTGCGTTGCGCTAATACTTGGTCATAAGTCAGAAATTGGACGCGTAATGGTGCACCCGGATGGCTGCGCATCATCGCCTGCGCTCCAGTCGGTGACGCCGAACTTCTCTCCCACGCGTAGAAAACCTTCTCTGTGACCACAGCAAACACCGAGGACTGCAAGGGGGCTTACACCGAGCAGGAGCTGTGAATATTCGGCCGCGTGAGCTCTGATAGACCGGCAGATGTGACCTCCACTCCCATTCGCACGGACCACCTGTTCCTCATCACATGCGAGGCTCCGCGCGCGCTAATACGCATGACGCGTCTCACAGCGTGGCCCCGCAATAAAGCATTTAGATTTATTAGACCAATGTAATCCAATCAAACCATGACAAAAGTCCACAGGCGTTCAAATGAAATGACAACAATATACAGATGAGAATTTAAAAAGAATCAGCTTTTTTCCAGATACAGTTCACCGGTAAACAAAAACAAAAAACAGCCAATGTTGTTGCTAAAGAACAACACGGGCCCTCGACACTAAAAGAGCCTCTTTCAGAAAGGGGTTTATCACGCACACTTGTGATAAGGCCCATTGCTCACAGTTTGTTTGGTCCAAATGTCCCGGACACTCAAAGAGCTAATTATTTCGGAGTCAGCTCAGATCTCTGTCAAAGACATTAAGGTGTAATTGAGCGTCTCTCGTGCATTCCTGACATACGTGGCTACTGTACGTGTGCTGCGTAAAGGGGCCACACATATCAAGCGCAGACATCTGAACTACTCATCCATAGCAGAGTAGATATCTTTTTCTTTTCTTTTTCTTTTCTTTATTCCCCATCAGGATGTGCAAGAGAAAGAGAAAGAAGCTGCCCCGTAAATGGCAAAGTGACAGAGGACGCGCACACAAAGCCGGGGCGCGCGATGCGGTTTACGACCACTGTTATGCTGATGCCGATAATGATGGTAATAAGAATTTGGTGCGCTCAGTTGTAAAGCTAATTCTGCTGCTGCCTGAGAACGGAAAAGGACTCCCAATGGGCCCTTCCTCGCGCACTCAAAATGCAAATGCGAGGGAAGTCTTTGCAAAGGGGAGATGTTGATTCATCCAAACTGACCCCATTTGCAGACTGCGTCGAAACTTTACAGGCTTTTTTTTTTTCTTCTTTTGTGCCGCTATTTCCGCGCGGACGCATGATGGAGAGAGTGCGAGAATAATAATCATCTCTGCCCAGGGGCTATTAGCGCGCCCTGTCGTGGTCAATGCGCGCAGGCAATCCGTTTATTTTGACACCTAAGGGAAAAGTGCCCCAGATTGGCTTTTAACATAAAAACATCAGCCGCCACAAGCAAAACGTTTATGTTCTAGGAACCCCGAGGAAAAGGGGAAAAACTCTAATTGCACCCATAATTATTTTATTACCACTCACAAAAGCTATTTGGGATGAAACGCGTCCAAATGTCCACCTAACACCTGTGGCGAGAGGGAATCGAATTTGTATAGCTCTTTTCACATGACAAGTCACCCAAAGTGCTTCACAGGGGGACCTATTTTTTCATTAGAAGAAGATTGTTTTAATGTGGTTCAAGTTCCATATTGTTAAAAACAGACAGAGAGTTCCACAGTTTAGCACAGTCAAAAAACTGTTGGACTAAAACCAATGGCCGCTAGCTGCTCTGCTTTATGACCGCAACACTGGAGGCCGCCATTGCTCCGCCATTGCTATAGTACCTCCATATAGCCACTAGGCCCCCATTGAAAAGCATTGGACTTTAGACACGTTAAAAACAACTTTAACGCCTGGTTTCAATTTTTTTTTAACACTTTCTATGGCTACATATTCCTCCTGAGAAAACGCCGGGTTAGTCACAAAAAAAGAAACCAGGCTGGTTTTCGAAATAATTAAAAAAAATCTCCTACTTAACGGCGGTCGGACTGTTGGCATTGGAGCTGCGCGAGCTACACTCAGCAAGGGCTGAGTCTACAGTGAAGATCCCGCCCTTATGCCCTTATTAGGAAATCTTCGTCAGAGCTGGGGAGGAGGAGTCTGTAAATCCGCCAATTCCCCTCGAACGTGGTCATTATGGTAAACGGGGAGGAGAGAGTATTGACGGTCTATTAATAATATGTCTATGGCCTAAACCCAGGCTTCCACACCACCACTCAAGGGTTCCCCCAACTGTCCATAAAAAGAACTGCATGGCTACCTGGCCCCACCCAAACACACCAAAACAAAGATTTGGTGCTTAAAAACACAATAATAACTTAGGAATTTGTAGCAATTTTAAGGAGAACTAAAACGACTCACTCACACACACCGCTCATAGCTCATGTGTCATATCTCTTTATGGTATGATGGGATATAAAGCAAACAGGCTACTTTTCTTCTGACAGGTATATTCTATACAGTCTACACGCACTGTAAAATCACTTAAAGCATTTGTAAGAAGTCCTGGCTAAATATATTCTAGACTAGTATTATAGTCTGGAAGAGGTATCGTAGTTGTGTCTTTTCCAATAATAAAAGCACGTTATAAGGGCAGGATACCAAAGCGTTTGCACATGTGCTAACACTATACTGGGTGCTTAGCTTCTTACTCCCGCTTTAACCGAGCGCATTTTCTCCAGTTAGGCTTTACCCAAATCGAAAAGCTTCTTGACCTGAGAGCTTACAGCCTAATAGGCCAGGTTAATGCCTCATTTGAAAGCTAAGAAAACTGATCCTAACTTTTATGTAGCGTTGTCGCTGCGTTATTGAAGTTTTGGCATATTTTTGTTGCGTTTTCATAATTTTCTTTGTTGCTTTTTTGTCATGGTTTCGCCACATCTTTGTCACTTTTTGTTGTTGTATTATTGTCGCTTTTGCTGGCATGTTTTGGTCGCTCTTTTATTGCTTGCTTGCTATATTGACATTTTTTTCCCCCAAGAAGCTTTTAGATAAGTGTAATGCCAAACTGGAGAAAATATAGTTCTCTATAGGTTTCTCTTAATAAACTGTGTGCAGTACGCTGTAAAAACTGTCTGATCTTATTTTAAGTGATACTTGCAATTTAGCACCTGGCTTGGTAAATCAGGTCCATAGTGTTTACTTTGGCAAACAAGTAGATATTGATCATATAGTTGTGCGATGTCACGCAGTTAAAACTAAAAATGTATCGTCTCGTTTTCATGGCGATGCTTTTATTGTCAAAATGTGTATTGTGGCGTGAACATTTCCTTTCTGTTGAATTAAAGTGATCATGTGTGTCAATAAAGTGCTTTTATTCCCTGTTTAGCTGCTATAGAAGTTGTCCTAAACAATACGAGCACATGTGTATTACCACACCTTTACACACTGTTGTACGAATACACACTGTCTGACACCGGACTGCCCCCCCCCCCCCACCCCCCTCTCTCGCTCTCACTCTACATTCTCCCTCTCTCCCTCTCCTCCACTTTCCGCTCGCCCGGGCCCTTTGAAATCCGCATCATTTCTGTTTACAAGACTCAAATTGCTTCCACACACTTTATTTTGGGCTGCTAGTGATAGATCCCGGAGAGAGCCGCGCCAGCAAAACACCCCATTTGCTTTCCCCCTCCCTCCTTCCAAATACCTCGACTATTAAACATCAACATACAGTCACCCTGATAAAGCGGTCAGGCCCGGCGACAGAATTTGACTCACAGCGTATTACCGTGTCTGTAAAATGAATGGCTGTGCTTTTGGAAAACTGGCCCGTGTCCATACAGTGCATCTCAAAAGGGGTCTCCTCGCCGCTATACTTCGGAGATTGATGCTTGTTTTAATTGCAGTAAGATTTACAGTTTGGGTGGTCTGGAGACAAGGAAGGCTGCTGTGGAGAAAAAGAAGTGAATGAAAGAAGAAGAAAAAAAAGATGAGCCGCGTGATAAAGCCAGGACTACTTAGTGGGTTGGACACAACACAAAATGGTCGATCATGGCTCCAGTGGTTACTTACTAATGGGCCCGGGGACCAAAGGAGAGACAGAGGATGGGCTTCTCAAACTCAGCTCAGCCAAATGAAAGTGAATCAGCGTCGAACATGGAAAATAAGGATGTTCACATTTCAGGGCTGGAAGGAAATGCAAAGGAGTTAAACGGGGAAAGGAAAAGCCTGGTTAGAGAGGAGGGATGGAGAGAATGATACACTACTGTCACGACCCAATACGTATTACGATACTGAAGGCCCAATACAAGATGTATTACGATACAATATAATCTATTGCACAAGGTATCAATTTATGATTTTTCATTCAAACAAACCGCATACTGCAAGGGCAGCTTTAACCACAGCTCAGTGATTGGACTTCATGTTGACTCACACTTGACTCTAAATGTCTGCATAAATTTGTCTAATTAGCTCAAGGAGTATCCTTAGCCAGAGGGTGTACTCACTTATTCGAACCTGTCCTGTGAATGTTTATATGTTAGGGCCATTAAAAATATGATAATTTATGATATGTAATTTAGGCTAAAGATATATCGTTATCATATCGATATTGAGATATGAACATTAAAGATATTAACATCGAAAAAGCAACGATATATCGTTATCGTATTGATATCGAGATATGAACATTCAAAACATAAAATTGAAAAAGCAAGATATAAACGATATAGATTTTCATGAATAAAACTGCACTCGTTTGTATTATGTTTTAATTTTTCTGAAAAATAATTGTTTTCACCTTACCCATAGTTATATCATATTGTATCGATATCGAGATATCTAGCATGAATATCGAGAAATGAATTTTTTGTCCATATTGTTCAGCCCTAATGTAATTGTTTGGGTGGTATTAGTTTAAGCAGACACGGTTTACTCATTCTTATGATTTTGATGAAGATCAGAATTTTCCTTCTGACTGACCGTCTGTGCTCTGTAGTTGAGAACACTTTTCTTCACTTCTACTCCAGAGTACAGACAATGGCTCAAGAACTCCTGAATGACTGAGAGCTTACACAGACACTTTGCAGAAGCTGTTTTTGTGTTTTTTTTTGTCAATTCAAAATAAAATATATCTTTAAGAACCTCTTTGAAATTCTGTAACCTTAAGACCCAGCGTCTTGATTTTTCTTTCCTTTTTCATTGCTACTAATTTGTTGACATTAAAGTTTTAATCAACAGTTCTAACAGCCAATCATGTGGCCGTGACAGCGCACACAGCTGAGTTAATCATGGATGGATGAGATGAAAACTACAGCCGTTGGAGAAAAAAAGAAAGTCAAAATGAAGCATAACATGTACAACAGGTTCCCTTCTGGGGTCAGGACTCCCCTGAAAAAGAGATTCTTAATCTCAGTGGGACTTTTCTGGTTAAATAAAGGTCAAACAAATAAAAAATAATAATGAGGAAAAAAAGTTACAATTATTTCCCCCCACATCCCCAGCCCTACACTCACGACTAGTATCACATCGAGTCACCGAAAAAATTCAAATGTAAAGTGCTTTATGCAAATAAGATCAGTTATATTGCAGCAGACAGTCAGGGAGGTCCTGGACACACATTAAACTCTGAAACACAGCGATGTTGTGACTAAGCGTCTGAGTGGACAACGTGACACGGTTATGGCTAAAGTCGAGATTTAAAACACCAAGGAAACTTTGCTCTCTGGGCCCAGAAGCCGAACCATTTCCAGTCAATCTATTCGGTGCTCTCTTCTCTCTTTTTTTTTTTAAGCTGCTGGGAAAGCCCTTACTTCTTTTAAAGCAGCTCCATCACCTGCTGTCTTTAATCCATGCATGCTGTTCTCTCCTCTCTCCCTCCCGCTCACACCGCGCTCTTTTGAAGTCGTTGGGGTCCCGGGGCTTTAAAAAGGGTCAGGAAAGGGCAGCCTACTGTCCCATCGGGGGGACCGCTCAGGTTACAGCTGTCCCCTGTGTCAACGCGCGTGTGGGGTCACTGTACTCACTGTACTTCTTCTTCTCTGCTCTGCCTCCCGATCGTCCACCCACGACGCACGGAACTGCCAACGACAAACCTGAATGTGATGTAAGCATGTGCAATACTCGTCTGGGTGGGTTTTCCTCTGGTTAATATGCATGAGTTGCTCATTAATATGCATGACATCATCAAAGTATCGATATCGGCATAAAAAGTATCGGTATCGACTCGTCCCGCAAAATATCCTCCAGCGAAGTTCACCTCAGTTTAACCTCTTAACCCACACCTGAACCGAGCACTCCAGTTTGCCTTTACCCAAATCTGAAAGCTTCTAGGAAAGAGCATCAAAATAGCGACAAAAAAAAAAAAACGAGACAAAAGCGAGAATGAAAATCTAAGAAAAGAGTGAGAAAACGTGATGAAAAAGAAACAAAAACGTGACAAAAATTGCAACAAAAGAGTGCCCAAAAAATGTGATGAAAACCCAATCACGCTGCAGTATTGCCGTGAGTGGGTGGGTTTTACATTTGACTTCAGGTTGGCTCACACTTGACTCTAATGCTGTTTCACAAACGCTCGGCGCTTCAAGCGTCAGGTTACATGAAAATACATGGGGAGCGCCTCCGGAGCGTCGAGAGGCGGCGCGGACGCGCTCCTGTGCGGCGCGTTTGAGATTTCGCGCCTCGAACGCGGCACGACGCGTTGGAGGCGCGTCGGACGCGCGAGCTAGAGTGGGATTGTTGAACTTTTCGAGAAATTCGCGAGCGTCGACAATCAGAGCTTTCTCCAACAGTGACGTACGCTGTAGCTATGCCACCGTCGGTCTGGGCAGATCCTCTGCCGGCTCGCAGATGTAAACAAGTCACGGAGGATTATCCTGTTGTGAACCGGGACTACAGCAGCTCTGGGACTTTTACAAAGACACACATCAGTGTTTCATTTACCTAAACACCCAGGATTAAAAGCGGCAACAAGAAAACTTATTTGAGTGGCTGGATCTGCGCTGGGAATGTGTTTGGGACTTGATGATGCACAGAGCATTCCAAAGCTGCTACAAGCCAATCGATGTGAAAACGAGAAATATGCACGAATAAAGTCTATTAAGCCCCATCTACATAAAGCAAACGTGTAACAATGATCACACACTGATTCAGGCTTGTTGATTTTTAAGTTTATTGCTCACATTTTATCTACAACGGGCCGTAATTTTCTCCCCGAGTTAGCGACGCATAGAAATAAATTATTCTATGCTAGCCGCTTAGCAGCAGATAGCTCGCATTGACCCCCTTGAAAACAAGTATTATGCACTAATCACGTCAATAAAGCCCTTAACTACACAGAACAGCCTTTATGATGGTCACACACTGAGATGGCTTGACGCATTTGTGGTTTACTGCACACACTTTTTTTTTAAATCAACAATGAGCTGTGCGTGATCGCAAAAGCTAACCGGGCTAACCTAGCCTATAGCCACTTGCCACCAATGTCCCTTCAACCGTATGGGCTGGATATGAGCTTAAATACTGGGGATATCCTGCGTAGACCATGGGGGTATAGTTAAAGATCCATAGGACATGGCAGGAGCAAAGAGGGAGACTACAGTAGTTAGCCTCCGAACAACTGTAGTTTACAGGCACGAGCTGTTTCCAAGATGGCTACGAACGCACCCTGAGCTGACGCGCGGCCAGGGCGTCTTGACGCTCTGTGACATTTGTGACAAGCGTCTGACTTCAGTAAGCACAAGCGTCCAACTACGGCCTTGAGGCGCGTTTTTGACGCCCAGGAGGCGTTCGGTCTGAACACGGCATAAATGTCTGCATAAATTTGTCTAATTAGCTCTAGGAGTATCTTTAGCCAGGGGGTGTACTCACTTATTCGACCCTGTCCTGTGAATGTTTATACGTTAGGGCCATTAAAAATATGATAATGTATGACATGTCTTTGTCTTAGCAACAAGAATTTTATCAATACTAATCCCAAACACAAAATATCAAATTTCTCCAGCGCTTTGTTGTTTTAGCTATGTTTTCAAACTTGGTTGTGATGGGCTGAAACGAGGCGTGCTTGATCCAATCAGCAGCAATTATCCCAATAAAAAGCCCGTCTCCTTTAAACCGGCGCCTTCCCAGATTGATGTTACTGTGATAGTGTTATTTGCACTGTAATAGCCATCTATTGCCAGGTTAATGGTTTCCCCTACCACTAAAAACATGTACAATAGGCCAGGAAACAGTTCATTAACCTCCTAACCCCCCACCGAGTGCATTTTCTTATGTTCAGCTTAACCCAAATCTAAAATTCAGTTCAGGTGGGGGTTAAGAGTAAAACTTGTGCTGCCCTGACCCAACAAGGGGAGAGAGATTGCATACGCTTATCATATTTATTATCTCGGAACTAAAAAATGATGCACAATTGACCCACGTGAAGGGAACAGTACCACATTTGAAAACCGCTGCCCTAAAACACATGCCCCCGAAAACACACGCCCCCCTACTGTCCCCAACAACTGTCACACTAGCCAAAACCAAGGAGTCCCGCTGCTTTGAGCCCTCCCTGTACTCTCGCACTTAGCATTATAGGGGGGCCGGATTAAGCCCAAACCAGTGGGGGTTGTTTGGTGGATGGAAGAAGTTGTACCCCCGCAGAGATGGCCAATTATACATCTGGGGTCACACGGAGGGCGGAGGGGTGCACCAAAAAAAAAAAGCCCCACAAAAAAAGGGAAAAATTAGCCTTTCAAATGGCACGCGAAGATCAAACCCTCATCATTTGAGTTCATGCAGTTGAAAGGTTTTAGTTAGCGAACGCCATTGGTACACGGGGGGCATCAGTATGGAAATTTGTTTTAGTTTACAAATATAGTTAAGAGAGAAAACTGGCCATAGCTTCTTGGAAAAAAAGCCTCAATATAGCAAGAAAAACAAGGATGAAACGCGAGTGACAAAAAAAAGCAACAAAAACATGCTTTTCTGAAACCTTTTTGTCACTCTTTTATTGCTTTTCTGTCTCTCTTTTTGTGATTTACTGTAGAAAATGTGCTCTGCACCGGGGACATTTTCTCCAATTTGGCTTTACCCAAATCTAAAAGCTTCTTGAAAAAAGTGTTAAGATAGAGACGAAAACGAGGATGAAAATGTGACAAAAACACGTCAAAAACGCGACAAAAAAGCGACCAAAGAATAACAGTAAAGTGACAAAAAAGCGATGAAAGTGACAAAAAGGTGACAAAAGTGATTAAAAAAAAGTCACAAAAATTTGAACAAAAAAAAGCAAAGCAACAAAAGTGGCAAAAACACAACAAAAAAGTGACAAAAAATTGAAAAAATTGACAAAAAATGTGACAAAAAAAAAAAAAAAAAGTAACAAAAAAAGTCACACAAAAAACTGGCCATATGCTAGGGGTTTTTGACCTTGTTGCCCTGGTAAGCCCATCCATCCATTTTCTTCCTCTTTATTCGGGGCCGGGTCGCGGGGGCAGCAGTCTCATCAGAGATGTCCAGACTTCCCGATCCACGCACACCTCCTCCAGCTGTCCCGGGGGGACCCAGAGGCAACACCAGGCCAGCTCGGAGACATAGTCCCACCAGCGTGTCCTGGGACTTCCACGAGGCCTCCTCCCAATAGGACATGCCTGGAGCACCTCCCGAGGGAGGCAACCAGGAGGCATCCGGAACAGATGCCCTAGCCACCTCAGCTGGCTGACCATACTTGCCTATGGGTCCCATTAATTCTGGACTGTTAGAAACTGAGATTGTGTTTAAAATTGATGATGATGATGTCTGATATAAAACATTATGACATTCAAATGACGTCTAAAAAAGTGTGTGAAGTAAACGACCAGTTGATTAAAAAAAAAAACACTTGAAATCCATTCATGTAATTGGATATTTTACATTCTTTATTGCTTTGCTGATGGAGTATGGGCTGGACTTAGGTCACATGACTCTGGTATCCTATGCTTGTGACACCTGTTGAGCCAGCCACATTCTTTTAGACCCTCCTCATAAAAAAAAAATCCCTTTCACTGTCCCCTATTTTTATTTTAGCTCTGCCCTCAATGTCCCCTTCATGTTCAGGCGACTTCCTTCACAGGCGACTTCTCAATGTCCTCTTTTTCTCCCGCAGTAAAGCCATAATGAGTAAAACATTGACACACTTTTGACAAACTGTCATAGGGGTTAAATGCAGCAAAATTAGGGGCATTTTCAACAGCTGGTTTAAGGAGAAGGGTCTGGATGCAGTGGAGGGGCACGTGATCAGTGGAGCTCCAGGAAATGATCTCACCTTTGCAAGGACAACACTATCTTAAACTAATCGAAACTAACCCTAACCCTAACCTTAAAGGGATATTTCAGGATTGTTGACATTTTTGACATTTCCTAGTTATCCAGAGTGTTGTTGATGTCTGGAGATATTTTTTTCTTAAATTCATGCAGTTCTTATATTTGAAGAGTCTAGTGGCGCTAGGCTAGGCAAGGCTAAAGCATTTCTATGGTATCAGTTAGCCTGCATTAAAAACAGTCTGACCCACTCCACAGTGCACCTGAGGCAAATCACTTATAATCACTAACAATATAAATGTCTGTGTCGATAGAATCATTTTAACCATTTTGCATTTAACATAACTTATATTTGAGCAGCATCAGCTTCGTGGCTGTAAGCTAACGCAGCGGCGGAGTGATCTGCGAGAAAATAGTCCTTCATAATGCGGTAATTCATGTGTTACAAGGTCAGTTATACGTTATAAGTGATTTACCTCAGGTGCACTCTGGAGTGCGCCTGACTGTTTTTAATGCAGGCTAACTGATACCATAGAAATGCTTTAGCCTTGCCCTAGCCTAGCGCCACTAGACTCTTCAAATATAAGAACATGAATTAAAGAAAAAAATATCTCCAGACATTAACAACACTCTGGATAACTAGGAAATGAGGCCCTGTGTCAAAAATCCTGAAATATCCCTTTAAGGATAGTGGAGTGTACAAAAGGCGTTTTATTGAAATGAACTAAATGTTGCGGGGGGGAAAATTAGTCATTATTTCCATTTCAGAATGGAAAAAAGAAACACTGATAAACATTTAATCTTATTCGGGAGTTGTTATGAGATGGAAACCTTTATGATCTTCCAGGGTAGTGATGCC
Organism: Neogobius melanostomus; assembly: GCA_007210695.1. Classification (NCBI taxonomy): domain Eukaryota; kingdom Metazoa; phylum Chordata; class Actinopteri; order Gobiiformes; family Gobiidae; genus Neogobius; species Neogobius melanostomus. The sequence goes on from VHKM01000026.1 coordinate 2,653,564, forward strand.
TACAGGCTTGTAGCCAGCTGCATTCATCTTTTTCAAGAACTATGAAGGAAAACTATAAAGCAGATTTATATTCTTTATTAATCCCATCAGTCGAGTATTTTGTTGTTGTTGTTGTTGTGGTGGGACTGCCTAGTGATTTTCTGGATCTACAATTGGAAAATATTTTTGGTTTCTTTGTTCCCTTTTTTAATTAATTACTACAAGAACCACTTTTTTGTTTGTTTACACAGAACCTTTCGAACCACAAGCAATTTGAAACAAAACGTTTACTGGGAAGGTGAAGAAACTAACTAAGTACAGAACTAAATGGGTACTAAATTTGATCTAAATGTTCTATACTTTCTTTATTGACCAGATTGTTTGCAGACTGTGAACAATGTTTTTATGACTCACAGACTCACACTGGGCACATAGAGAGCCGCTGGTAGGACCGTCCTGGACACCCCTTCATCAAGATAACAGGACAGTATACTAAATACTCCAAACGTCACCGCGACAAAGCCAGCCCCTCAAACTTCTCCACCACCTTCCGAACCGACCCGAAGGCTACCCCCCTCCGCCACACCGCCCCCTCTGAGCTCCGTGTCCCGCTGTATCTGGAGTCCTTACTGTGGAAGACCAGAGGCGGCGGGGGGAGGCCGGAGCGCATCTTCAGCCTGCCCTGTCCCAAACCGAACGCCGGCACCAGTCCCCCCGGGCCGAACCGGGTGGGTAACGTGGCCAGGTGCTCCTGGGACAGGGCGTTGTAGAAACTCAACGCGCCTCCGTTGGTGTTGAGGAACAGTCCGATGGTTTTGATCCCGGGGGGTACGCTGTAGACGGGCTCCACCGCTCCGTCGTACACGCACGAAAAATGAAAGCCTCGTCTTTCCAACCACCAGCCACGAGAAGTGTCCAGGGAGCGCACACCTGTAGGAAACATCACGGAACTTTAATAGAAGAATTTGAGCTGTAAGAATGCTGATATTGTACAAGTGCAGTCACTTTTTTCACATTTGTTTTCATTGCTTTTTGTCAATTTGTTGCCACTTTTCTGTCCTCTTTTGTGGCGTTTTTGTCACTTTTTTGTCACTTTTTGTCACTTTTTGTCACTTTTTGTCACTTTTCATCGTTTTTTTCACTCTACTGTTATTCTTTGGTTGCTTTTTTGTTGCGTTTTTGTCACATTTTTGTCACTTTCCTGTTCCTCTTTGTGGCGTTTTTGTCACTTTTTAATCTAATTTTGTCACTTCTTGTCTATTTTGTCACTTTTCTGTCCTCTTTTGTGGCGTTTTTGTCACTTTTTGTCACTTTTTGTCACTTTTCATCGTTTTTTTTTCACTTTACTGTTATTCTTGGTTGCTTTTTGTTGCGTTTTTGTCACATTTTTGTCACTTTCCTGTTCCTCTTTTGTGGTGTTTTTGTCACTTTTTAATCTAATTTTTGTCACTTCTTGGTCTAATTTTTGTCACTTTCCTGTCCCTCTTTGTGGCGTTTTTGTCACTTTTTTGTCACTTTTTGTCACTTTTCATCGTTTTTTTTTCACTTACTGTTATTCTTGGTTGCTTTTTGTTGCGTTTTTGTCACATTTTTGTCACTTTCCTGTTCCTCTTTTGTGGCGTTTTTGTCACTTTTTAATCTAATTTTCACTTGGTCTAATTTGTCACTTTTCGTTGTTTTTTTTTGGTGTCACTTTACTACTGTTATTCAGTAAAGTGACAAAAAAAAGGGCTACTAGTGATTCCTCGGGTCTCCAAAATCACTGTAGGAGGAAGAGCCTTTAGCTCCAAGCTCCGGTTTATGGAATAAACTCCCAGCTCACGTTACAGAAGCAGACACAGTCCCTACATTTAAGACTAGGCTCAAAACGTACCTCTTTGAATTAGCTTATGATCAGGTCAGTTAGGTAAAGCTCTAACCCACAGCCTGAAGTAAAGCTGCCTTAGAAGAAACACTGCTGTGGGAAGTACGGTACACTGAGCGCTATCCTCTTCTTCTTCTTACTGCAAACTTTGTCTCATTATGATACAATATTTATTTATCTGTAGTCTGTTCATTACTATTCACATGGTGTCTCCTGTCCCACTCCCCCTCGGAGTGTCTGTCTAGATCGAGCGGAGGAACCCGGCTGAAAGGAGGAACCCTGCCTACTGGATTGACAACAAGGACTGGACGGTCTGCGATCTTGGCCCGTCTGCTGAGGGGACTCCCATCGGCCCTGGGTCTCTATAGCCTGTTCGTCCATGGGAGTGTATCTCTCCTTCTGTGGTTCTCCCCAAGGTTTCTCTCTTCTCCCACTGGGTTTTTGAGTTTTTCCTTGCCGTGCTGGAGAGTCTAAGGACAGGGGACACCCGCGCCCGCTGCTGACGCTTATTTGGACATTATGTTTGCCTGGATACTTGATTCGCCTGAACTTTACATTGTCTTATTTACTGCTCTGTTTTATTGCCTTAATGTTTGGTGCAGCCCTATGAGGCAACTCCTGTTGTGATATTGGGCTATACAAAACCATTGATTGATTGACTCTTTTGTCACTTTTTTGTTGCGTTTGTCACATTTTTGTCACTTTCTTGTTCCTCTTTTGTGGCGTTTTTGTCACTTTTTTATCTATTTTTTGTCACTTTTTTGTCTAATTTTTTTCACTTTTTCATCGCTTTTTTGTCACTTGACTGTTATTCTTTGGTTGCGTTTTTGTCACTTTTTTGTTGCGTTTTCATCCTCATTTTCGTCACATTTTTGTCACTTTTCTGTCTATCTTTTGTGGCGTTTTTCGTCACTTTTTTGTCTAATTTTTGCAACTTTTTGGTCTAATTTTTGTCGCTAGTTTTTTCAGGAAGCTGTTAGATTTGGGTAAAAAAAAGCCTCGTGTTTCGAACCACCAGCCTCGAGAACTGTCCAGGGAGCGCACACCTGGAGAAAACATCATGGACCTTCAATAGAAGAATTTTAGCTGTAAGAATGCTGCTATTGTACATGTTTTAGTCAAATGCAAAAGTCCTCCTCATGCATCATGTTGGAAGTATGTAAAGTGAGGGTGACAGGTCTATTTCTTTCTTTTCCAGGTGAAGGCGGGGCTTGCTCCTCAGTCACGGGTCTGCTGAGCTCACAAACTAAACAACTTGACTCAGGTGCTTTACCGATCCTGTAGAGGGCGCTGTTACAGACATCCACCTCCCAGTAATACTGCCCCTGTCCAATCAGGACGTCTCCTCTCAGCTCGGCCATGGGCTGCACCGCCGAGCGTTCCGATCCGGCCGGCGAGGCTGGTCCTGAGCCTGGTATGTGGCCGTCCGGGATGAGTTGGAGAGACGGATGGATGGAGGGACGTGGGAGGAGTCCAAAGCAAAATACAGACCTGAAATGGACCAACAGGAAATCGTTTTGTTTGTTTTTTTACACTCAGTCATGTTGAGACTTCAGTTTACACACATCTAAAAGCTTCTTGAAAAAAAGCCTCAATATAGCAAGAAAAACAAGGATGAAAACGCGACTGACAAAAAAAAGCAACAAAAGAGCGACAAAAACATGCTTTTCTGAAACCTTTTTGTCACTCTTTTATTGCTTTTTTTGCCTCCGTCCTCCGCACCGAGGACATTTCACCAGTTTGGCTTTACCCAAATCTAAAAGCTTCTTGAAAAAAGTGTTAAGATAGAGGCGAAAATGAGGATGAAAATGTGACAAAAACACGACAAAAACGTGATAAAAAGCGACCAAAGATGAAACAGTAAAGTGACAAAAAAGGGACAAAAAAGGGACAAAAACGTGCTGGAAAAGCAACAAAAGGTGGCAAAACACAACAAAAAGTGACAAAAAATATGACAAAAAAAGTCACAACAAATTTGACCAAAAATGACCAAAAAGTGACAAAAACGTGCTGGAAAAGCAACAAATAGTGGCAAAAACACAACAAAAAAGTGACAATAAAGCAACAAAAAAGTGACCAGTGAATAACAGTAAAGTGACAAAAAAGTGGCAAAAAGGTGACAAAAAGTGCTGGAAAAGCAACTAAAAGAGGCAAAAACACAACAAAAAATGACAAAAAAAATCACAAAAAATGTGAAAAAAGTGACCAAAAATGACCAAAAAGTGACAAAAAGGTGACAAAAAACGTGCTGGAAAAGCAAAAAATAGTGGCAAAAACACACACAAAAGTGACAAAAAATTGACAAAAAAGTCACAAAAAGTGGCAAAAAAGCGACAAAAACGTGCTGGAAAAAAGACAAAAACGCTTCAAAAATATAATAAAAACGCAGCGACAACAAAGTTGTGATCTCTTTGTAGGTCTTAGCTTTCAAATGAGACGTTATACTGTTGCTCTCCAGAAGCTTTAGATTTGGGTAAATCCGAACAGTAGAAAGTGTGCTCGGGTTAAAAGGTTCATAACTCTAATGTTCCTCATGCTTTTGCTGATATTGCACTCTTTAGACACCAGATGTCTTTATATATTTAACTACATGTACTTTAATTCCTCAGAAGAATCAATCAATGTTGATTGTTGATAATAATGAATCACCATGTACGGTCTGCTCCATCTCCTCATCCTGAATGTCTGTGTCGCCATCTGCTGGACAGTATGAGGGAGTGGCTGAGTGGAGAGGCATTCCAGCTTCTGAAGGACCCGGAGTTGTCCTGATGTGTCTGTTAGAAATGTCCTTCAATGAAGCAAAGAACAAGTACAGTTATAAGCAGTGCTTTTTCCACAAACATTAACCTCCTAATCCCCGCCTTAACCAAAATGCATTTTCTCCAGTTCAGCTTTACCCAAATCCAAACGCTAAGACCTACAAAACTCATTTAAAGGTCTGTACCATGCTATTTTAGCCATTCCAAAGTAAAGTATAGGCATTTATATGATATATTGTACCTCTATCACTATGGAGTACTCATTTTTGAGAAGTATTTTGGGGGGTATTTTCCCTACCCGGAAGACAAGACGCTTCGATTCAGTTAACTCCGCCCCTCTCTCCGCTCATTCCACATTCACAGTATTATAAATATAAATATCGCTGCAAAAAGTGAAGTTACTTCACAGTTATAAGGAGTTGACATGTGCAACACAGTTTCATAAATGGCTAACACACACGCTAACACGCGTTTTGATTGACTCACCGCTCAGCATGGCCTCCCCATCGGGGTTATGAGAATGCGTTGGTTATAAAAGTTAATCCACTTCGATTCTGGCCAAGGTTCACCAAGCATCCATCAGGTTGGTTGATATAGTCGCTGAATCCCAGAAAGAAATTCCAACTTCTGGCGAGTGCACTCTTCTTTAGGAAGGTTGAATAGTCCTCCTCGTAGCCAAAACAAGGATCTAATAGAGCCAAATGCGCATCCGGACAAAAAAAAAAAAAAAAAAAAAAAAAAAAAATTATCGTTGGGCAAGCAAAATGAACAGGCGGTGTCTAGAGTAGGTTAGAAAGAGCTCCGTCTTCCACAAACAATGCACCCTCCGGCCGCGGGAGCGTTTGCTTACTGTCCCGGGACAGCACAGATGGTCGGAGACGGAGAGTTTTTTTGTTTGTTTGTTTTTTTCTTTTTTTTCTTTATTGCTCTCTTACAACAACAAAAAAACTGTTTTATAAATTAAAATCAGGCTGTAAGGCATTACATTACAGACGTAGAGCACTTCCGTTCCTTTGTGACGACACAACTGAACAGCTCAGTCGTTTACCAGGAGAGGGCGGAGCAGCTGCTCAGAGAGCAGGATTCAGGAGGATTACTTAGAACTGCGTGAATGAAGCCAAAAACCGCTCTGGGGGTGTTTTTAATAAGGAAATAGCATAACAACATGGTTAAAAACCATGTCGATTTTGCATGATATAGGACCTTTAAACAGATATTTTTCCTTGCGCTTGTAGTCACTTTTTTTGACTATTCTTTCATTGCTTTGTTGCCACTTCTGTGTTTAATCACATTTTCATCACATTTTGTCTCATTTTTGTCACTTTTCTTTTGCTCTTTTGTGGCGTTTCAGTCGCTTTTTTTGTCACTTTACTGTTATTGTTTGGTTGCCTTTTTTTTGTTTTTGTTTTTTTTTGCGTTTTCTTCCACATTGTCGTCTCATTTTTTCCACTATTTTCAAGAAGCTTTTAGGCAAGGCAAGTTTATTTGTAGAGCACAATTCATACACAAGGCAATTCAAAGTGCTTCACAGTTGCATAAAATTACAAGAAAACAGATCAAATCAATCAATAAAACATCAACATAAAGTTAATCAATGACAGTAAAAGGCAAGAGTGCAGATAAAATACTTTCAGTTTTCATATGCACGGGTAAAAAGGCTGTTTTCAGCCTGGATTTGAACATTGTCAGAGTTGAGGCCTGTCTCACATCCTCATGAAGACTGTTCCAGATTTAGCTGCATGAAACTGAAACGCAGCCTCACCGTGTTTATTATTGACTCTGGGAACCACCAGGAGACCCCTCCCTGAGTTCTCAGGGCCCGAGATGGTTCATACGGCTCTAACATGTCAGAGATGGACTTTGGTGCTAAACCATGAAAAGACTTGTACACAAGCAGAGCTGTTTTAAATTCTATTATCTGAGTGACAGGAAGCCAGTGCAGAGACCGGAGCACTGGACTAATATGGTCGTATTTCCTGGTTCTTGTCGTGACTCGAGCAGCAGCGTTCTGGATGTACTGCAGCTCTAACATGAGCAGGCCGTTACAGTAGTCTAACCTGCTGGAGACAAATGCATGGATGAGTCTCTCCAAGTCTGGTTTTGACACTATTCCTCTGATCTTAGCAATGTGTTTCAGATGGTAAAAAGCTGATGATGTTATTGCTTTGATGTGGCTGTTTAGATTAGATGTTTTAGATTTGGGTAAAGCCAAACTGGAGAAAATGTGCTCGGTTCAGGTGGGGGTTTTAATATACTTATATGCATTATATTCTAAGTCCGAGTTCTAAGTACAAGTTAGCAGATTTGTGTGTCTATTTTTCCCACCTAAATGTATATATAACCAATGAGACCTCAGAACAGGCTTACATTAGCCCCCTTACCTGTTCATTTTGCTGAGCCGAATCCCCTCTCTCCTCAGCGGGATGTCCAGAGCTCAGTCTGGGATATTTCGGGAGGCAGGAAACGGCAGAAGACCAAGTCCTACATGGCAATTCTACAGGACGTCCACAGCAGGAGCACAGCACTGCACAGGGGTTTAGTCCGGGATAAAGAGCGGCTTCTGACTTCGTCCTCTCTGCTTCTATGCAGTGCGCACACATGGGGTGAGAGCAAGGCAGGATCAGAGCTGAACCCACGGACTGCCCAGGACACGAGGGGCACACGGAGAGCTGCTGCAAAAGACCGTCCTCTTCGGCTCGTTCAAAATATCCAAAGTGCGATGTTTGACCAGGGCTAATGGACATAGCCACACGTTTGAGTTCAAAACGACACAAATAGGTTTTAGGTCAACCCCCGTTTCCTCCAGTTCAGCTTTTTCGACTGGATCTTACAGCCTACAGGCCAGGGAAACGCCTCATTTGAAAGCTAAGGCCAAGAAAATGAACCAATCTTCTTTCTTTCGCTGTGATTGTCACGTTTTTGTCTTTGCTTTTTTTTGACCTGTTGTGGTCACATTTTTGTGGATTGATCACAATTACATCGCACAATAAAACAACAACAAAATGGCACCATGAAAAGCAAAGAAAACTGACGAAAATGTGACAAAAAAGCAATGAAAAAACGAAAACGTGATAACAAAACAAGGAAGAAGCGTAGATGAGTTTTGAAGGTCTTAGCTTTCAAATCAGCCGTGATTACACTGGCCTAGAGGGGGTGAGCTATCAGGTCAAGAAGTTCTTAGATTTGGGTCAAACTGGAGCAAATGTGCTGGGTTAAGGGGTTAAAGAAGCAGAAACAAAACTCCTAAGCTACATTATCTTAAAATGATCACTGTTGTAATTCAAGACAATAAATCCCAGTACGTTTCCTGTACTTTTACATCTACTGGTGCTTACCCCTTGAAAAAAAGCAATAGCATATCATGTGCGATAGTGCTTACGAACATCGTAAACAATGCCTCAAATCAATGATATCTCTGATATTCTCTTGACAGTAAGGTAGCATGCTGCGTATAGAGCATAGACTGTTAAAAAGAATAGACAACTCCTCCTCACTCCTCCCTGTTTACCATAATGACCACGTTCGAGGGGGAAATCATGGCGGATTTACAGACTCCTCCTCCCCAGCTCTGACGAAGCATGTTCCTAATACGGGCATAAGGCCGGGATCTTCACTGTAGACTCGGCCCTTGCGTGACGTGTAGCTCGTGCAGCTCCGATGCCAACAGTCCGACCCTCATTAGTACGAGATTTCAAAAATTTTCTTTCGAAAACCAGCCTGGTTTCTTTAAATGTAGCTAACCCAGCGTTATCTCAGGAGGAATATGTAGCCGTAGAAAGTGTATAAAAAATAGAAACCAGGCGTTATAGTTGTTTTAACGTGTCTAAAGTCCAATGCTTTTCAATGGGAGACTAGCGACTATATGGAGGCACTACAGCAATGGCGGCCTCCAGTGTTGCGGTCATAAAGCAGAGCAGCCAGCGGCCATTGGTATAGAGTTCGGGAAATTCCACAGTTACTATGGAGATTGGCCATCTTTGCAGCTATTAGCATACATTTCCATTGACTAACATGAGCTAAAACAGTATAAAAAGTGGAGAAAAAAGCCGTGGAACAGCGTCATAAGCTGCTGAGTTACTGCTGGTAAATACATCTAACTCACTGTGGTGTCCAAGTGTTTTAATGTGCACAATAACTCCAGTAATTTAAAATCTCCATTAGTTTACAATTGCTGCTAATCCTATAATGCTTAGCGATATGACATCACATTCCCGACCTCTATAGATACCCTGAAAGCTTATCGCTATCCGACAAAAGACAGGTTTCACTCACATTCTCAATCTGAGAAACCATGAACACTGACTATAAACACGGACACTGCCTGACAGAGCGCAGTTGGTTGCCTTATGGTCAGTGGAGAAGGGGAAAGGGCTGGAGAGCTACAAAAAAAAAGAAAAAAAAAGCCTAAAACAAATCCCACACAGGCAGGTTACATCCATCAAGTTGTCAATAAGTCCGCTGTTGTCGGGCCTCGTCTCAAAACGTTCCTCAAATATATATTCAGCTGTCGGGGGAGTAAGTCCCTTTGTTGTACCATCTCTGTTTCCCCTGTTGCTGCTCCAGTGACCGGGGAATAGATAAAAGACGCTGCGCGCACAGAGAGGAGCCCGGATTGAGAGGGGGCACTTCAGGTTTGAGTGTTTCCATGGAGACGGTCCTACCAGGAAGGACGCACAGCCCCCTCTCGTGTTGGTGCATTTGTTACCGTTTTAATGAACGTACGATCGCGAAGGGAACAAAGCCCTGGAGAGCAATACCGGGGAGGGGGGGGGGGGTTCCCTATCCACTAAAAACACATACAATAGGGTCATCTCTGGTGCCAGGAGTCCCCTCAAACAGAGATTCTGCTCATGCTCTGCTTTCCTAGTTAACCTCTTAACCCCCGCACATTTTCTCCAGTTTTACTCAAATCTAAAAGACGTAAATGAGGATGGAAACGCAGCAACAACAAAAAAAAACAGGCGACAAACACGCAGCAAAACAGGCGACAAGAAAGTGATGGAAAAAGCAACAAAGACATGACAAAAATGGAACAAAGCAGGTTACAACAAAGCGACAAAAACGTAACAAAAACATGACAAAAAAAAGTGACAAAAATGCAACAAAACAGGCGACAAAAAAGTGATGAAAAAGCAACGAAAACGTGACAAAGTCTGGACAAAAAAAGCAACAAAAATTAAAGCCGCAAGCGGCATCGAACGGCCCTCGCGGGCCGTGCCTCCTTTAGTGCCTCCATTGCCGCGCCATAACCCTACCGAGGGCGCTAGTGCGATCACACTACATTTTATTGCCCTGATGTGCCATAAATCTTTCTCAGTAAACATCCAAACTACATTTTTAGCCTCTCCATGTGAATAATGGCTCCAACCTGCAGAGGGCGCTAGCGCGCCCAAAATCTTTTTTATTTCACAAGCAGCATCAGACGGCCCTGACGGGCCGTACTTCCATGACTACTGTCCAGAAGCTCCTTACAGAGGTCGCTAACGCGCAGAGCCGGTTTTTCCTATACGCAAACTACGCAAGGTGCGTAGGGCCCCCGCAGCCGTAAGGGCCCCGCATCTCAGTCAAACTACGGTGTTTTTTCATTTATTAATCAATGCGTTGTTACGGGGACAGGCTCTCTGACAGCGCTCACTCACACTCCTCCTACTTTTAAAACACCAAAACGCAGCAGTCTGCTGAAGTGGATGAGCAGGAGAAACCTACCGCCTTCCCCCGTCACTCCCAAGGCACGAGTGCTTCTCCCCTTCGCGTCCCCGCTTAGCTGTCTGTCTGTCTCCCGGTGCTCATTTCGCCTCCTGTGCGACTGCATGTCACCCATGTCCGGGCGCTGCTCTCATGTTTTCTCTGCTCGGACTCAGGGCTGCATCGCCACACACTCATTTAAACTCTCCTCTTATTGTCTCTAGCGGAGGATCAGGACAGTAGTTTGGCAAATAGACGAGAGTAAAGTCGTTCTACGTGACATGGTCAAAGAGGAGTTGAATCCACACGGTTCTCATGAGCACAGTTTACTTACAGTAACTCTGGTTCGCTTAATGTGCACAGTCTAAAACTAATTGGGCTACTCACAGGCTAATTCTCAGTAGTAAGACCGTCAGGTGCAGGTTTTAGTTTTAAATCAGTGGTTCCCAAACTGTGGGTCAGGGATCAAAGGTGAGAGAATGGGACCATTTGCCATTTACCATTTTAAAAAGTGGGGGAAATAGACTAGTAGTAGTCCTGAATCCCAGTCTTGCAGTGGCTTAGTGGCAAGGCAAGGCAAGGCAAGTTTATTTGTAGAGCACAATTCATACACGAGGCAATTCAAAGTGCTTCACAGTTGCAGAAAAAATTACAAGAAAACAGTTAAAATCAATCAATAAAACAACAACACAAAGTTAATCAATTACAGTAAAAAGCAAGAGTGCAGATAAAATACTTTCAGTTTTCATATGCACGGGTAAAAAAAGCTGTTTTCAGCCTGGATTTGAACATTGTCAGAGTTGAGGCCTGTCTCACATCCTCATGAAGACTGTTCCAGATTTTGGCTGCATGAAACTGAAACGCAGCCTCACCGTGTTTATTATTGACTCTGGGAACCACCAGGAGACCCCTCCCTGAAGTTCTCAGGGCCCGAGATGGTTCATACAGCTCTAACATGTCAGAGATGTACTTTGGTGCTAAACCATGAAAAGACTTGTACACAAGTCTGTGTGGTTCTCACACAGAAGGCCAGGGCCTGAATTGAGGTCATTATGTTCCACTTCTGCCCTGCACTACTGCACAGTGGAACTGTTTTTGACAGGTTTACTCTTCATCGAATAGCCATGGGATGCGTAGGTACTAGGCCCGTGATTTTTGCTTAGGGCCCCAGAAGGGCCAGCACCGGCTCTGCTAACGCGCTGTAATTGTGTATAATGTGAGATTTAGGTGTCAGTCCCATTAGATTAACATGGGGGCCCCGGGCATCACCATGGCAACACCGTACAAAATAAGGTATGGGTCCTATTGGCTTTTTTGATCGGATGCCATCAGCTATTTTTGTACCGAATTTCATCCATTTCCGAGAAACTAATTTTTTTCCGATAATGCATTTTTTCTTCTCAGCCTAGAGGGGGCGCTATCGCGCCCAATGTCACTTTTTGACATTTGTTGTGTCCGGGGGTGAAAGGTGAATAAAATTTATATTTCCGATTTTTAATGGCAGTTTGTTTGTGCGAATGGGAGCATTTTGTTGTTTACGATAAGTCGCAAAATTCTTCGTAAAGATTGCGGCTTCGCCGCAAAGAAACCGTAAAACTTAGCAAAATAATTTGGATAACTTTTGATGCCCAACATCTCGAGATGAGCTGGAGCGATTTGGAGCTCATTTGGTGAAAGGCCCTAGGAGGAGTTCGTTAAAATGCGATATCAGCGAAAACGCTGACTCAGCATTTCCCCACCTTCCTGTCAAAATGGCGGACTTCCGGTTTGTCTGGGGGCGTGGCCACAATAATATTTTTTGTTTGTCGTCACATGACGAATGTCTGTACCGAATCTCGTCGCTCTACGACAAAGTTGACGTTGGCCCCTCCTCCATAGGCGCAATGTATTTTCACTTTTGTAGGTGGCGCTGTTGCGCCATTTTTTCTTTCCCCAATATGAAACACATATTTTCATTAATTTTTCACCGGACCTGAATTTTGGGCAAAGTTTGGTGAGTTTTCGACTATGTTCAGGGGGTCAAATTCCTGCTCAAAGAGCAGAAGAAAGAAAGAAAGAAAGAAAGAAAGAAAGAAAGAAGAAAGAAAGAAAGAAAGAAAAAAGAAAGAAAGAAAGAAAGAAAGTTTTCGTGCGCTCCGCGCACCTAGGTACAGTGCGCTCTGCGCACTGCGTTGCGATTACAATAGGCCCTTGCGACGGCAGGCCGCTCGGGCCTAATTAAAGTCGCAAGCGGCATCGAACGGCCCTCGCGGGCCGTGCCTCCTTTAGCGCATTTGTAACCCTACCGAGGGCGCTAACGTGCCTACTACATTTTATTGCCCTGATGTGCCATTAATCTTTGACAGTAAACATCAAAAGTACATTTTTAGCCTCTCCATGTGAATAATGGCTCCAACCTGCAGAGGGCGCTAGCGCGCCCCAAATCTTTTTTATTTCACAAGCAACATCAGACGGCCCTATCGGGCCGTACTTCCATGACCACTGTCCACAAGCTCCTTACAGAGGGCGCTAACGCGCTGTAATTGTGTATAATGTGAGATTTATGTGTCAGTCCCATTAGGATAACATGGGGTGCCTCGGTCGTCTCCATGGCAACACAGTACAAAATACGGTATGGGTCTCATTGGCTTTTTTGATCGGGATGCCATCAACTATTTTTGTGCCGAATTTTATCAATTTCCAAGAAACTAATTTTTTCCCCATAATGCATTTTTTGTTCTCAGCCTAGAGGGGGCGCTATCGCGCCCAATGTCACTTTTTGTTGTGTCCGGGGGCGAAAGGTGAATAAAATGTATATTTCCGATTTTAATCGGAGTTCGTTTGTGCGAATGGGAGCAATTTGTTGTTTACGATAAATCGCAAAATTCTTCGTGAAGATTGCGGCTTCGCCGCACACAAACCGTAAAACTTAGGCAAAAAATTTGGATAACTTTTGATGCCGCACATCTCTAGATGAGCTGGAGCGATTTGGAGCTCATTTGGTGAAACGCCCTAGGAGGAGTTCGTTAAAATGCGACGTCAGCGAAAACGCTAATAATATTTCTTGCAAAAACAATATAGTCGCTTTCGCGACGACAACATATTATACATTTTTGGAAACCTCTCAACCACCCCACGCAGCCGTGGGGCTCGGAGGTTGATGAGGAGCGTATGACAGTTGGCCATTTAACCCCCATTCATTTTCATGCAATTATAAGTATACAGGCCCCACACCAGAGGTGTGGGCAGTCACTCTTTACACGGTGAGTTTACGTTTGACATGGGGACAGCGCTTCGCGCTGTTTTCGTGCGCTCCGCGCACCTAGGTACAGTGCGCTCTGCGCACTGCGTTGCGATTACAATAGGCCCTTGCGACGGCAGGCCGCTCGGGCCTAATAATAATAATATTTTTTGCAAAAACAATATCGTCGCTTTCGCGACGACAACATATTATACATTTTTGGAAAGCTCTCAACGACCCCCACGCAGCCGTGGGGCTCGGAGGTGGATGACGAGCGCGACAATGACAGTTGGCCATATACCCCCATTCATTTTCATGCAGTAATAAGTACAAAGGGCCCACACCAGAGGTGTGGGCAGTCACTGTTTTACACGGTGAGTTTACGGTTGACAGGGGACAGCGCTTCGCGCTGTTTTCGTGCGCTCCGCGCACCTAGGTACAGTGCGCTCCGCGCACTGCGTTGCGATTACAATAGGCCCTTGCGACTGCAGGCCGCTCGGGCCTAATAATATTTCTTGCAAAAACAATATAGTCGCTTTCGCGACGACAACATATTATACATTTTTGGAAAGCTCTTAACCACCCCCACGCAGCCGTGGGGCTCGGAGGTTGATGAGGAGCGTATGACAGTTGGCCATTTAACCCCATTCATTTTCATGCATATAAGTATACAGGCCCACACCAGAGGTGTGGGCAGTCACTCTTTACACGGTGAGTTTACGTTGACATGGGACAGCGCTTCGCGCTGTTTTCGTGCGCTCCGCGCACCTAGGTACAGTGCGCTCTGCGCACTGCGTGCGATTACATAGGCCCTGCGACGGCAAGGGGGTATACGGCCCTTGCGTATGACAGTTGGCCATATACCCCCATTCATTTTCACAGAAGGACGGCCTCATGGTTCTAACCGGGCCTGTTGGTCTCTCATAAGAGGCTTCTGAACCGCTCTTTGTCTGACCCGTCTCCTAGGACCTGTTTGCCATGGGAGACCCTACCAGGGGCACCAAGCCCCCGACAACAGAGCTCCCAGGATCATTCGGGCGCTCAAACCCCTCCACCACGTTCAGGTGGCGGTTCCAGGAGGGGATGGGGGGGGGGTTAAATAATGAAAGAAAAACTATTAATAATAGGATTACTGCTACTATTACAAGTACAATGACAATTACTACAACTACTACTACATATACAACAACCACTATTACAACTCTGTCAGTAAGTAACACAGACCATTTTAGAGGCCGCTCAATCTATATGTCTCCTGTCGTTTCATTATTCATTGACTGATAGTGGTGTAACCAAGCAACTATGGGCCTATAGAGTCTATAGGCCCATAGTTGTGACCACTCTGTCAAAGGCTGACACAGTCACAGGCCAAGACTACATTCACTTTCACATTCAGGCCCAAGACCTTTATCCTCGAAGGGCCAAGTATCTGTGGGTAATCAAAGAGATCATATGCAAACAAATCCATGATCATGTTTTCTTTCTTCTCTTGTTGTGAAAGACTCGGTCTCTCTTCTGTTAACAGTATATTCACAATGCAGTTGATTGCTGCATCATAGTATTACAATTACTATATATATATATATATAGTATATATATATATATATATATAGTATACTGTATATATATCATATAAAACACTGAAAAATCAAATAAAAAACATTTACAACACTAACCCCTTTACAATGCACATCTACACAAGCCTCTCTGCACTCAGATTCTATCGTTTATAAACCTATGAAGCAGTTAAATCGCAAAACTCTGCTTTTGTTCACAAAAGTGATCATACTTCATATAATTTGCTGCACTACATCCAGAAGGCTGCTGCTCGAGTCCTGACAAGGACCAGGATATACGTCCATATTAGTCCAGTGCTCAGGTCTCTGCACTCAGAGAATATAATTTAAAACAGCTCTGCTTGTGTACAAGTCTTTTCATGGTTTAGCACAAAAGTACATCTCTGACATGTTAGAGCCGTATGAACCTGAGAACTTCAGGGAGGGGTCTCCTGGTGGTTCCCAGAGTCAATAATAAACTCTGGGAACCACCACGGTGAGGCTGCGTTTCAGTTTCATGCAGCTTAAATCTGGAACAGTCTTCATGAGGATGTGAGACAGGCCTCAACTCTGACAATGTTCAAATCCAGGCTGAAAACAGCTCTTTTTACCCGTGCATATGAAAACTGAAAGTATTTTATCTGCACTCCTCCTTTTTACTGTAATTAATTTCATGTGGATGTTTTATCGATTGATTTGATCTGTTTTCTTATAATTTTATGCAACTGTGAATTGCTTTGTGTATGAATGGTGCTCTACAAATATTTATTTTGTTAAAAAAACAAGGGGAAATTAATCTCTTTAGTTTATTATGATTAAGTTTTTTCCTAAAATCCTAAATTCCATATCCAGGATTCTCACCAGGATTTGTACACACAGCGTAGGGGCAGGCTGAAGTAATTTTAAAATTTAGACCCCTCTTAAACACTATTTCCTGCATCTTGAGGGCCAAATTATCTTTTAGGTATCGAATAAAAAAAACAACTGAAAATTCCTCTACGTTGGTTGAAACACAGCGTAGGGGGCTGAGAACACTGATATCCTTTACAAATATCAGCATTCCCTCATCAAACACTATCCAGCATCCACCCCACAACCTCCGTACTAACTTTGTAAGATAGAATGATGATGAACACTCCACATGTTACACACCGCCTACTCTCATTCACCTGAAACGCTTCATGTCACGGCTGTCGAGCTTACATGGAACCTCTCCCGTGTCCTATTGGAGTTTAAGCTCGGCAGTCAAACATTAACTTTGACTCCAAATAAATATCGCACCTCCTCCCTCGGAAAGCCCGTCCTGCCTGTTACCGTTTGACCCAACATGTCATCTCCTGTCACGTCTTCTGCGCTACTTCTTATCAATGCTTTGCCGGATTCCTTAAACAGGCATGGATCAGAGCCAAGAACAAAAACAAACACGGCTAAACTGGATTTGCCGTTCTGAAACATGAGAGCACACCTGAGAGACACCATGCACCGTGGAGCAGGCTATGGCGTATAGCAGTAAGTAGACTTCTCCAGCATGCTAACTTATGAATGCCCATAGGGGTAGATAAATATTAGCATATGAGCATTATTAGATAGATGAAGTAAGTTAAGCTGCTGTGACCAACAACTTTTTAATGTTCACTATTTATTACAAGCAGAGGTGGGAAGAGCAGCCAATGAGTAGCGTACCTTTAAAATAATTTTACTCAAGTACAAGTAAAAAGTAGTGGCCCAAATACTTAACAAGTGAATTTCTCCATTGACAGATGAACAACGGCTTGGCTTATTTTAAGTAAGAGTAATAAAAAGTACTTGGAAAAAATGTTACTGAGTGGTGTGTACTGAGTAACTGTTTGAGCATTAATGTTTGATCAGTAATTCAGTAGCAACATAAATTATGAGAAACAAAACTGACAATTACCATAAAATCTCTATATCTAAATCTAAAATATATGCAAATAAATCATTATGACGACTTAAGAAACAAAACACAAAAGACATTTTGTGACTTAGATTTACTCACAGAGGATCGAGTTACTATTTGTTTTTCTCAAGAGTACAGCTTCTTCATTTTAATATTACTCAAGTAGATGCAGAAAGTACTCTATGAAAATACTACTTGCAAAAGTACAGTTACTTCAAAAAGTGCTTAAAGTAAAAGTATTTGAGTAAATGTAATTGAGTACTACCCACCTCTGAAAAGGTTAATGAAAATGTTCTTTCAATGGAACTGTAGAAGTAATATATCTTATATCTTGTTTACATATTGTATATTCTTTTTTGTTTTTGTTTGTTGCCCATTGCCTGAAATAAATGAATAAATGAAATGAATGAATGAATTGTTGATGGATATTTGGAACAAAAGGAAGTGGTACTTATACACATTTTGATGTAATTGTACTTCCGTTTGAACTACTAATAGTGCTTTAATTAAGTGAACGGAAGAAAATGACTGTATAAAAGTTTCTTTAAGTTTCTATGTAGGACCATTTTCAGTGGGTTGCAGGTCCTTCTTTCCCTGCAGGTCTTTGCCAAAAATTATAAAATGGTTTGCTACTTGTTAGTACAGCGGGAACCAGATGTTTACATACACTATATAAAAAAAAACATTTTGTTCTGTCTGACATGAAACCAGAATTAACTTAATAGAATTTTCTACACATATTTTCTTATTACTTTAGTTTTTACAAAGCCAAAGGTTTACATACATTTCATTCATAATATGAATGAAATGTATGTAAACTTTTAGCATCGCCTTTAATGGCAAAACGATTAGATTTTTCTGTCAGACCACAGGATATGACTCCAAAAATTAAAGTCTTTTTTGAGTGTGCATTTGCAAACTCCAATCTGTCTTTTTGATGTTTCTTTTGGAGTAAGAGCTTCTTTGTGGCAGAGTACCCTCTCAGCCCTTGTCGGTAGGACTTGTTTCACTGTGGATAATGACAACCCCTACCAGTTTCAGCATCTTCACCAGGTCTTCTGCATTTGCTTTTGGGTTGATATTCACATTTCAGACCACAGTACGTTCATCTCTGGGACACAGAACTCGCCTTCTTTCTGATCTGTATGATGGCTGGACATTTCCATCTTTTTTATACTTGCATAATTGTTTGAACCAATAATCGTGGCACTTGTGCTGTGATGATCCAGACTTGTGCTTCCAAAGAAATGACATCATCGTCTGGGCTTTGTACCAAACTTCTGACTGTGTAGAAAGTAATTCAAAAAAAATCTTAAACAAAAAATCTATCACTCATTCTTCTGGCATTTGCTTAATGCCAGAAGAATGAGTGATAGATTTTTTTTAATTACTTTCTACACAGTCAGAAAAAAAATCTATCACTCATTCTTCTGGCATTTGCTTAATGCCAGAAGAATGAGTGATAGATTTTTTTTTAATTACTTTCTACACAGTCAGAAATTATTTCTATTTGCTTAATAGAAATAATTTTGGAAATTCTATTTGACCAAAAAAAAAAAAAGAAAAAAAAAAAGGAAAAGTTAATTCTGGTTTCATGACACTGAGAACAATAAATCCAAATGTGTCTTTTTTATATACAGGTAGTGTATGTAAACATCTGGTTCCCACTGTAAATATTCTTACAATCCTTTATCAACTCTTGAATTACAGAAGTCTGTTAGGAAATATTGTATTTCAGTGTTATGCACAGTATCAAGGTCAAACAGTCAAACTATTTTAAGCTGAAATATATATTATTTTTGGTCATGGCTTGATCTGAGGCTTAAGCTTAGTCCCAAAGCTGCATCACTTAAGAACCACTGCTGTACCAGACATGTTATACAGACTTATAAAGTTGTGGAAGAAGAAGAAAACAAATAAAGAAGAAGAAATAGAACAGCCGGAGTTGTCAAAGTAAAATACAAACACTTACCTCGAGGAGTCTGTGCAGTTGTCAGTTTCTCCTCCACTGTGTGTGCTTTACTGTAGGGTTTCTGCTGTTGCTGATTGGAGTGCTGTCCTCTCATTTTCCTGAAGCTCAGGCTCGAGCAGTGGACTTCTGGTGTAACCCTGAAATCAGAGGAAAGAGGAGGGAGACCGCTGCAGTGATAATCGACAGGATGGTGAGCAATGTTGGGAACGTTACTTTAAAAAAGTTATTAGTTGTACTTACTCACTACTTGTTCCAAAAAGTAACTGAGTCAGTAACTGAATTACTCTATAATGAAAGTAACTCGTTACCAGGGAAAGTAACTATTTGCGTTACTGTAAAAAAAACAACAACTTTATATCAAAGAATTTAGATTTTTTTCTTTTTAGCAGTTTTCAAGTCAGTTGAAATGAGTAGAACAGACAGGTGTTTGTATTTATGTACTATCATGTAAAAGATGTTCATACAGTGCCTTGCGGAAGTACTAATACACCTTGAACTTTTGCACATTTTGTCATGTTTACAACCCTAAACGTAAAAAGATTTTATTTGAATTTTTTACTGAAAGTTCACACACAAGTAACAGACAACTGTGAAGTGAAAGCAAAATGATACATGATTCTGTTATTTTACAAAAAATAGAAAAGTGAAAAGTGGGGCGTGCATAAGTATTCATACAGCATTTTCGGAGTGCATTAAATTGCCTTTATAACATTCCTAATGACTGCAGAATGTTCACACCTTGCCCTAACCATTAAATAGAGCCCACCTGTGTGTAATCTACTCTCAGTATAATTACAGCTGTTCTGTGAGGCCTCAGAGCTATGGTCGGAATGTATTGGTCACTAAACAACATCATGAAGGCCAAGGAGCACACCAGAGAGGTCAGGGATAAAGCTGTGGAGAAGTTTAAAGCAGCGTTAAGTTATCTTCAATTAAGGTACTTGAGTCATCTTCTGTACTCGGTAGTTGAGGTCTCCAAACGTTTCGCCTCTCATCCAAAAGGCTTCGTCAGTGGACGAAATTCCGCTCAGCAGCGTAGATAAAGACCAATTGGGAGGAGTTGGGGTTGGCCCGGCTCCTCCCCTCTAATCACAGCTACTCTCACCTGTGGGTAAACACCTTTGAAGTAGAGCGTCTTTAACGACCTGCTCATCCCAGTATCGGTCAGTCCTGTCCTATTCATAGATGATCACTGCCAATTATCTGTCCTATTCATGGCTGATCACTGCGAATTACCTGCCTATTGTTCTTTTGTTGGCTGAGGTATCGTCTTCTTGGACTCCTCCAATTGGTCTTTATCTACGCTGCGTGCTGAGCGGAATTTCGTCTGGACGATAGCAAAATTATTTTATCTGATCTTCCGTGTTCTTCCCATTGACAGTATGGTTCTTCCAGATGAAGGTAGAGCTTTAGATGAATAAATAGAATAAAATAGCTTTAAAGGATCTGTATCATGCTATTTTAGCCATTCCAAAGTAAGTATAGGCATATATATGATATATTGTACCTCTATCACTATGGAGTACTCATTTTTGAGAGAAATATAAGTATTTTGGGGGGTATTTTCCCTACCCGGAAGACAAAACGCTTCGATTCAGTTAACTCCGCCCCTCTCTCCACTCATTCCACATTGCAGTATTATAAATATAAATATTGCTGCAAAAAGTGAAGTTACTTCACATAATGCAGTTATAAGGAGTTGACATGTGCAAAGCAGTTTCATAAATGGCTAACACACACGCTAACATGCGTTTTGATGACTCACCGCTCAGTCTGGCATCCCCATGAGATCGCGTTGGTTATAAAAGTTAATCCACTTTGATTCTGGCCAAGGTTCACCAAGCATCCATCAGGTTGGTTGATATAGTAGCTAGCTGAATCCCGGAAAGAAATTCCAACTTCTGGCGAGTGCACTCTTCTTAGGAAGGTTGAATAGTCCTGTTCCTCTCGTAGCCAAACGCGCATCCGTGGCATTATCGGTAAGAAAAAGAACAGGCGGTGTCCAGAGTAGGTTAGATAGAGCTCAGTCTTCAAAAACAACACTTATGCTCGGATCCATGGCTCCTCCAGCCGTGGTGCGCTTGATTAGCGTCGTGGGACAGCACAGACACGTTGGAGAGTTTTTTTTTGTTTTTTTGTTTTTTTTTCAAAAAAAAAAACTGTTTTATAAATAAAAATCAGGCTGTAAGGCATTACATTACAGACGTAGAGCACTTCCGTTCCGCTGTGACGACACAACTGAACAGCTCAGTCGTTTACCAGGAGAGGGTGGAGCAGCTGCTCAGAGAGCAGGATTCAGGAGGATTACTTAGAACTGCGTGAATGAAGCCAAAAACCGCTCTGGGGTGTTTTTGATAAGGAAATAGCATAACAACATGGCTAAAAACTCAAAAAAGTCGATTTTGCATGATATAGGACCTTTAAATGAATTTGACCTATTGTCTAAAGGCTTTGATTTTGAAGTATTTTGTCAGGTGTAAATTATATCGCCAAATACATCGTTATTGTGATATTTATTTTTCATACCGTGATATACATTTTTGTTCCCCCTGCCCTAATGTTTAAATCAATAATGTGTCACATCTTTATGTACTAGTAATTCTATACAATAATAGGTCAGATACAGCAAGTCAAAAGACCAACTGGACCTTCTTTGCCAGTTTGCACACATTACTGTGAAGGATTGCAAAAATATCGTCTGAATATCGATATCGGAAAAAAAAAATCGAGATATTCATCTTTGTCAATATCGCCCACCCCTACTTGTAACATGACAAAATGTGCAAAAGTTCAAGGTGTATTAGTACTTTCGCAAGGCCCTGTAGTAACGGAATGAACTGAATGGGGTAGAGTGTGGGAGGGAGGGGAGGGGGGGGGGGGGTGTATTTGTGCAGGAATAAAAGAAACATGTGCCGACGCAGCCAACGATCAGGGCAGACTTTACGCACAGGCATTGTGAAAGTCTCTCCGTTCATAAATCAGGGAAAACGTAAAACAATCATCAGCAAATATAAGGTTAAATGCCCTAACAGAAAGTTATCGGCCTGCTGTCTCTCTGGAGTGGAGAGTGGGAGAGAGGAAGAAGAAAAGGTGCTGAGAGAGAGAGAGAGAGAGAGGGAGGGGGAAAGACACGTCTCCACCGATTCTGCATCTTTGGGTTAAAAATAAGTTGTTTTTGGAGCAGAGAGCACGAACACTCTGCACAGACAGCGTGAGTAGTCCGTGAGACTCGGCCCGCCCTCCCCTGCTCCCACTGAGTGAGCTGACACCGCTCATTCAGTCGAATTGTAACGTCACCATGCCACTTTGTTTACCCAGTAACGATAACGGCGTTGTAACGACGGGGAAAGTAATGAATTAGATTACTCCGTTACTGAAAAAATAACGTCGTTACCTAACGCAGTTCTTTTAAACAGCGTTATTCCAAACACTGATGGTGAGACACGCACATAAGCTAATTACAGTGTGCACACATTACATACTGCATAATACCATAGCCCAGACTGGACTTTGGGGTTGCGTCTTGTCATGGCTCAGACAAAATTAGATCTAAGACAGGTCTCAGTAGCTCTAGTTGTGAATAATCGACACATTTGAACTACCTACAGATAAACTGCCAGGGAGCCAGTGATGTTCAGGCCACGCCAATCCAGTGTCCATATGTGGGGATGAACTATCAGAGATGGAACAATCTTACTGTAAGTAACGACGCTACAGTGTCTTGCGGAAGTACTAATACACCTTGAACTTTTGCACATTTTGTCATGTTTACAATCCTAAACGTAAAGATTTTATTTGAATTTTTTACTGAAAGTTCACACACAAGTAACAGACAACTGTGAAGTGAAAGCAAAATGATACATGATTCTGTTATTTTTCAAAAAATAGAAAAGTGAAAAGTGGGCGTGCATAAGTATTCATACAGCATTTTCGGAGTGCATTAAATTGCCTTTATAACATTCCTAATGACTACATAATGTTCACACCTTGCCCTAACCATTAAATAGAGGCCACCTGTGTGTAATCTACTCTCAGTATAATTCCAGCTGTTCTGTGAGGGCCTCAGAGCTATGGTCGGAATGTATTGGTCACTAAACAACATCATGAAGGCCAAGGAGCACACCAGAGAGGTCAGGGATAAAGCTGTGGAGAAGTTTAAAGCAGCGTTAAGTTATACAAAGATTTCTCAAGATTTGAACATCTCACGGAGCACTGTTCAATCCATCATTCGGAAATGGAAAGAGTATAGCACCACTGTGAATTTACCAAGACACGGGTGTCCACCTAAACTAACAGACCGAACAAGGAGAGCACTGGTAAGAAATGCAACAAAGTGCCCTAAGATAACTCTGGAGGAGCTGCGACGTACTGCCGCTGAGCTGGGGCAATCTGTACATGGGACAACTATAAGTTGTACTCTACACAAATCTGGCCTTCATGGATGAGTGGCAAGAAGAAAGCCTTTATTGAAAGAAGGCCATAAGAAATCCCGTTTGAAGTTTGCTAGAAGTCATATGGAGGACACAGCTACCATGTGGAAGAAGGTGCTTTGGTCAGATGAGACAAAAATTGAACTTTTTGGCCCAAATGCAAAACGTTATGTATGGCGCAAACCTAACACTGCTCATCGTCCTGAGTGCACCATCCCCAGTGTCAAATATGGTGGGGGAGCATCATGCTATGGGGCTGCTTTTCCTCAGCGGGGACTGGGAAGATTGTAAGAATAGTTGGGAAGATGGATGGATTTCATCTGCATTATTCTGGTTAAATATTTCCTGACAAAACTCACTTCTGTGTTAAATTAAACCTGGTTAGAATAAAATATTAAATGTATGGATTCAAATAATACTGTATTACTGCTAAAGTAGAGTAGCCATACTGTATGTTTGTTTGTGTTTCCTTTTCTTTTCAAATATAACCTCCTGTACACACTAGGGCTGAACGATTAATTGCATTTGCAATTTTATCGCGATATTACACAACGCGATTTCGTAATCGCAGGGAACGCGATTTGGAAGTGAATGAAGCAGCAAGATATGGCAGCAAAGTCCGCTCCGCAGCGTGCTTTTGTTTACGTCTCAGTCTAGTTAAGGTGCGCGGTAGATTGTCGATGTACAGTGAAAATATCAGCGTTTATCATGCAGTCACCGCAAAGGACTTTTGCTTCTTCTTGTTAGCACTGCGTTAGCCGCAGCGCTAAGCACGCAATCCCCTCGCTGCTACTACACGCTCTGATGATCAGAGGATTCACACGTCTCCTCCACAGAGATATAGCCAGGTGAGCCTGTGCTGCTTGTAAAGAGTAAAGAGTCGTTTGTGGCTGAGTTTAGGAGGCTTATGTTTGGGAATGTTGTGGATAAAGAACTCAAAAAGTTCTCAAAAGCATAATGACGGTTCATGACCATAACGTATCCGCGGAGGCGATGTGCCATGTGCCTTATTTACCTTTGCATCTACGCATATGCGCTCCGTAGGTAGTACAGACGCTAGATATAAACACTAAACTGCTGTATAAAAAGTTTTGGAAACTATGATCCGAGGCAGGAGTCCGTGTCATGTCTTTACTGAGTAAATGTGCTGTTTAAGCTGAAATGTCACTAAATGGCTGTGAGTCAAAGAGAAAGTAAACGTGTCTGTGTTTGGCACCTCATGTCACCGTGTCCTTGCGTCAATGTTCTTCTCTTCATATTGTCCAAATACATCCCAAAACCAAAATGCTGCTCCCAATTCCAGTGTGTTTTGGCGTGTGCTCCATCTGGCCTCTCCGTGTCCATCAATAACGCGCATCTGAAGCAACTACGAGTCGCAGCTCAGACCGGGATTTGATTGGCCGAAATAATAAATAGTTTATTTTGTATTAATTGGGAGTTTGATTTCCTAAGCTTTTCCAACTAGTTAAAGCAGACGTTTGTTCTTACTTTTCCTGCACTTTAGTGTGGGTGATGTTACTGAGTTTATCCTTCTTTTTTTTTTAATATAGCTATATAATTTATCTTTTATTATAGACTGTACTGTTAAGTTCAGACAGTTTAAGAAGAGCAGTCCACATGTTCATACATTTTGAATAGGTCAAGCAACAATTTTGTTTGCTTTATTGTTGCAATTTTCACTTCAAATTAATCTAATAGTTTATTATGAAACAGACTGATTTATTGCTTGTGTTAGGTGAAAAATACATGAGAAGAGGACTTTGCAACAATAATCGCATATTTAATCGCAATCGCAATATGGAAGAAAAAAAATCGCAATTAGATTATTTTCCAAAATCGTTCAGCCCTAGTACACACGGCTGTTGGAGTGAAGCAGCTTTTTTTTTGGGAAACTTGTTGACTGTTTGTCAAACTCTGGCTTTTGAACAGTAACATGTAGACCTAAGCACTGAGTAATGTTCTCAGGACTATCACTATTTGGATAGTGGCTAAAGCGGTCGGGTTCCTCTTGCTAACATGGCACTGATTAGCTTTGATACACTGACTGGGCGGTGGTTTCGTTTCGTTCTCATGTTGGACATGCCTGCAGTGGCATTAATGTTGTTATTATCTCCTTGATGCGTTCTTTTGGCTGGAACTCCAAGTGTTTTCACACGAGTCCCTCTTGCGCCGCAATAAAGTTCACAAAGTGTCGGAATCAGCAAAGCTCCATAGTAGCACGGCACTTGTTTACACCCCGCCTCTCTCCAAAATCAGTGCTGATCTATAAATGATCTGGATACATGCAGGGATACGCGTTGGATGGACGCTCTGCTCACTCAGTGCTGTGATAGCATTCATTCTTCTGTATTTATTTTAAGCACAAGCAGCACATGCGTTTATCGTGCATTTACCGAGACTAAAAATGTTATCGTCCTTAATTTGACTTATCATAACTCGATATAGTAATTATCGCGGCAGGCCTACACACCGGATTGTAGCCTTGGGCTAATTTCCAGCCATTGTCCCCCATGCACACTCTCAAACACACTCACATTCATCCTGGCCTATTGTACATGTTTTTAGTGGTAGGGGAAGCTGGAGTACCCGGAGGAAACCAACACAGACACAGAGAACATGCAAACTCCACACAGAAAGGCCCCATCCCTGGTGGGAATCGAACCCGGACCTTCTAGCTGTGAAGCACGAGCGCTAACCGCTGTACCGCTGTAAATTCCAACTCATTGTGATTACTTGGAATAAGTTGTAAACCCAATGCATAATTATCAAGCCCAATGTTAAGCATTGATTAATAGTAACGCTAGTATGATTAAGAGGGATTTCGCAGTATTCATTACTTATGATACAAGTTCTGATTACTAGACATGTTAGTACTGACAACTGGGAATTCCTAGTACTGATTACTTTTGTTACTTAATAATGGTCTTAACCTGTACTATTATTGTTAGTAATGGTTATTGAAATATTCCTGTTCCTTTATGGTTTATTGGTTTAGTAATAGGGCCAAAGCTAATTACATAAATGCTGCATGAGTAAAAAATACACAAATGACTGTGCTGCTGCTGCACTTTTGCACGTGAGCAAACACTTAGTAGATTTTCTTTTTAACAGTCTATGCTTGTGCTCAGTCTACTCTTAGCCTAGTCCGGACCAGGCTAAGTCCTCTGACTATATTTCCATAGTAACTGAGCCAGACTCAGAGGGAGCCTGGTTTATGAAACCGAAAAGACAACACAATAAGCCAGACTTGGCCAAATAAGCCTAGCTTACAGAGTAAACCAGCTTTATGAAACAGCCCTCTGGTGAAGTCGCCTGTCAGTAGCTGCCTAGAGCAGAGCTTTTACTGACACTTATTTATTAATTTTTAATTCACATTTTATTGTTTTTATCCAGCATTTTATGGTGACATTTTATTGGATTTTATCTGCGATCTTAACCGGGCCGATTGGATTACAAATCTTTGCACAACTCGCTCCCCGGCCGGTCCCAGCAGCTAGCTAGCTGTCTCTGTCTCGTCATGCCCTCAGATGACCATGACCTGGTCAAAACTATAGCAGACATAAAACTTCACAATCAGAGACTGGTAGAGCGGCTCAAAGACAATGAAAAGCTCCTTAGTGGATTCATGGACATTGCTCACCAACAGTCATAGCAAATATCAAAAATGAGTGCCTCGCTGCAGGACACGCTAGCCTGGGACAGTTTGCCTGCGCCCTTCATCCTGCTCAACCTCATCTCCTGGAAAGCAGTCCTCCTGGTCCTGGGTGGATATCGTGGTCCGGGGCAAACAAAGAAGTACCCCCACCCCTCCCCCTCCCGTCGCAGCTCCAGGGCCGGTCCTCTCCAACCGCTTCGCAGCCTTCACGAATGAAGACGTCCCCGCCAGGCCCATCGCTCCAGACCGTCAGGACACGGCCTGTCCACTGGTTCGTCCTCTGTCGTTGACTTGGCTGTCTTTGACCACTACTGCGTGTTTTCCATCCAGCGTGAGACCTCCTTGAGAACTGTAGGGAAGCGCCATCTAACCCCTGAAGTGGCTGCAAGTTTTATTGATGTGTTAGACAAACACCCTCCCTTGGTTTACCTGTACCCTGTAATTTTATTGTTGATGATTTTAACAGTAGGCTTCAATCTGCCCTTGACCTGGTTGCGCCTCTAAAACTAAAACATATACACGTTAAACCCACGTCTCCGTGGAGAAATGACAAACTCAAAAAACAAAAAAGAAATTGCAGGGTGCTAGAAAGAAAATGGAGGAAAACATTTGAAAACATACAATAAAGCAGTTAGAAACTCAAGAAATCGAAGACGTTGTGAAAGAAAAAAATGGATGTGAAACTCAAGATGGCTCAGCCGGTGCCGGGGTGTAACGCTTGACAAACAAAGCCAAAACTTGAGACACTGACTACTGCTTGTGGACTCAGATGAACTGTATATCGGCGCTGGTAGCGACATAAAGCTTAACTTTGAAGTAGGGCTGCACGATTTTGAGAAAAAACCTAATTGCGTTTTTTCTGACAAATATTGCGATTGCGATGCGATTTTCGATTTTTCTGTTCAATACTTTTAAGTGCGTAAAACTAAAATTATGAATGAAATATTTTGTTACTTTTATGAAACAAAGGGTTAAATAAACTACATACATAGTGATTAAGGTAATGAGATTGTTCGAGATTGTTCGATGCTTCGTGATTATTAAATGTTCCCCTTAATGTCCAAAATTACTGAAACTACTGGGATTTTACACATGAAACAAAAACTATACATTACAAAACTAATCTGTGGATTTTACATTTCGAGATTTCCATCAAAAACTCAACGTGAATGTTGAGACGAGTGGTGCTGCTTATCACACATCGGTTTCTGAATGTCTGGCTCTAAAGAGGAGAATTTCAGTCTCACACTGGAAAACCTAACTTAACAGGTATTGGAAGGGCATGAGCACTTTGAGGGCAGACTCTCTAAGCTTTGGATGTTAGGTAACGCAAACTCGTGCACAGACGCAAATACGAGACATTTGGTTCCACAAAAGCGTTCTCTGGATCACAAGCAACAAAACGCTGCTTATTCTATGAAAATCCGCCGCATATTGACGTCAAACACCTGCTGTAAAGATGGTAGAATGAGTCGTGGCTGAATACAGTGGACACGCGTACGGCGGCGGTGAGCGGCGGCGCGCAGCAGCAGGCCGAGATTGTTCGACCCGCCACAACCAGACCCGCCATCAAAGGAGAATTTATGACCCGATCCGCGAACATGGCTGCGGAGACCGCAGGGGGAACCCGCATCCCGCGCATCAGGTGCGCTAATGCCCCCAGCCATGTGTGAAATCCTACGCGTTTTACAATAGCTACATATTGACAAACAGGATGAAGAAAGATTACGCACGGTTCTGAGAAGTGCCCTCCGTGTGCATCTATGTCGTGTGTGTTAGCTGCTTTGCTGCTGACAGAGAAAGCCGGTGTACTGCATACAAGCTTGTTACCATTGCCATTTCTGATTGGCCACCAAGCCAGGAACGTGAGATTCGACCATTTTGATTGGCTAATAGGTTTGTCAATCAAATGTCAGGGGCGGGGAAAAAAACCTCAGCCTCCTGAGGTTAGGTTATCGCAGGAGTTAAAACCTCAATATCGATGCGATAAAGGTTAATCGTGCAGCCCTACTTTGAAGAATTAAAAACAAGGGTGAATGACGCCGAACAGAGGATCGCAGATAACGAGAACCGTAACATGGATCTGACTAAAATGCTGTTTCATCTGATGCGTAAACAAAAGTACCTTAAGGAGGAGTGTGAGGATCTGGAATGCCGTTCATGGAGAAATAATTTAAGAATTTACTCAGTACCGGAGAAAACTGAAGGCAGCAGTATGATTGTGTTTATAGAAAAGCTAATTCGTGAACAGCTTAGTATCCGGGAGGAGATTTACATTGAAAAGGGCGCATCGCGTCGCAGGAACAGGTACTTCGGTAAAGTTAGAAAGATATTCACAGATTCGGCTTTTCCGGATCAATAACTCATCATCGTAACATTGCTTTCACAAAACCGACACTTAAGTGCAATCACAGCAAGGTGGACTACTACCTACAATCGTATTTTCCTCAAAACAAGCCGCCCTCCGTGCTGGGAGACTTGCATTGGCCTCTACGCAGAGCCTGCTGGTGCTCGAATGCGCAGGGACCGTCAACAAATGGCAACACCCCGAAAAATAAGATACAGAAATATTCAATAGCCTTGACCTAAGACAGGTGTAGTGTCATTAAAGTGTCATTGCGTGTGTGTGTTTCTGATTGTGTGTGTATAAATATATATATTTCTTGGATTGGAAAATTATTATGATTTTAAATATTGTGTAACATCCTTATAGGTCAATCTTTAGCAAAATCTCTTTTTGAAGGTGTATGGTAAAAAAAAAACATTTGATGTAGTTGACAAAGTCAACTAGGCTACATCAAATTTCTTTGGAAAAAGGTTTTTTTCATTTCAATTATGTTTTATCATTAAAATTAGTCAAAAGTATACCATTGCATGTTGTATTGCCACACATAACAAAGTAGATATAAACCATCTCACCTTACTCACATACTTTAAAATAAGTGGTTTCTAATAAAAAAAATAATAATCATGTAAAAACTACAAAAATGTGCAATAAGTACACTATTACATGTTGTAGTGCCACCAAACTCACATCATATATAAATCATCTCCCTTGATCACACTACAACTCACAGTTTGGTAAAATAAATTAAAATTAATTTTCAGGATTATTTATCAACACAAAACTACAAAAATGTGCAATAAGTACACTATTACATGTTGTAGTGTCACCAAACTCACAGCATACATAGACCACCTCCCCTTGATCACACTACAGGTCCCAGTAAATTAAAATATAATTAAAATTAATTTTTAGGATTTTTTTATCTAGAAAAAACTACAAAAATGTGCAATAAGTACACTATTACATGGTGTAGTGTCACCAAACTCACATCATACATAGACCATCTCCCTTGATCACACTACAGGTCCCAGTTTGTTAAAATATAATTAAAATTAATTTTTAGGATTTTTTTTATCTAGAAAAAACTACTAAAATGTGCAATAAGTACACTATTACATGTTGTAGTGTCACCAAACTCACATCATACATAGACCATCTCCCCTTGATCACACTACAGGTCCCAGTAAATTAAAATATAATAAAAAATATTTTTTAGGATTTTTTTATCTAGAAAAAGCTACAAAAATGTGCAATAAGTACACTATTACATGGTGTAGTGTCACCAAACTCACATCATACATAGACCATCTCCCCTTGATCACACTACAGGTCCCAGTTTGTTAAAATATAATTAAAATGATTTTTTAGGATTTTTTTATCTAAAAAAACTACAAAAATGTGCAATAAGTACACTATTACATGGTGTAGTGCCACCAAACTCACATCATACATAGACCATCTCCCCTTGATCACACTACAGGTCCCAATTTGTTAAAATATGATTAAAATTAATTTAAGGATTTTTTTATCTAGAAAAAACTACTAAAATGTGCAATAAGTACACTGTTACATGTTGTAGTGTCACCAAACTCACATCATACATAGACCATCTCCCCTCACACTACAGCTCCCAGTTTTGAAAAATATGCTGAAAAATTCTTTTTTGATTGATTGATTGATTGATTGATTGATTCTTTATGATCCCCGAGGGCAATTTGTTCCACAGCAGCCATTCACACAGCCAACACATAAATACAGTAAAATATACAATAAAATGAACAATAAGTTGTTCAAATATAGAAATAACACAATTAACCCATAGATGTCATCCTGGAAAAGTTACAAATTTTAATGTTTAGAGCTGGTTCAAGTATTCAACAGCTAATGGTACAAATGATCTTATGTATCGTTTGACTTTGCCTTTCTAGAGAAGGCAATCTTCCTCCCTGACAGCAGGAGCCGAAACTCTGCATGGAGAGGGTGCAGCAAAGGATGGATTTGAGATTCATAACGATAGTCGCTGCACTAAGCTTGTACCATCAGTGCATCATGCATGTGACACAACTACTAAGCTGCCTGGCACCCCCAGAAACTTCTCTTTTTTACCAGGCCAAATATATATCTTCAATTTGTACTTCTTCTTTTTTTCCCTATCTGATGAAGCTATTTCAGAAGCTGGATATATATAAATATAGTCATATCATAATGTGTAATAAAAGTTGTTTTCCCATTCATCCATCCATCCATCCATCCATTTTCTTCCGCTTTATCCGGGGCCGGGTCGCGGAGGCAGTAGTCTCAGCAAAGATGCCCAGACTTCCCGATCCACGCACACCTCCTCCAGCTGTTCTGGGGGACCCCGAGGCGACACCAGGCCAGCTCGAGACATAGTCCCACCAGCGTGTCCTGGGCCTTCCACGAGGCCTCCTCCCAATAGGAAATGCCTGGAGCACCTCCCGACGGAGGCGACCAGGAGGCATCCGGAACAGATGCCCTAGCCACCTCAGCTGGCTCCTTTCGACGTGAAGGAGCAGCGACTCTACCCCGAGCTCCTCCCGGGTAACTGAGCTCCTCACCCGATCTCGGAGGGTGCGCCCAGCCACCCTGCGAAGGAAACTCATTTCGGCCGCTTGTATCCGCGATCTTGTCCTTTCGGTCATTACCCAGATCTCATGACCATAGGTGAGGGTGGGAACGTAGATCGATCGGTAAATCGAGAGCTTTGCCCCCTGACTCAGCTCCCTCTTCACCACAACAGTCCGATACAGCGACCGCATCACTGCTGACGCTGCACCGATCCGTCTATCGATCTCACGCTCCATCCGTCCCTCACTCGTGAACAAGACCCCGAGATACTTGAACTCCTCCACTTGAGGTAAGGACTCCCCACCGACCTGAAGCGGGGAAACCACCTTTTTCCGGTGGAGAACCATGGCCTCAGATTTGGAGGTGCTGATCCTCATCCCTGCCGCTTCACACTCGGCTGCAAACTGCCCCAGTGCCCAAACCGGACACCCTCCGGCCCCTGGCTGCGCCTAGAAATTCTGTCCATAATGTCTGTCCAGGTAATGAACAGAACTGGTGACATAGGGCAGCCCTGGCAGAGACCAACACGCACCGGAAACAAGTCTGACTTACTGCCGGCAATGCGAACCAAGCTCCTGCTACGGTCATACAGGGAACGGACAGCCCTTAGCAGAGGGCCCCGGACCCCATACTCCCGGAGCACCCCCCACAGGGCACCACGAGGGACACGGTTGAACGCTTTCTCCAGATCCACAAAGCACATGTGGACTGGTTGGGCGAACTCTCACGAACCCTCGAGCACCCGATGAAGGGTATAGAGCTGGTCCAGTGTGCCACGACCGGAACGAAAACCGCATTGTTCCTCCTGAATCCGAGGTTCGACTGTTCCCATTCAGTTAAAAATAAAAGATGTGTTTCCTTTCCATATGTGGCAAAAAAAAAAAAAAATTAATCGACATACGCCTAATGTATGTTTTGCTTCATGTGTGATTTTAGTTGGCATGACAGAAATGTTTATATATATATATATATATATATATATATATATATACAGATTTTTAACTCATCTTATATATGATGTGAGTATATCATATATTTGACCAAACGGAGCTGTAGTGTGATCAAGTGCAGATGGTTTATGTATGATGTGAGTTTGGTGACACTACACCATGTAATAGTGTACTTATTGCACATTTTTGTTAGCCTGGCTAACGCCAGACTGCTGTGTGCGCTCGAATCTTTTCAAACTTCACAACAGCCTGGGGACCATGGCCGACATTTTTCCATGGATTTGGGCACCAATCACAGAACGAGGAGGACAGTAAGACGATGACGTGCTATTTGACATACAGAAGCTTGTAGTTTGTTTAGGGATAAAAAATATATATATATATATTTACGGATCCAACATGACAGCAGCAGACGCGATGCCATCTTTCGAACGTGTTCTAAATAGTTTAGCTCAAAAGTTTACAGCAGGTACGTCATACGTCATCTGATACCATGATACGATTGGCTCTGGCTACGTGCAGACGCATGAGAGACATTCGTAGCGCCCAATAAACGGCTATGGACAATCGTAAACCACACCTCTCCTACGAGAAAATGAATTGGTGGTCCCCAGACTAAATATCACTTGTGATTTTAGTCTGGCGTTAGCCAGGCTACATTTTTGTAGTTTTTTCTAGATAAAAAAATCCTTAAAATTCATTTTAATCATATTTTAACAAACTGGGAGCTGTAGTGTGAACAAGGGGAGATGATTTATATATGATGTGAGTTTGGTGGCACTACACCATGTAATAGTGTACTTATTGCACATTTTGTAGTTTTTTTCTAGATAAAAAAATCCTAAAAATAATTTTAATTATATTTTAACAAACTGGGACCTGTAGTGTGATCAAGGGGAGATGGTCTATGTATGATGTGAGTTTGGTGACACTACACCATGTAATAGTGTACTTATTGCACATTTTTGTAGTTTTTTCTAGATAAAAAAATCCTAAAAATTAATTTTAATTATATTTTAACAAACTGGGACTGTAGTGTGATCAAGGGGAGATGGTCTATGTATGATGTGAGTTTGGTGACACTACACCATGTAATAGTGTACTTATTGCACATGTTTGTAGCTTTTTCTAGATAAAAAAATCCTAAAAATTAATTTTAATTATATTTGAACAAACTGGGACCTGTAGTGTGATCAAGGGGAGATGGTCTATGTATGATGTGAGTTTGGTGACACTACACCATGTAATAGTGTACTTATTGCACATTTTAGTAGTTTTTTCTAGATAAAAAATCCTAACAATTAATTTTAATTATATTTTAATTTACTGGGACCTGTAGTGTGATCAAGGGGAGATGGTCTATGTATGATGTGAGTTTGGTGACACTACAACATGTAATAGTGTACTTATTGCACATTTTAGTAGTTTTTTCTAGATAAAAAAATCCTAAAAATTAATTTTAATTATATTTTAACAAACTGGGACCTGTAGTGTGATCAAGGGGAGATGGTCTATGTATGATGTGAGTTTGGTGACACTACACCATGTAATAGTGTACTTATTGCACATTTTTGTAGTTTTTTCTAGATAAAAAAATCCTAAAAATTAATTTTAATTATATTTTAATTTACTGGACCTGTAGTGTGATCAAGGGAGATGGTCTATGTATGATGTGAGTTTGGTGACACTACAACAAGTAATAGTGTACTTATTGCACATTTTTGTAGTTTTTGTTGATAAAAATCCTGAAATTAATTTAATTATATTTTACCAAACTGTGAGTTGTAGTGTGATCAAGGGGAGATGATTTATATATGATGTGAGTTTGGTGGCACTATAACATGTAATAGTGTACTTATTGCACATTTTTGTAGTTTTTACATGATTATTATTTTTTTATTAGAAACCACTTCTTTTAAAGTATGTGATTAAGGTGAGATGGTTTATATCTACTTTGTTATGTGTGGCAATACAACATGCAATGGTATACTTTTGACTAATTTTAATGATAAAACATAATTGAAATGAAAAAAACCTTTTTCCAAAGAAATTTGATGTAGCCTAGTTGACTTTGTCAACTACATCAAATGTTTTTTTTTTTACCATACACCTTAAAAAAGAGATTTTGCTAAAGATTGACCTATAAGGATGTTACACAATATTTAAAATCATAATAATTTTCCAATCCAAGAAATATATATATTTATACACACACAATCAGAAACACACACACGCAATGACACTTTAATGACACTACACCTGTCTTAGGTCAAGGCTATTGAATATTTCTGTATCTTATTTTTCGGGGTGTTGCCATTTGTTGACGGTCCCTGCGCATTCGAGCACCAGCAGGCTCTGCGTAGAGGCCAATGCAAGTCTCCCAGCACGGAGGGCGGCTTGTTTTGAGGAAAATACGATTATAGGTAGTAGTCCACCTTGCTGTGATTGCACTTAAGTGTCGGTTTTGTGAAAGCAATGTTACGATGATGAGTTATTGATCCGGAAAAGCCGAATCTGTGAATATCTTTCTAACTTTACCGAAGTGGAACAGGTGTCTCCGCGGGACGTGCTGCTGCGGATTTCATCAGATCATCATCGTTTGTTTTTGCAGTTTTAAGGAGAAACAACGAGTGCTGCATGCTGCATGGTCTCTAAAGGACATTCGTATTAACGTTCAACGGATATATTTTGACGAGGATTACACCACCGAAGTGTTTAAGGAGCGCGCAAAATACAGGAGCGCAAGGAAACAACTCCAGGAGCGAAAAGTCAAGTCTCGCATTCTCTACCCTGCAAAACTCATGTTGTTTCTGCAGGATTGAAAGACTAAGATTTTTGAAAACCCACGAGAAGCAGCACATTACTAAAGTCTAAAGGACTTTGGCGTAACGATGGAAGTCCCAAGAAAAGAGCCGGGGACGATTAAGGTATGTGGAGACTACATTGTGGCTTGTGCTTATTTGTATAATTAAATGCAACAACTTACACAAGCTGAAAACTCAGGTCGTGTCTATGACCATGATGAACTGGACTCCGAGTCAAACCTATTTCCAAACACAAATGACACATGTAAATAATATACTCTTATTCATTTGAATTGTAGAAGCCTGTATTCAAATTTTAGTAAAATACATGACTATTTGAACACATTACAAAATAAATGTACTGTTATAGCTCTGTCTGAGACTTGGTTAACGGATGAGAAAGGTGCGGAATTTTATTTGAGGGTTATGAATTGTTTTATGTTAATCGGATCAAGAAGAGACGAGGCGGGGTTGCTCTTTATGTTAGTAGTGAGCTGAAATGCAAAACAGTTGAGTGTATGACTAGTGCAACAGAAGATTTAATGGAATGTTTAACTGTTGAGATTGAAATGAACAGAGGAATATTGTTGTCACATGCATATATAGAACTCCAGGGTCCAGCATTACAGCATTTAATAACAAGCTAGAGCAATTATTAGTTGGGATGAATGAAAACCATCCATCCATCCATTTTCTTCCGCTTTATCCGGGGCCGGGTCGGGGGGGCAGCAGTCTCAGCAGAGATGCCCAGACTTCCCGATCCACACACACCTCCTCCAGCTGTTCTGGGGGACCAGGCCAGCTCGGCGATATAGTCCCACCAGCGTGTCCTGGACCTTCCACGAGGCCTCCTCCCAATAGGACATGCCTGGAGCACCTCCCGAGGGAGGCAACCAGGAGGCATCCGGAACAGATGCCCTAGCCACCTCAGCTGGCTCCTTTCGACGTGAAGGAACAGCAACTCTACTCCGAGCTCCTCCCAGGTAACTGAGCTCCTCACCCGATCTCGAAGGGTGTGCCCAGCCACCCTGTGAAGGAAACTCATTTTGGCCGCTTTGTATCCGCGATCTTGTCCTTTCGGTCATTACCCAAATCTCATGACCATAGGTGAGGGTGGGAACGTAGATCGATCGGTAAATCGAGAGCTTTGCCGCCCGACTCAGCTGCCTCTTCACCACAACAGTCCCATACAGCGACCGCATCACTGCTGACGCCGCACCAATCCGTCTATCGATCTCACGCTCCATCCGTCCCTCACTCGTGAACACGACCCCAAGATACTTGAACTCCTCCACTTGAGGCAAGGACTCCCCACCGACCTGAAGAGGGGAAGCCACCTTTTTCCGATGGAGAACCATGGCCTCGGATTTGGAGGTGCTGATCCTCATCCCAGCCACTTCACACTCGGCTGCAAACCGCCCCAGTGCGTGCAGATAAATGATACAACTGATCATTTACCTATATTTGTAACTCACTTTTGTAAGGTTTGTTGACAGGTAGGTGTAAGTACCTGCGAGGCATAGAATGCCTGTCGCACTTCCGCCAGTGCCAGGAGCCCAGCTGCAGGGTCTTCAGCTGGGAGCCATCCTTCACAGATGTTTCGCCCCTTTAATCACCAGAACATCTCAGGATGGTGGGGCAGCGGACAGGGATGTCTCCCTGCTGCCCCCTGCAGCTTGGCTTAGAGGTCACATCAGTGGCTTCTTGGTCCCCAGATTTTGTCGTTCCTCCGCAGCCACAGCCAGAAGCTAGCCTTTTCTCCTTCTTGAGCGAGCTCTTTCAGAGCTTTGTTCAGCTTTCCAGATGTCATGCCTATGTCCTTCAGGAAATGCTTTGCAGACAGACCTACAAGTAAAGTAAAAACAAACAAAGAAAAGTGCAGTAAAGTTATTCGGTCAAGAACTGAGGAAAGACTAAATGCATTTAGGGATGATCTTATGAAAGAACACTGGGAAAATGTTTATAGTACAAATAATGTAAATAAGGCTTATGAATCATTTAAAAAAGGTATCTATGGTTATATAATAAAAATTGCCCAACAGAAATATTGAATGATATAGCAAGAAATAATAATAAACCTTGGATAACAAAGGGTGTATTGAAATCTTGCAAAAAGAAGAATAAGCTTTATTGTGACTTTTTAAAATATCGGACAGTAAATGCAGAAAAAAAATATAAAGCCTATAAAAATAAGTTGACTACCGTAATGAGACGTGCAAAGAAAGATTATTATACAAACTTGTTAATGGAAAACAAAAGTAATATCAAAGGAATGTGGAACGTTTTAAGGGAGGTTATGGGCAGTAAAATGAATTGTAGTCAGCCATTATACTTAATCAACAGAATATGGAGGTAAGTGGTGTAAAAATGGCTGATGAATTTAATTAATTTTTCGTTTGCAGACCACTTCAGGGGAAAGATAGACACTATCAGATGTAATATTTTATCTACCCAAAGTAACACAGATTTAAATACATCTGATTGTCTATTTGTTCCAGAGGAAACACTGCACAGTTTTGTCCTGGTCAATGCTGAGATGCTTGATAAAGTTTTCTCCCGGTCCCAACCCCGTTGTTTAAGTCATTTTATGGATCTTTTTGAGACGAGAACTAAACATGATGAATTGCTCTCTTCAGACAGGGGTCTTCCTTGCTGCCTTTAAAGGGGCGGTGGTGAGGCCCCTACTGAAGAAGAGCAATTTAGATTTCAATGATTTTAACAATTTTAGAAAAAACTTGTCTTTATCCAACTTAGTGATTTTATTACTGCACATAATGTCCTTGAAAAATTCCAGTCTGGCTTTAGGGTAAACCACAGCACCAAGACGGCCCTTTTAAAGATTTTAAACGATTTTAGATTAAATTATTATTCTAAAAAGTTGACAGTGTTGGTTCTACTGGATCTGAGCGCTGCATGCCTTTGATACAGTCGACCACACTATTATTTTAACTCGTTTAAAACACATCGGCCTCTCCGGTGCTGTCCACAAATGGTTTACATCCTACCTCACAGACAGGACATTCATGATAAGTGTGGATACCTGCTCCTCTAAGGTCCATAAAATTACATGTGGTGTGCCCTAGGGTTTCGAATTTAGGGCCAGTGCTTTTTAACCTGTATATGCTCCCTCTTGGTGATGTCATCAGGAGACATGGAGTCAACTTTCATAGTTACGCTGATGATACACAGTTGTACATCTCCATGCACTTTTAACTGCATTTTAGATATCAAATCCTGAATGGCAGAAAACTTTCTCCAGCTTAACCAGGACAAAACTGAAGTTTTAGTCATCAGTCCTGAGGCCCAGAGAGAGAAACTGTTACCCAAACTACAGTCATTGTCTTTTAATCCTTCCTCACAGGTGAAGAACCTGGGCGTGATTTTTGACTCTGAGCTGACTTTAATTCCACACATTAAGAATGTCACAAAGATAGGTTTTTACCATTTAAAGAACATAGCCAGAGTCCGCCCATTCTCTCTCGAGCCAACACGGAGACGCTAATACATGCTTTTATCACCAGTCGTATCGACTACTGTAATGCCCTGCTTTCTGGTCTTCCCAAAAAGAGTATCTCAGGTTTACAACTTTTACAAAATTCAGCAGCTCGTGTCCTGACAAAGACCAGGAGGCGGGACCACATTACACCGGTTTTAGAGTCGCTGCATTGGCTCCCCGTGTGTTTCAGGATCGATTTTAAAGTTCTTGGTTTCTTGGTTAATGGTTTTTAAATGTCTTCATGGTCTTGGTCCTTCTTATCTTTCAGAACTGCTTTTACCTTATGAACCTTCACGGCCCCTTCGCTCCTCTGGCAGGGGTCTCCTAGTTATTCCTAAAGTCAACAAAAAGACTCACAGCGAGGCGTCTTTCCAGTGTTATGGCTCTCGCCTCTGGAACGACCTGAGGAGGAGCTCAGGACCACAGAGAACGTTCATGTTTTTAAGAGCAGGCTCAAGACCCACCTTTTTAGTTTAGCTTTTAACTGATATTTATTCTTGCTAGGCCTATTTATTTATCTCAGCACCTTATAATTAAGTTCATTGATGTTTAATTGTTATTCATATTTATTTTGTATTTATGTATTTTAACTCTTGCAGTGGGTGTGCAGCCCAATTATAGCACGTGCAGGGTGCTTCAAGCAAAAAAGGTTGGGAACCACTGACCTAAACAAATGTCGCGTCTTTCCAATAAGTAATTAATTTTGGACAGTCTCCCAAAACACGTGACTGTGGTCTCACATCTAACCACAGCCCCTCCAGCATTGGTCTGAAGTTCTTCCAAACTTGGATGTGACAAATCTAATTTTAGTTTTTCACTCAAACTCTCGAAGGATTGGACATTTTGTACTTTACTCTATTTAAAGTACTTTTATTTCTTAGGTAGATGTGAACTAGAGTAAACACATTCTCTATTGATGGGTAGATCTGTTTGTACGCCCTAACCCTGTGTGGGTAAACACAAACACAAATGTGAATGCTATGATCCGACGCTTGACTTGATTAAGCTATACATTAATACAAAGGGGCCTTACTAATTATAAAATGTATGATAAAGTGCAGTAATGGAAAAAAAACAAAAAACTTTTTAGGGCTGGACGATATTTTCTCATATTGATCAATCTGGATTTTCGATTTCTATTCTATTTTTTTTTATCTTCCATTGTCTCATCCAGACTCCCAAACTGTGTGCTGTTTTTGCCAAAGAAAAGGCTGTACACCTGATGATTATTGAGACCAGTGAAATAGAGAGAACAATAATCTCTCTTATTGTATTGCTGATTACCAGTAAGTTGTGAAATAAGTCTAGTGTGTGATGTGCCGTAACAATCCCAGATTGTTTCATCAGCTGAAAATGTCCATCCTGCTACAGTGATATTTCAGTCAACAAGAACAGTCAACAAGAACAAAAGTGAAAGTACTGCTGAGACACTCCAAAGTCCATTGGAATAGTTTTCTTTGTGACTCACTCATCCCAACATCCACTCACCCCAACACCCACTCCCTCAGAAGTTTTAATCATGTTTTTTTTTACTGAATCACAGCATTCAGCTGGAATTATGAATCCTTTAGCACAAATGGAGGTCCACTTGCATTCTGTCTAAAGTGATGACGAACACTCCCACAGTTCCATAT
The DNA here is from genome assembly GCA_007210695.1 of Neogobius melanostomus. Lineage (NCBI taxonomy): Eukaryota > Metazoa > Chordata > Actinopteri > Gobiiformes > Gobiidae > Neogobius > Neogobius melanostomus. The sequence continues at coordinate 2,694,419 of VHKM01000026.1, forward strand.
AGAATACAAAATATATATATATACATTTACATAAAACAATATAATCTTTATAATGTGTCAAAGTAATAACACACTTTTGTTTTGACTCTGGGAAATGAGAGGCACACTTGTAGTTAAATAGGCATTCTAAAAACAAAGAAAAACAACAGCAGCTGCTTTACCTACACCGATACAAAAGTAGTACATATTTTACTTCCACAGCTCACTGGCGAACACACATAAAGGGATCTTCTGTGTTTTACAGGTTTCAGAAAAGTTTGCAGACATAATGACAGACCTGCAGGTGTTACATGATGGATTAGAAGAGGCCGACAATCAAACTGCAGTCACCTGCCAAAGCCTGTTACGTGACATTAAACTCCACATCAAGAACAACAGAGTCATTCTGCAACGTCAGATACAGGTACTTTAGTCCCTTAGACATTCCACTCACTTTTGTATGTGTCATGTTATTGTATGAGAAGTGTTTGATTGTTATGATGTCACTCTAGTTTGAATGCAGCTGTTTTGACTGATACCTTACCTTTGTGTGTTTTTTACACTGACAGAACGCCACAGCAGAGGCGTCGTCTCCACTGCAGACATGTGCAGGTCTCACAGAAGTCCTTGGGCGGTACCAGAAACTTCTCCAGGGAAAACTGGAGCTATTTGTGAACTCTTACTCCAAGAACAGGAACTGCAATAAAGACACGGCAGAATTCGGTGGTGACGGATAGAAATACATGTGGAGCTGTTGTGTCGAAAAGCCTATGTGTTGCCTTTTTAAAGAGTATATCTTATAAGAAGACTGTGTCCAGATGCACTGAGAGTACGACAGCGTGGTAAAATAGACACCTGCACACTGGGAGCTTGTTGAATCTACATCATAAGTAAACAGTTTTTAGTGGATCAATACAGTGGGGAAATTTTGAAATGAAGCAATAGTTAGCAAACAACCGTCCAATGAGAACTTATCAGAGAGCCATAGGTGAATGGAGTTCTAGAGTATACATACTATATTCAATTTAAATATGGATTTCTCAGTTGACCACATAACACGAGGAGTGTTATCAACTTTGAGAAATCACAGGGCTGGGATGTTGTACAGGAAAAATGGACAACAGTCTCATGTACGTGTGAGTGACTGAGTGTCCGACAGGAGAGTTCAGAACCAGCTGGAAAAGGGTGCAGTGCTTCTCACTCTCACACCGGCCACAAACGGATCCAGACAACAGTCAAACCCAGAGGAGCTGTCTGGAGCTGTCGGGACATCTTCATCCCTGTTTGGTCCAAAGGCCGTCTCAGGACATGCCTGCATTCTGCTGAAGCTTCCACCTCGCGAGGTCTGGGACAGATCAAATACAAACAGACTGAACAGAGTGTTGAGCAATGGGCAGGAGGCATATGAGGAAGAGTGCACAGAGGTTCACTGCAGGACTGCAATTTCCTCATGCACGGTACGATTCCATGTTGAGTGATCTTGTGTAGACACAAGCAAAAGGTGACAGCGTCAGCCTGATGGCGCCCTCTGCCTGCAGTAACAATGAACTGTAGTTACTGTAGTTCAGTTATTCTAACCAGGGTCCAAGGGGTCCTAGGGAAAAAAAAGGAAAAGGAATAAACGGATAATCATTTTCATAACAAATGTTGTAATGACATAATCTTGCATGTATATAACAGTGACATAAACAAATATTCCAATAATAATATCACTCAGAACAATACACCATCACTTTGAGGTTTATGGTTTCAACTTTACGGTTTAACCTCTAAACCCTCGCCTGAACCAAACACATGTTTCTATAGTTTGGCCTTACCTAACCAAATCTAAAAGCTTCTTGACAAAAAACAAGACAAAAACAAGGATGAAAACGCAACAAACAAACAAAAAAACCATCAAAACCATGACAAGAAAGCATTACAAATTTTTTTTTTTAAAGTGATGGAAAAAGTGACAAAAAATGAAACAAAAAGCCACAAAAGAGCAACAAAAAAGTGACAAAAATGACAAAAAAAAGCAACGGAAATAGTGGAAGAAATGTGACAAAAATGCAACAAAAAAATCACAAAAGAGCAACAAAAAAGTGACAAAAGTGATTGGAAAAGTGGCAAAAATGCGATGAAAACACCGCAACACCATGAGGAAAAAGATCTGTTTCGATCCATTTTGTTGGTCTTACAGTAGCTTGAAATGAGACATTACACTGGCCTATAGCTCTCCAGTCAAGAACCCCTTTAGATTTGGGTAAGGCCTGAACTGGAGAAAATGTACTCGGTTAAGGTGAGGGTGAAGAGGTTAAAACTTCAGATTTCTTCAATGATTGGATGTGGAAGACGTTTGTGGGTTAATGGGATTTGTTTGGTTGTCTAAAGGTCCCTGGTCTCAAAAAACTTTGAGAACCCCTGCTGTAGACGTAAAGAATATCTGCTTATTGTTATTATTGGTTTCATTTCTACCTCTTAACATTCTAATAGCAGTTAAGCATGCACATTCGAAACCCTACATCTACTTGTGTTCAGACAGACTACACCAATCAGTACTGCGTGTGGAGGACACTATAACTAATAAAATAGATACAAATCTACAGTCAGAGTGTATCTATTAGGAGAGGACTGAAGAAATTGTGAGTGTCTTTTACAGTTTATTCTTATTGCCTGCATGGGGTGTGATCTAACACCAACATATGCATTAAACAGGTTTGCAGGACACAAGTTGAAGCAGAAGTGATGTCAGGCCCAGTGCAGAAAGATAAATAGAGAAATACAGATCTAATCAGTCAAGCAGAACTTGAGTGTAGGAAAATAAAGTTTCCGAGCCACAACTGGATTAAATTCCATTTATTTAACGCCGACGCGTTTCGACCTTTGTGTCTTTGTCGAGGCAGTGTAACACAGCTGTGCCTAATTCAGGTTTAAATAGTTCAGGACATGTGATCAGTGTCACGTGCCAAAAAAAAAAAAAAATATATATATATATATATATTCTTTTTGTTTGTTTGCCACGTGACACTGATCACATGTCCTGAACTATTTAAAGAGTACCTACTAAACGGGCGTGCCAAAGCCTTTCCCCACCCACAAACAAAAGTCAAACATTGCAGTGAAAGAGGCGGTCTCTGAAGTTTGGGGGTGACATGCGGGGGGTGAGTGTGTGGGCCTTTGCATTGGCACAATCACAGCAGACAGATTACGTGGGATGGACTTGGTTAGGGCTGAAACAACTAATCGATTAATCCGCGACTAATCGATTATTGAAATAGTCGACAACTATTTTAGTAATTGATTAATCGTTTTTTGGTTCACACAGACTCTAATAGAGCTAAACTTGCATGAAAATGCAGTATTTTGATGAAAACCTTTGTTTTTATAGTTAGGGTCTGTAGTGTTTTGTACATTGTAAATTTCATTAATATCTGTCTGTGTCTCATCCAATCAGAAAGCAGAATTGCCACCACTTTAGCTTCATGTGATGAAAAAACACTGAAAAAATAAAATTTTCCTACACCATTCACAGCCAAGCGACTAATCGATTAATCGTAAAAATAATCAGTAGATTAATCTATTACAAAATAATCGTTAGTTGCAGCCCTAGACTTGGTTATATACCACAGGTACAGGGGCAGGACAATGGGCAGGACAATGGGCAGCACCTGATGACGATATGTGGAGCTGGTGCGGCTTATGACGTTCTGTGGACGTCCAGTCAATCAGGAAATTATAATTTAGTGGCAGAGTTTACCCTGAAGGGGGCGCAACCCATTCGTTTTCAGGCCAAAGTTGGGATTTAACACGTTTGCGCTATAATGTCAGAATAATGTCAGGGACCAGTGGACAACACTATGAGACACCCATTGAGACAGTTTATCAGTAAAAAAAAAACTTGATTTGGTGTTTAGTTGCTCTTTAAATAAATATAATTTAATCCATTATGCCTCGGAATTATTTTCCTAATTCATTTGACTCTGCCCGTTTTTTCCGAAGAGCACCTGGTACCATTACACACAATCGAGATCCAGTGAGCACCTCCGGCCTCCTCCTCATTCAGAACTTGAGTGTGTTGAAAGAATAGTCATGTGTTTCCTCCGCTTTCACTTGTCGTTATTATCTATGGATGATCAGATAATACGTCTTTAACAGAGCATGTAAATTAACTAACACTGTCAGACTGACACACTGAGATGATGAACTCAACAGAGGTCATCAGGTATGTCCACAAAGAGTCTTGGCCTCCCGTCATGTGCACCTTCTATAGAGGGTACAATAGAGAGCATTATGAGCCTAGGGATGGGAATTGATAAGATTTTATTGATATCAATACCATCAAAAATTTTACCTATCGATTCGATTCTTTATCGATTCTCTTATCGATACCTGACTTGTTTGTGTGTTGGGGAAAAGCAAGGAATGAATGTGCTTTCGATAAAGTAAAAAAAGACACATTGTTAGTTTTCCCAAGAAAAAATATCTATTAAATAAAGCATGTTTCCAAATATACTGTGGCTCCTGCAGCCAGGCTGGCATTCTCTAAAATATAACTGTAACATTTGTACTTTTCAACAAGTGTCTGTAACTTATAACAGACTGATGCTGTTCTGTAACACCTAAACAACAGGACTCGGTCTCAGCCCAAACCCTACAGATTTTCATCTATTTCTGCTTCATCCGGCGCTACTTTCTCCTTCCCCCATCCGTGTGAACTACTTCTGTTGCAGCCCGTTAGCCAGAGCTGCGAGAGATCAGCCGATCCGCTCATAGCGCGCTCATAGCGGGGACGGGCAGAGGTAGACCCGCAAGCTGTGCTCTCAGGGCGGGGACAGGCAGCCGCAGGCTCCGCTCTCAGCACAGCGGCACGGGGAGCGGGCGCAGCAGCGAGGCACTGAACCCCGTGTGTCATGACAATAGCGACGTATCCACAGTTTGGAAAGAAACTCCAAGCCAATACAGCGCAGATAAGCGGAGCGTTCGCAGCAACAAAGCGAAAACGTAGAACTGACACGTTTATAACAATGGACTGTTTTAATTGACGACACTCTTTCGTCTCGTGAACGCACAAAACGAAGGGGAAAGGCGAAGCGGAGGCTAAGGGGTAGAATTGAGATTGGGCCGATGTTTCCCTGCTTACTTCGAAGTAGCGTCAACAGACTCTGAGAACCACATCATTACGCACGTGCGTCTGGCGCGCTATGGTCTCCGAAAAGGGGGAAAAAGAGCGTTTTCAGAGCGGAAGCATCGATAAGAGGGATCGATAATGAAGTAGACGTCCGGTTCCGATGCTTTGCTCAAACAGAACCGGGTCTACTTGTAGAACCGGTTCTCGATTCCCATCCCTAATTATGAGCTCTGCCTCTCGGTGGTACGGTGCCAGCACCCATGCATGATCCTGCTGTAGGAGGTTGCATAGTGAAAGCAGCTGAGAAGATTACCGGTGCCCCTCTCCACCATGCTCGCCCAAAAAACATTCAGAATCGCGAGTGATCCCAAGCACCCATCACAGTCTTTTTGTCTGCACCAAAACTAACTCTAAAGCACCCTATTTTGAGGCCCAATTACATTTAAATGTTTTCAGATAATAAAGCAATCATCTGTATCAGCAAGATCCAGACCAACAGAGCCAAATAAGATAAGATAAGATAGATAAATCTGACCACCACATCAATTTCTGTCCCCGTCATATGTCAGTTAGCCTACGCTGTGGAAAGTTTTGGCATGCATCATCCAATTTTCCAGACACTATTATTTTAAGATTCAAGCCTTTCAATGCAGAGATAACAATAAAACTTGCCCCATTTTCTTGTAAATTCTGCACCATGTTCTGCACACTTTCATCTCGCGGAGAAATGCCTTTTTTCCGATTGGTTGAGCCCAGTTAATCGTATGACCGAAAGCAACAAGCTGAAAAATCTCTGCACACATTCGTCAAGCTGTGACACATATTAACACAAGCCAAAGCGGGGAAAATGCCTGCTACAAATTAAAATCCACGGCATTCATTCCAAGCGGCGGGGCTTTTATTTTGAAAGACGGCGCCGGAACATACCATGGGTTTGTTTCGCCTTTAACCAGGACATCACATGATAATCAATGAGGAGTATAAGAGTATAATACAACAACCGAGTCCTACAGAAAGTGGACCACAAGCAGGGACAGAGGCCAAAATGTAAGGGCTTAGCATGACTTTATAGATCATCAAGTTACCGCAAACTTTAGAAGAAAATGGCGATCGTTCTTATTTCCTCTTTGTTTTATACGTAGCTTACTTTTCTGTCTAGCTGTACCTTTTCAGCACAGCGTCGCATCATGGCTTGTTGTTAGGAGTTGGAGAAGTACCTGTTTAAGTATCTTGTTGAGACATTTTTGTTTCTTTGGGAGATTGTGAGGAGTAGTAGTAGTAGCAGGTTGCCACGATGACGGAACGGACCCCTCTCCTCAACTACCGCCTGTCCGCCAGCGTCAATGAGTCCGAGCGGCAGTCGCCCCAGGCCGGTCACGCCGCGGAGCAGCAGCATCCGCGGGGTCCCAGGCACCGGTCCGATAACGAGGGACAGTCCAGGAAACTGTCCACCTTCTTCGGGGTGGTCATCCCCACGCTGCTGTCCATGTTCAGCGTGGTGGTGTTTCTTCGGATAGGTGAGTGTGTTTATCAGCCTCTGCTAAATCACTGCAGAGGCTTTCAAAGTGCATACTATGGTATACATTTTCACCCAAACATACAATATTTCACACATTTTTCCCTGTTTTGATATTTTTGTGATGTTTATTATTATTGATCCTTGGGCACAGGAAGTGACATATCGAAAGGTAGCATTCCCGTAAACAGTGTTGGGGATAATGTATTACAAAAGTAAAGAATTACAAAAAATATACTTTTTCAGTCACTAAGGATTACAACATATTACTTACACAAAATTCGGCAATTCAAGTAACTCAAATTACAAGTGCGTTTAATTGGTTATATTGACATACAAACAAAAAAATGCCAAACCCACCCCAAATAAAATGCTGCACCAAATCAAGTTGGTTCAAGGTGTATAAGATCTGCAGTTGCGTGTAGTTAATGTCGACAAATCAAAACACGAGAGAATGGGGAAAGTCAAGAAAAGGGAAATCTTTGACTGCACTTTTGCTCAGTGGAAATATTATTATTTTTAGTTTATATTCTGCCAAAAGTAACTCAAAAGTAACTCAAAGTAGTGTAACTCAACAATAATATGTAGTACAATTATATATTCAATTTAAATTCAATTTTCAATTTTTTCTACTAATATAGAATATATTACAATTTTAAAGTTACTTGCCCAACATTGTCCATAACTGATAACTTTCATGCAACTTACTGGATGTCATAAACCCTTGAGAAATAAGCCAGAGGTTAATGGAACTTTGCCTCTTCCTGTGTAATAATAAAAACCAAACCAAAACGTTTACCCCCTCAAACTTCCCATTAATGCGTATCTCATGCATTATCCCGCCAAACTGAGACATATTTATTTGATACTGTTAAACCACTCACCACAACGACCGCTTTACCATGAGTCAAAATATCAAATTCCTTGAGTAAGCCCACTGTTTGACATGCGCGCCGTGTAATGTGAGGTTAGTTGATTTTTCTCTTTTCCCAGATGGACAGATATAAGTCGACGTTTTTTCATTCTTTCATTCTTCGCACATGGCTACCTGGCATATTGCTCAATAATTATCAGCGTATTGCCACCATAAAACTAAAGACTGCACGCGCACTCGTGCACAGACCAAGATGTTTCCGCATCACCTGTTCAATAATGTGATTTATATTCAGTTATATAATCAGTGCTCCACTTTTGCACTGTTGCTGTTGTTTACCTAACTCCGTCCAGTTCATTCTTCTATAGTCTCCATAGTCAAACTCAAAGAGTTATTATCTCTGACAATGGGAAAGTAGGCAACACTCCTGTAGACTTCCTTATTTCCGTTGATGATGGCACATGTTTGAAATTGCTGAAATAAGTTGCTTTTCTTCTTACTCCTTGCTGGGAATGTGTTGTGAAATTTGCTTGAGTATCACAATGACAATGCTCTGTCTGGGAACTGTCTGGGAAGTTCTACAGCTTTTCTGTCAAAACAGCAGAGCAAAAATTTCCATGCCAACTTTTCACTTTTTGTTTTCAAGTTCAGCTTTTTCTTCTTGTGGTGCGTTTTTTTTTTTTTTTTTGGCTGCTTGCCCCTCCCCTTCCACCCCAGTCTCGTGAAATGTCAGCTGCTGCACGATGGACACGCTTAGGGTATATTCACTCAAATGAACCAGCATAGTAGTGTGTGTGTGTGTGTGTGTGTGTGTGTGGTGTGTGTGTGTGTGTGTGTGTGTGTGTGTGTGTGTGTGTGTGTGTGTGTGTGTGTGTGTGTGTGTGTGTGTGGTGTGTGTGTGTGTGTGTGTGTGTGTGTGTGTGGTGTGTGTGTGTGTGTGTGTGTGGTGTGTGTGTGTGTGTGTGGTGTGTGTGTGGTGTGTGTGTGTGTGTGTAGGTGCTACCACTGGGACTGGTACTGCGCTACTGCTATTGCTACTGCAGTTTATAGACAGTTATTCAAAGTCCTTTAAGTGTGCGATTTGAACTGAAATGTTAACAGTGAAAATTACAGAGTGCCATTTCTACTTCTACTTGGAGCGCTGACAGAAGCACAAACAGTTATTATCTCTTTACATGCCTTGTTTGTGTTTCTTGAAAACCATGAAACCGTCATTACACGTAGGGGTGGGCGATATTGACACAAATGAATATCTCGATATTTTTTTTCAATATCGATATTCAGACGATATTTTTGCAATCCTTCACAGTAATGTGTGCAAACTGGCAAAGAAGGTTCAGTTGGTCTTTTGACTTGCTGTATCTGACCTATTATTGTATAGAATTACTAGTACATAAAGATGTGACACATTATTGATTTAAACATTAGGGCAGGGGGAACAAAAATGTATATCACGGTATGAAAAAGAAATCTCACAATAACGATGTATTTGGCGATATAATTTACACCTGACAAAATACTTCAAAATCAAAGCCTTTAGACAATAGGGCAAATTCATTTAAAGATATTTTATTCATCTAAAGCTCTACCTTCATCTGGAAGAACCATACTGTCAATGGGAAGAACACGGAAGATAAGATAAAATAATTTTGCGACAATATTTGCAACTTCATCTCCATCACAGTGAAATGCTCCTGTAAGTTCACCTGCCTCTGGGCAGTTTACTTGTGTTTTATTGTAAGGAGACTGGGGATAGATCTGTGAGTATTAACGCGTTTGGGAAGTGTGTATTAACGCGTTTTTCAAAGGATCCAGTTTTTCCCTATTTCTCCTTTTCGCATCTCTCCTGATGCACGCGGGGGGCCGGGGCAAACGCACACACAGGAGGGAAAGAGACAGACAGGGAGACACGTTTGTCCTGGAACTTACGTGATCTGAAGAAAACAGAGGAGGAGGATATTATTAGCCTTTAACCGCGTTTGCATTGTGGTTTTCTTCACCGTGTTGTTAGTTAGCGCGAGGCTAAAAGTTAGGAAAGTTAGCTAGCTAGGAAGGCCGTGCTACAACTTGTCCTGAGCCCTTTCCTCGCAAATATGAGCGACTCAAGTGACAAACTTCATTCATATCATTAGATTCTTCATCTCTGTAATCGCTCCACGCTGCCATGTTGTTGTTTTGAATGTGTTACGCAGCGGAGGGGGCGGCTGGCGCGCTACGGTAACCCACAAGGACAACGCGACACATGTTTGGGGGGTCGGATTGTACAAATTATGAAAAATTTCGATATCCAATTTTGTATATCGTCCAGACAACAATTTCGATATTATCGTCTAAACGATATATCTCCCACCTCTAATTACACGCACTGTGTGCATAATACGCAGCACAGTGGCCACTAATTGTCGCAGAGAAGCAAAGGAAGTTGATCCCATTTATTTCAAGATAATGAGTAGTGAATGAGTAGATTAATACAATGGGGTCTGAATCTCTCATCTAGGATTTTGTCAAAGGGCACCAGCACTTATGCCCTTTATAATTAACGTTAGCTTCGGTTGTCGGAGTGAAAACAGAGACATAATGCAGAGTACTACCTGAAAAAGTAGCTAAACATTAAACCAAATTTATGGGCTTTGAAGAAGTGACATAGAAAACAATTTTTCGATGAGGAAGAATAGTGCCACTGAGTCATGCAGGCCGCACTATAGCATGTGTTTCCTTTCCTTTTCGGAGAACTTCTTGTTCACACAAAAATTGTGTGACAGTACAATACACACACATAATTCGTAATATGGAAGTTGTAATGTTCCCTTTTGCAGTTCATATTGATCAACATACAGTACAAGAAAACAAGAAAAATAAATAACAGCATTGCTGGCTTTGTGGGAGAGCACCTGTAGGACACGGGCCTTTCACACCCGAGGGCAGCACTCATTTTTTACTTTTCAAAATAACAGTGTTTGGCTCCTGCATTTTAAAGAACTAAATTAAAACCATCACTTTCTTTATCGCGCCTCAATTCACAGTATCACTTCTCCATTTTACGAGCTCTATCACATTCAGGGCGTTTTTCTGTTTTTTCCCCGCAGGTTTTGTGGTGGGCCAGTGCGGACTGTACCAAACGTTTGGCATGTTCCTGGTGGCGTACGTCATCATCTCTCTGACTGTGCTGTCGATCTGTGCCATCTCCACAAACGGAGCTCTCGACGCAGGAGGAGCCTATTGTATCCTTTGCACATCACTTCATGTGACCATGGCAATGCTAACCATGGCACATTTCCTTATTGCAATACATTTACCCAAGGTGCCATGAACACAGGAAGGAAGTGGGAAAGCAATGTAATATCATAACTTTGAGTATTTGCAGCCTTTTGTAATGTGCTAACTGCTTTGACTGATTACTCTTGAAGCGCTAATTTGAAAGTTGGCTATTCCTGAACCAACTGAAATGTCGTGACCGTTACTATTCTGAATTCAAGTAATATTCAGAAATCTCAGCCATTTAACCATCATTCCTTTCTTTATTGGCCTGGTCTGTGTAACGTCATCCATCACATTGTATGCAGATATCACACTGAAGAGATTAGATCATTGTTAAGCCCTTAATGTTTATCAGACATGATCAGCCGAGCGCTGGGCCCAGAGTTCGGAGGCAGCATCGGGCTCATGTTCTTCCTGGCGAATATCTGCGGCAGCGCCCTCTACGTGTTGGGTTTGGTAGAAGCTGTTCTGGCCACGTTTGGGATTCCGGAAGGTAAACTACTACACACCGGCATCTTCACTTCACATGAGGTAGTAGTAATACGATTGCATAATACATGATCATTTTACGATTGCTAATCTCAACAGACCAGTGAGGGTGTGAAAGGTGTAAAGGTATGGAAAATCAATGAAAATCAATCAATGCAAATGCAGACTGGAGAGTCCCTTAAAGTGCATATGACAGGTTATCAAGATTTTATAATTCTTCTTGATTTGGTGGGATAAGGAAAATATCACAGTTTTACAAACATAAAATATCAGCTTGTGGAGAAAATATGATTAAAAAGTCAAAACTGTAGTTAATATAACAGGGAAATGTCCTTAGCAACTCCTTAGCAACAGTAGAACGCTCTTCAGTGCTGACGTAGAGGAAGGTAGGTGCAATAAAAATACAGCAGATGGTGCTCTTTTTTGTAGGTATTTGACAGTCTTTTTTCTTATTCTTATTCTTGATCAGATTTTATGATTAGCTATATTTATATTAAACTACATTGGTAATTTACTTCAATAAATGTAAGTTATTGTATGTGTGGAGTCATTTGTTAAATGCACTTCTGGTGCAGTTTTCTTCAGCTAAAGTGTAGCTCGTTTTATTTTATAATGTTTATACAATTCTTTGCAGTCATTAAAAGTTTGCTTATTTAGAAATGCAGCTTATTTAGTTTCTTTTTAATATATTTATAAGAAGTTGGTTCCACGCAGGAAATAAGCTCCTCCTTCACTTTGCGCCGCCTGCATCAAAACAAAAACATCCACCATGCTGACAGGACACACGTGCATCGGCATTTTGAGGAACAGCGGAATTACAGGAGTTTATCTGTGCACACAAGGACTTTATTTTGCGCGCAGGACGTTTACGCTTTTCCATATATATACCAGGATGGATATTTTAGCTGCGTGTGGAGCAGTGGCTGGCCTACCCAGTGGCTAAGGAGCCGATGTTTTCCAAAACTTGGACATTATTTATGGGATATTTTGAGGACTGAAGGCTTTCACACAATGGAAAAGCGATGTCTGCGTTTGGTGAGTACTGTAACTTTTTGTTTTTCTGCATGTTTAGTAAATCAACAGTTGGCTATAAGATGCTGTTTTGTGGTGGTTAGCTTCTTAGCTTCTTAGAGCTGGCGTTCACTGTGCAATTTACTTTTGTCTAAGATGTTTAGATGTCACTTGACACAAGTGGGATTTGTAAAATCGTGAGCTGCTCTGTCTCCAGTGTGCGATGGTTTAAAGAGAGAATTGTGGCTACGACCGATTGTCAATATCAGGCTACAGTGTGCCCGCATGCTAACGATGCTAGCGGTGTTTTTATTTCCAGAGTCAAATCCTGCTGTTTAAGGCAGGGTCACAGTACAGATCCACGTGTGATTTCATTCTGCAGACTTGATCTGATGGATCGGTTTGTGTTTGTGAGCCTTTGTTCTGCGTTTGTAAGCCGTGAAGGTGTCGTCTCCTGGTGTTAGCTTTGGCTACTGTGTGCTACAGTGTAGAGGCCAAGTTTATCATCAGCAACTGTCATTTTACATTTCTACCATGAGCGAATTGCTCTCCCGTTAATGCAAAGCACAACATAAAAGTGGTGTGAACGTAAACAAACTAATCCTGAATTAATCTGCTTGCAGCGGCGGCCTAGTTAGCTTTAGCCTGCTAGCTTCTTTGCGTTATCAGCGCTGATCTCCATTCATTGCATCAAGACCTTTTTAAATGTCAGAACTCAACATTCGTTCTTATCGTTGGTCCTTAGCCTGTCACATTTTGTCCCAGGTTTATGGTGATATAGTTGTGGTTCGCTAAATGTTTGTGGGAGAGAGACAGTTTGCAGTTTATTTGGACAAATTATCCCATTGACTTCTATGGCTTTCAGCGGCCGTTAACAATTTTCAGTTTCATTCTACGTCACTTCCGGGGCTCCATGGCTAATGCGGAAGTGTTTTTCTTTTCCAAAATAAAAAGGTATTTTTTGGCCAGATTTAGGGAACATTTTAACATGAATCTTGAATGTAATTGTGTTAACTACGTATTTGTGAAAATGTAGTCTAATGTGTCATATGCACTTTAAAGATAAGAGTAATAAGAAGAGCGATACTAAAGCCCAGTGATTCTTGGGTAGCGGCTGTAGTATTACATTACAGCCTTATATTTTGGTATGAATACTATATTATTACTATGAATTACTATTACTATTTTGAGGAATGTCACTTTTTTCCTCTAAAAATGCCCTGACATGAAGTGACTAAAGGAAATAAAAGCCAAGTGCAAAAATATCAGCCAGTTTTGGGTCAATTTATATTGTACACTGGTGTTTCGTTTATTTTCCACTGAATTTTAACATTTCAATTATGAATAATCCTGCAAATATGTCAGGACCTATAAATTACCTATAAATCTAGTTTCCCTCTTGTTGCTACAGTTAATTTCTTTTCTGTTTCCCCCCCCCCCAATCTTGGAGTCTGATACTGAAAAAGTTCAAATTGCCTGGTGACCTTAATGGAAAGGGTCTGCAATTGTTTTATAGAGGCAGGGGTCTTTTTTTACCCCGATACTTTTATGAAACTAAAGTGTCAGAGAGCTACTTATGCTTCAAAACACTTGTGTAACTGTGTGACTTTACCACATCATTTTGATTTCCGACAAAGTTAAGCCATAAGCCACGCCCCCGCAAATTCTCATTGACTGACGCTCCAAATGTGGCTTTTTCTGTTGGCTTCATCAGGTCAATATTTTAGTTTATGAATGTTTTAATTTAGGGATTAAGGTTAGGGGGAAAGGGTTATGGTTAAGGTTAGGAAAAGGGATTTGGTTAGGGTTCGAACGATGTATGGGGCAAGATCATGGCGTAACTGGGTTAATCTCTATGTTGTAGGGCTGAAACAACTAATCAATTAATTGAAATAGTTAACAACTATTTTAGTTATCGATTAATCGTTTTCTAGTAAACACAGACTCAAATAGAGAAAAAATTACATGAACATTTTGTATTTTTGATGAAAACCTACTTTGTCAAGTTAGGGTGTGTCATCAATTAGAAAGCAGTATTGGCACCAAGAGCCTCCAACAAACATTGACTTTAAGGTTACTCCATCAATATGTCCTTAAGCGGCGCCATTTTAGCTTCACGTGATAAAATAAAAAGTAAAATTTTCATACACCAATCGTAAAAATAATTGGTAGATTAATCGATTACCAAAATAATCGTTAGTTGCAGCCCTATTATATTGTATTTAGTGTAAATATCTACAGATTTTGTTCTGAATAATTTGAACACAAAGAAAATGCATCTAAAATGTGACTCATGAAGCGCATGTAGGAATATAAAAAGTCTCGTGCGAGCTCCGTGGAAAGGACTGGAGAGCTACTGGTTGGAGATCTCTGGTCTAGATACAGGAGGGAGTTAAGAAAGTGAGCCCTAAGGTGCCAGTACACAAACACACAAGAGTCTAGACACTTTTGTGATGAAGAATTTCTTTTTGCGCATTTGAAACCTTTTAATTATTATTTTTTGCATTGTCTGTGTAAAAGAATTGTATTTTTTTGTATAGACTGCTACATAATGAATGGGAAGTAAAAAAAAACCTTGTGGGCCTTTCTGTGCAGATGTTGCAACTTCTCCTCCTTGTAGGTCGTCCTCGCCAAACCTAGCTCAAAAGAGACCCCAAAAATGTTGCGTATTTGGCAGATTTGCCGACAGATGTTGTAAATTTGTTGCCCTTTTACGCGCTCACGGCATATTTCTCCTCCTCCTCCTCCTTCAGATGGGATCATCACCAACCACTACCAGGTGCTCAATTCTGGTTACTGGTGGGCTCTGCTGTACGGGACGGGGATCGCGCTGCTCTGCCTGGTGGTGTGCCTGGTCGGAGCGAACATCTACGCCAAAGCCACCTTCCTCATCTTCATCGTGGTGATGGTGGTCCTCCTCACCATCTTCATCAGCTTCTTCGCCGTGACGCCTCGCGTGGTCCAGCTGCCCGCCGAAGCCACCCTGAACCCCAGCGGCAACGGGACCCTGGGCCCCATCACGGCCAACTTCACGGGCTTCAAGCTGGACACGCTCATGGGGAACCTGTGGGGTAAGTTTTCTCTCTTTCAGTCGAGAGGACCATGAAGTCTCGATCACTTTTGTTTGATGAGCTACATAAACATGGTCTCTCTTGTTTTGTTGTAAAACATTGTGTTACATTTTTGCCATATTAAGAACGGTAAAGAAATCTTGAAGGATTTGTTGAACTTGTGATTACAGTGAAAGCTATTACTAAATAAAATATGAGCTACTAAACCTTGTTTTGCATCTGCTCAGAGGTGGATAGAGGAGCCAACACTTTCTTCCTCTTTTAACCTCTTAACCCACACCTGAACTGAAGGGAGCACATTTTCTCCAGTTTCCCAAGTTTCCTTGAACAAAGTGTCAAAACAGCAACGAAAACGAGGATGAAAATACAAAAATAAAAGCGCGACAAAATCACAATAAACAAGCGACAAAGACACAATAAAAAAATAATGAGAAGGCAAATAAAGAGCCACAAAAAAGTGACAAAAACGCAACAAAAGAGCAACAAAAACGTGTCGCGTTTTTGTCACTTTTTTGTGGCTTTATTTGCTTTCTCATTATTTTCATTATACAATATAAAAGCGACAAAAATATGACCAACAAAAAGAGACGAAAACATGACAAAAATGCTTAAAAAATGTTACAAAAACGTGGCCGACAAAACTGAACTGCAGAAAATGTGGTCAGTTAGTGGTTAAAATAATATTGTAGAAGTAAAAAGAACTGTGTCATTGAACCACTCTTAATTACTTCAAGTTGGCAGCACTACCTTTCTCATTTACTGCAAGTCATTTCATACAGTTTAAACAACTTTCCACCGTATTCAAAGTACTGGCTTGCTTCTGAAGGCTTTAGGGCTGCACGTTTAGCAGCCCTAAAGTCACTGACTTGCGTTCACGTGGCCCTACAGTATTTTTATTTATTTTACCTGCAGTCATTTAGCCTGCTTTTTTGAAACATTGTGCAAAGAAACAGTCATTCATGCGTACAACAACACTTATCTCTCCACCACATTTTAACAATAACGAGAAAGGCGAGTTTTGTGCCTTTAGCTTACCTAGCTACCTCCTAAGTGATGCCCGGGTGTCAGCTGTTGAGATGGTACGACTGCGATGCAATACTTGCATTTTGATCCGTAATTCTCGGTTGTAAAGCGCTCCCATGCTGTGCTGTTTATGGCCCGCTTCATATTGAAAAGTTAAACTAGCTAGCCATGCGCGATGACGGCTTCTCGTGAACAAATGTTTGGGAGCGCTCTGGTGGTCTCTGGTGGTGCAAAAATGTATTACAAGTATTTTCAATGGCACGGCAAATTATACACGCCAGTTAACCGAGCAAAATACTTTTACTCAGTTATGCAATTTTTAACGGTTAATTGGTTAACCATGGACACCCCTAGAAGGCTTTGATCAATATTATGTAAAAAAGTATATCGATTAAAAAAATCATTGAATATTTTATTATATGGTTGTGAAAAATAGTGAGTGATGCTCCGGTCAAGCCTCACCCCCATATCCGTCACCGCCTTGTAACAACTTGATTAAATTTATTCAGCCAAGCCCGAGATTAATCTGTCAAACTGTTCAAAGGATTTCAGCACTGTAGCATTGTATTTCCATTGCACTGCAACAAACTTCGACATTGATTCCATTACAAATCTCAATGACCAGTCTGTCATTTCCTCAGTACGCCCCCATTAAACTCCACTGTGGCTTATTTCCTTTGTAATTTCTGATTCGATCCAGATTTCTACCTTTTACAGTCTCTGTAATACTGATCAGGCCACCCCCATTTGTTTACAGGGATTTGCAAGCATGTGATTACTTAAGCTAATGGGTCTAACTAAGGTGCACGTGATGGGAACACGCTCCCAATAATCCTGTTTTAGACGACCATAATGTCGACTCGGTAGCTCTTAATTGTAGATTCATTGAACTGCAAATTTTGCTCTATACACATACGCACAAATACCCGATTACAAATGCCGAAAACAGGTGCAGGCAACACAGTAACCCTTGGGACATGTTTATTTTCTTCCATTATGATTTCTTGTAGTTGTTTTTTGCCGTTTGTTTAAAAGGGTAAATTTGTGATGAAATTGCTAATGCTCTACAATGGCTTTTTGTGATTCACGTGACAAAAACGCCACCCGTCACTAAATGAATGATTAGCAACCGTGATTAGCTTACAGCTTTAAAATAATGCAATATAAAAAAAAGTCTTCAGGTAACTGAAAGATGGTGTGTAAATGTTTGAAACTTTCAGTCTGTAATAGAAGTGCTGCTGGCCAAAAAGTTAATTTGGTTTAATTATGTAATTTCAAACTTTTAGACTTGGATATTGATCAGTTTCTGCCTACTTTAACCCTTTATAGGGCACTCATTGACATACTTTGAAATAAATAACTTCAAATTAAGAGTGTTATTGGGGGACAAATTGTTCAATATCATGCTGAAAATCCATGTGAGAGAAGTTACCATATTTACTGTAGTTCATTGCCCTTTTAAGGGGTAAAAAATAAAATACAAAAAGGTGTGTATATACAAAGAGTACTTTCAGGTGTCGGGAGGTGGTGGTATTCAGGAGGCGTTGTGTTTTGTGATATTGATGTTTGAAGGATCACACCTGTCAGAGCTTTTGTAATGTGATTGTGTTTTACGTGCAGTGGGAGGGGTCAGTCACCTCCAATATTGTTTTCCTCAAAATAACCTTTGGCAACATAAAAATATAGTCCTAAGGTTTATTGGTTCTTTTGTCAAGAAAATACTGTAAGTATGAATAATAGGTGCAACGGGCATGTCTAAATATGGACAAAAGTAATTAACTTTAGGTTTAAGTGTATGACCAAATATGGTGCCTGCATTTTTCATGCTGTAATTTCACCTATTTCACTACGTTCTCCAAAACCAACACATATATCATAACTTAGCACAATTATTCACCAAGAAAATGTGTAAGTTTCATCAACTTACCATGGTTAGTTTAAGTTATGTAAAGAAATGTACCCTGAATTTAGCCAGACTTGGGTCTTCTTCAGACTTCAGAGAAAACAGGAAGTTTAGAGCATGACCGGTCTCTGCTGGTCAAATATAAAATACATTTATAATGTCTCTGTGAATTGTCGTATATCTGTATGTCTTGTTTGTATTTTTATGGAGCTGCTGAACTGTAAAACAAATTTCGGATCCTCGTATCTGACAATAAAGCATTTATCTATCTTATCTATCTTATCTATCTCATCTATCTATCAAATTCCACAGAGGTGTGATCGGTGATGTAGGGTGATCTCTTCTGATTGGCTGAGTGAGGACTACATGCTTCTTTACCTTATACTGATGTGCAGCAGAGAGGCCATATGTAAAGTGTGCGGAAATTACTAAAAAAAAGTCACTTGCCCTATAAAGGGTTAAGTCCTAAGAAAGCTGTTTGTTGTCCCCCATTATGGCGCTAACTGTCCTGTGTTACCATGGAGATCAACTCCGATACGTCAGTTTTAACAAACTGATTAATTAGTGTTCCTTAACCTCATAACCCCAGCCTTGACCGAGGGCATTTTCTCCAGTTCGGCTTTATTCAAATCTAAAAGCTTCTTGACTGGAGAGTTTACAGCCTATAGGCCAGTGCAACTCATCATTTGAAAGCTATGACCTACAAAACTAATCTACGTTTTTTCCTTGTTATGATTGTCCCATTTTCGTTGTTTGATTAGTTACATAACACACACACAAAAAAAATCAAAATTCGGCCAAAACGTTACAAAGGAGCAATGAAAACATGATAAAAATGTGGCAAAAAAGCAATGATAATGTGTTAAACGCAAAAAAAATGTGATAACAAAAACAAGGAAGAAGTTTACATGAGTTTTGCAGGTCTTCGCTTTCAAATGAGGCGTTACACTGGCCTATAGGCTGTAAACTCTTGTCAAAAAGCTTTAAGTAAAAGTGGAGAAAATGTGCTCGGTTAAGTGGGTGTTCACTGTTCAGGGGTTAAAGACCTCTGACCTAACTATGCAAATCATTAGCAAGAGAGGAAAAAAAACGAAACTTTAGTATACTGGTCATGTATTTGTATTTTTTTCATAAGTATTGAATTAAGGGACAAGATAAGAACAAATTGAGATAATTGTAATTGTCTGTACAAAACTGTTTTTTATATGTATTATTTTGATACTTCTCAGTCCGTCTCGTCCAGAGCTGCATTTCTCAACTCTAACACAACAATGTTATTTCAGCTTGTATTTAATAAAAAAACAATGAAATACAGTGCCTTCTTCCAGCACTGATCATGAGGCTGATTATCCAAAACTTTGAAAGACTATCTATCTATGCATGGTATTATAATCATGTCATTTTTGGCCATTGGACGCATCTTCCCTCGGATCACAGCTGTGAAATTGGCTTTTGACATTGATTCATTTGACGTTGGCTTGTAAACAAAACAAAAGATAAATGCTTCTCCTCTGAGCTGTGAAACATGAGCTTGGTTGTGCTCAGGTAAGAGAGAGAGAGAGAGAGAGAGGGGTGTCTGTCAGGAAGCTGAAAAAAATAACTTTTCTTTTGTGGAGACGGATGGTGTTGAAAAGTTGCTCTCCTGAAGCCTGACGTGCCGTTATCTGTGCTCACAGCTGACTACACCAGGGATTACACCACGGGCACAATGATGACCTTCGCCACCGTGTTCGCCGTGATGTTCAACGGCTGCACTGGGATCATGGCCGGGTCCAACATGTCAGGTAAGGACATGCTGGGGTTTTGTTAGCTGCCATTGACTCTAGAAATCGGTGGAACAGGATGGACACTACTTTCACACCTTTTAGGAGTTTCCACTTCTTAAAACTCACCTAAAAACATGCGTAACAGGCTAATCTTTCATGTACATTCCACCAAACCTCGCACAAGAACTGGAATTCCGTTCCACAGTGTTATCCTATGGGACAATCTGGACTTTTTAAAGGCGCACTATGCAACTTTTTATGTTAAAAGAAGTTCATATAAGTGCGTATTTGACCTTTCAGTGACGCGGCGGCTGTAGCTTGGTTAGCTTGGCGCCTTAGCGTTCCATCCCAGCGGCTCCTATGATGCTTCAGGATCAATTTTATTTCAAGTTTTTTTTTTTTTACATTTCTGGTAGGTTTTCGTAACCATGGCTACGGTTCAATCAGCAGTGAAAACCTAAAAAACTATTGATCCTGGAAAAGTAAAGGCGCTATTCTAACTAGGAGTGTGACAATATATCGATTTTCCGATATATTGCGATATTTTGCGGTACGATACCGATACTTTTTATTCTGATAGATACTTTTGATGATGTCATGCATATTAATGAGCAACGTCATGCATATTAATAAGGCAGCAGTGCTCCACTGTTTTCACAGTCAATAGAGGCCAACAATGATCAAGAATTCAGTCAGGACAGCAGGGGGCAGCACTAGAGTTTTAAGCACTTGGACCAAACACTGTCACACAAATAATAGTAGTTTTTTATAATCATAAAGAAGATTAATTTGGGGTTTATTTATTACTTTTTAAATAGGACTGTGTTTTCTTGTTTATTTAAATGTAAATGAAGTCACTGACAGATCTATAGACCCATTTTCAGTGTGTAAGTCAGGGATCATTTATAAAAGTGGTAGAAAGCACATGAAAAGAAATGTAAATGATGAATAATATGTAGTATGTAAAAATAAAGGTTAAAAGTAGCTTTTTTTATTGTAATGTATCATATTGTTTTTGTGCAATATATCGATTATCACAGTATCTGCGTATCGTGAGATAATCGTTATCATAAGCCGCGTATCGTATCGTATCGAATCGTGAGCTACCCAGAGGTTCCCACCCCTAATGCTAACCACCCAAGCATCCGCTAGGTCACTGAAAAGTAAAATATGTATTCGTGGCAACTTTTTGTTTTTACATAAAAAGTTGCATAGTGCACCTTTTAAGGAACATTAGTATGATGTATGCATATTCCAATTAAGGAGAACATGCACACACCGGGCCTAAGAATCGAACCAATGACTTCCTAGAGGACTATTTTGTGATAAACCATTCATTCATGTGTAATTGAAGAAGTTGTATTTAATTTTACTCGCCACCCAATTTCTCTCGAATTATCGCCTTAAGGTATGATTTGTTGTTGAAATCAGGAGCTCACCGCTATGCTACATCTACGTATGCTACGTTTCGGGGTGGGTGCTTATAAGCCTTTGGCTTCAGCCCACTCCCTTTGAGCAGGTTAACTGCTCAAACAAATAAATAAACTAAACTAAACTAAACTAAACTACATCTGGTAATGCCAAGTGTCAGAAAACTGATAAAAAGCTGATTTACTTCCATTGTATTTGCAGAACAAACGCTAGAAGCAGGTTTCAGTACAATTCAACGAGTTTTTGAAACAAATAGTTCAGCACAGTTATCCCTGGGCATCAGCTGTTTCACTAAAAGTGGAATTATTTTATTCGTAGGAGACCTGAAGAATCCCAGTTACTCTATCCCTCGTGGCACCATCACCGCCGTCATCTTCACGTTCATCATCTACAACCTGCTGTGTGTGCTGGAGGCCTGCTCCTGCGACAGGTCAGTGCCGCTTTTGCAGACTTCACTTTCTGTTTTTGGTTTTATTCAATCACCTCTGCCAATAACAGAAGTAAATATATTGGCAAACTTGTAATTTTGTAGTATCAATAGTATGTATCAATATAATGTATCATGCATAATTTAGGCTTAAAACCTTCTTTTGGGGTTCTTAAGAATGGATATATTTTACATTTATAAATTTAAATGTCAAGAAAATTCCATGTCAAGAAAAGAGAGACTGTGCTGGTTTGGATTTTTTAATTGGTCTGGAGGAGTTGGAATAAAATGTAATAAAATAAGAAATGTGCTTTAAAAATGATAAGGACAGTTTTCCGTTCCTTCTTAGACGTAATAAAATCCAGGAAATACTGATTGGAGGGCTTCAGCAGGAGAAAAAGGAATGATCAACGTAGGCGGGTTTGCACAAACCTGAATGTAACAACATTCTATTCCAGGATTTTTCTTTTTGACGAGGGAACATACATTTACAATACACAGTGGATACAAAGGTATTGCTTTAAAGGAGTTGTAAGAAGCCACAGAGACCATGATCCTTTGCAACTAGTATTGGCTAACTTGAAGGAAAAGTATGTGTATGATTTCACAAAAAGCAGAGAAATATAGACAAGACCCTCCTGTCAATCTCCCTAACTGTCCCTTATTATATAAATGCCCGACAATTTTAATAGCAAACGCTAGACTTCATGTGACTAATGTTGTGTAAATGATTAAGACCAAAGTAAATCTAGGTCACATGCGATCAAATCTGATTTACTTAAAGTAGCCCCAGAGTTACTCTCTTGTATCGGACACATTTCAAAGGAGGATGGATAAAGTCAAAGCAAGAATTTCAACCTCTTATTAGTAAAAAATCAGGTCACTGTAGTACTGGCTTTTTTTTTTTTTTTTAATCCTTCATTGGTTCTAATTATAAACCCACAACAGTACTGCTACATCACTGCAAATATTTTAAGACGCTCATTACCTCAGCATTAGTAACAGCTCTCCTAACCCAAAATGTGTAAAACGAATTATTGCCCATTCTTCAATACCCCTTTCGCCACTAACTACGACATCAATCCAAGCAACTAAATGAACCGGTATTTGCTGATAGCGCTGAGATGTTAGCATGTTGTGTTAGCCGCAGATAAAATCCAATACTTAGTGACTATCAGATGATGCAGACAGGGCTCATTTTCTGCTTCACTAAACAGAACAAAGCCATGAAAACTAAATGCGCCCACACCCCTCCGGTGTTATCTGACCGCAGGTGTCGCGTAATCTATCACAAAGCTCGCCCAGAACTTGAGAACGAGCGGCGAAAACGGTCGCGGCAGACTGATTGATAACAAAATACTTTCTCGACTGGCTAATCCACCTTTGGTTTGTATTGATTTGATGAGTGGACTTAATAGTTTTCGCATTCTGCTGGAATGCCAAGTGAAAAATTATTGTAGTATACAGTATAATATTAATTTACGGTAAATAGGACAAGATGTATAATGGGTTTGAGATGATGTTTGTCAATGTTTTTCCCGTTCTAGATGCCAAGATTTTTTCAAGGTAAATTTGCATCTTTCTGTGTCTGGGCTCGCCTGTACTCAGAGCGGGACATCGTTTGCTCGTCTGCATGGAGATGTTGCTGCTTTGCTTTGACTGCAGGTGGAAAAACATTTGCTTTAGTATGTTTGGTCCTTTCCACATGTTTTATTTGATAACCCGCTGCAAAAGTGGCATTGTCATTGTCTGGCTGATCATTAGAAGCACGTTTTGCATCATTTTCATGTTTTTGTGTCAGCGTTTCTAGACAGTTTAGTTGCTCTTCATGACATTGCGATAGATACAGACGGCAGCACATTCTCGATTGGGAAGGAAGCACGTTTTGGGAAAGAATTTTTCACTCTTTTTAGCCATTTTCTGGCAGAATATAAACGTATTTATCGCACACAAATAAAGTCAAGTCTAAATCGGGCCCATATGGATGTTTTTTTCAGAACAGATTGTTCAGTAGAAGCGAAAAAACGGCAGTCGTAGTTAACGTTAGCATGAAGCGTGATGCTAACATGAATCATCATTTTAGCATTCTCCATTATTTTTGGCTTTATGGGCTGTTGAGCTACTTTGCGCCTCTCCATGTCTTCATGTCTTCATCTTTATTGGGTAGAAAACGATATTGATAATTCAGCGTTTGTTAAAGTAGATGTGGAGTAATTATAGAAAGTTTAGACCATATATGGACAATTCCAGAGACGCCGTCTGTATATCACATGGAATGTTCCACAGTGTGGCTTTAACCAGGAGGATTCCCCAACGAGTGTCTTTAGTGTAAAATAGATTTTTGGGGATGTGATAGCTTTAGTAAGGCTGCCATGTCTCCTTCAGTTCATGATTGTGATGTCATATCGCTAAGCATCATGGGATTTGCAGCAATAATAAACTAATGGAGATTTTAAAACATAAAATACTGGAGTTATTGTTCACATTAAAACACTACAGTGTGTTAGATGTATTCACCAGTAGTGACTCTGTAGCTAACGGAGTTGATCCACGGCTTTTTCTCCACTTTTAGATAAATGTTTGCTAGTACAAACATGGCGGATTTCCATGGTAACAGTGACTTCATAATATTCCATCCTGAACGCTATGACCTTTTATGCTTAATATCAATTGAAATGTTTTATTTTTTATTTTTTTATTTTTATTTTTTATCATTTATCTTAACCAGTTGTTGTTGATCATAGACATAAAATACAAATGAATTTACCTGTTAAAAAATATTTTGCCATGTCATACAAACTAAGAGAAGGTTAGTAGTAAAACAATCACAGCCTTTTGTTTGGCTAAGAAAACAAAATGATATTGGGATGTTATGAAGCTGTCAACTCAACAAGTGCTTTACACAACAGCAAAAACACAGAGCTGATGACTAAGTATATTTGTAAGATGTTGACGTTAGGAAAGCCTTTCATTTTATAGAGTGTTTACCTTGATTTAGCAGTCAACCCCAGTGCAATGCGGTCAGATCTTAATCCTAGGCTGTGTAATGTCAGCAGGTGCTAACAACCTCATTGCCTTATCAAAGTTTAGTGTACCAAAGTCCTTACACCCTCACGCTGCAGTATGTAATATAACTCTCCTTCTATTTATCTCCCTCTCGCTCCTCCTCTCATCTGTCTCTCTCTATCTGTCTGCTGCAGAGGACCAGGGCTGGGTATTGATGGCGCTCTAAAGCGGTGGTTGCCGGAGTGCTAAACTGACATGACAGGGCTATAAAAGAGCTACACCAATCAATACGGCCATCATTTACCCTGTCGCACTGTCCTCGCTGCGTCCGCTCGCCTTAGACATACTGTACCGGAGAAGGTTTAGGCAGGCGGGGGGGGGGGGAAACCTCATTAATTACTACTGAATGTTTTGAAAAAAGGTTAAAAATCGAAAACAAAATGCTCGTAAAAGAACGTAATTACATCTTGGTCAGAGCAACTTCATTAGCATTTTAGGCACAATACAGCTATATTCATCGTTCTAGATTGAAGTATTTTGTGTAGTATAGCCTGTGTTTGTATTCGTCTCTGTTGAAGTAAAAAGAACATTCCAATATATAGTTGTGCAGATGATGTTTCCCATTGGAGTTTGACATTTGTTTACATTAGCGACCAACGTCAATAAAGTGGTGGGTTGAAATGTTGTCACGTGATTGGCTAAATCTGTGCATTTTGGTGTGGATTATGAATATGCCTTCACCTCTGAAGTTAAAGATGTTGGATGTTGAGCTCAGGGCCAGATAACTCAGTAAATGCTTACCATTACCAGGTAGGAAGTTAGCCGGGTAGGAACCTCTGGGTACCTCACAATTCGATACGATACATGGCTCACGATGACTAACCTCACGATATGGTGATGCTGCGATGATCAATATATTGCACAAAAAATAAGCTACGATGCATCACGATTTGTAAAGAAACATGCAATTTTTATGATTTACATTTGTTTCATGTACATTGTTCCACTTTAATAAAAAAAAAGAATAATCCTCTTTTGAATTATAAAGTCATACATTTGCGTCGTATTGGTATCGTATCGTGCCGCAAAATATCGCGATACGTATATTGCAAAATCGATATATCGTCACACTCCTATGTACAAGTACACAAATACTTGCCTCACTTTTCAGTTCACAGTAATCTTTCTTTGCTAAGTTGCTAACCCTTTTTTAAATTTTTTATCCAGTGCAAACAGCCACATTAAGCTGTCCAAACCATTGTAGTTGAGACTCCGGTCACCTGACCTTCTGCTGGGGTCTGGGGTGATGAGAGGCCCCTCACATGTGCAGTGTCTGAGAGGGGCCTTGTTCACACTTGGAGAGGAAGCCTCAGATGCAAATAGGTCACTGCGCTACTCATTCATCCAGACCCTTCTATACAGTGCATCATACACAATTACAAGTGTTATTAATCTGTATTTTAAATTATTTCACTCTAGACCTCGGGGGTTCACCACATACTTAAATTCTTTAGGGTTTATTCATATTTTCCAATCTCTTCTAAAGTCCTAGAAGAGTTGGCCTCTGTTGTGCAACGTGTGAGACCGTGCTGTTTGTAAATGCGAGACCTTCTGCTTCTTTTTATGCAATTTTCCTCATTACCGTTTGGTCCTATGACTTTATGGCTTACAGTAGTTATAAACAGTAATGGCTAGCCTATTTCCCAGAATGGCCGCAATTCCCCGACATAAACAGGTGGTTGAAATGCTGCCTCATCTTAACATCGTCACTGCTGTAAAATCGCCGCGTCTGTCCACCCAAGCAATTACTCCCGGGCTAAGTTTGTTCAAGAAAATCAGCATCTCAAATCCGTTGTCACTGTTTAACTTGCTGTGTAGCGTGCGTGTGGAAGTGGGGATTTCCCAATTGATTTGAATCTTGTGATAACTCAAAGTGGTTAATTTGCCTGTAATACAAAGGGCATTCTATTGGCGCATTATCTGTGCCTTTAATAGAGGCCGCCAGACACGGTTGAGCATCTGACTTCAGAATCCGGGATGCGGTCAGCTCAGGAGAAGGGACAGGACAGTACGGACATGTGCGCTCAAGCAGTGCATGACAAATTCGGGACTACCTTGAAATGTTCGGCTTTAACTTTGCTGAAACCCAATCGACCGAAGTGGCGGGTGAAAGCAGTGGCTTGCCAAAATAGTAATTGTAACAAGAGTGAATAGAGTCCATGCAGCTGGACATTTGCCGACTTTAGATGGCAAACGTTTGGAGAGGAAAACAAATAAAAAATCCTCCAATTTTCTTCTCTCCAGGCCAGGATATTAAGTCTCACCAAATTGTAGAGGAAAAGTCCAGGTGTGTTGATGGAGTGGACTCTTTATTTATTATCCTGGATGATTGAGAATTTGATTACCGCATGTTCCATGCACAGGTACATGTAACAAGAGAGTAATTACACATTAAAGTGAAAGTTTTAATATCTGTGTTCAAAGAGTACTAAAGGTGTACATGTAACAAAGGGGTACAAGGTGTACACATTACAGGGCATTAAAAATCATTAAATTGTGCCAAAATCAAGGCCTTAAATGTCATTAAAGGGATATTTCAGAATTTTTGACATAGGGCCTCATTTCCTAGTTTTCCAGAGTGTTGTTGATGTCTGGAGATATTTTTTTTCTTAAATTCATGCAGTTCTTATATGTGAAGAGCTTAGTGGCGCTAGGCTACCGCATTTCTATGGTAACAGCTAGCCTGCATTAAAAACAGTCTGACCCACTCCACAGTGCACCTGAGGTAAATCACTTATAACGCCAGACTACCCATATAAATGTCTATGTTAATTGAATAATTTTTGAAATATAACTGACCTTGTATCACATGAATTATCGCATTTTGAGGGACTATTTTCTCGCAGATCACTCCGCCGCTGCGTTAGCTTACAGCCACGAAGCTGATGCTGCTCAAATATAAGTTGTTTTAAATGCAAAATGGTTAAAATTGTTTTATCGACAGACATTTACGTTAGTCTGGCGTTATAAGTGATTTACCTCAGGTGCACTGTGGAGTGGGTCAGACTGTTTTTAATGCAGGCTAACTGATACCATAGAAATGCATTAGCCTTGCCCTAGCCTAGCGCCACTAGACTCTTCAAATATAAGAACTGCATGAATTAAGAAAAAAATATCTCCAGACATCAACAACACTCTGGATAACTAGGAAATGAGGCCCAATGTCAAAAATCCTGAAATATCCCTTTAAGCATTAAATTGGATTCAAGCTGACATTACATCTAAATTTCTCTGAAAATCATATTTCTTAACAACCTTTTTACCATATAAGTTTATTGAAAATAGAAAAACAATAGACTAAAAGATATTCAGCTACAGTTTTGGCTGAAACGTTCCCGTTTTGTCCAGTTCTCTTTCCTCTATTGATGACATTTTTGCAAATACGCAGTTTTTTTTTGTTTTGTTTTTCTGCGTTTGTCTGCATTCAAATGTACTATTTAGGCATTAAAAGCCTGTATAAACACTGCA
Source organism: Neogobius melanostomus (assembly GCA_007210695.1). Classification (NCBI taxonomy): domain Eukaryota; kingdom Metazoa; phylum Chordata; class Actinopteri; order Gobiiformes; family Gobiidae; genus Neogobius; species Neogobius melanostomus. The sequence goes on from VHKM01000026.1 coordinate 2,722,811, forward strand.
TTAGGTATGGTGCATTTGAGCATTGGTTATGCGGTCATTTCCCCCAATTTATGAAACGATATGACGGCCAAAGCACCTGCAACCCCACCTACCCCTTTGTTACACTTTGCACACCTTTGTTACACGTTGTACACGTTTATTACACATTGTATACAGTTGTTACACTTGTACACCTTTTATTAAACCTTGTACTTTAATGTGCAATTACTTTATTGTTCCCTGTACCTATACATGGAACTCGCGGGCTCTACTGTAATCTAAAGTGTTACCGAGAACTCTTGTGAAAGTGCCAAAAGTACCAGTATTTGGCATTTTTTGCTGGCGTTTATGTAATGCCTTGCAGTTTTTTGAATTAGACAGACCTACTTCAAGCAATCACAAGCCAGTAAAGACATCTGTCAAGTTATGTTTGTTTGCATTAACTATTAGTGTTATTGTTAGACCTGAAACCCAACCCCAAAATAACAGCCTGCATTTGGTACATAGTATTTTCTCCTTTTTCATGTAGTTCCACCAGAGGCCCAAAAGGTGGCAGCCATGCCCTCTGAACGTGATATGCTTTTAGCCCATTGTGAAAGATTTAAGTGAGGGCCTAACCTTTTCATATGCCTAAATTACTACCTTCATCGTGTTGTTGAAGGCACTAAGTCAGGTAGCGAGCGAGGTATGCATTTAAAAAGCCAATGCTAGAGCAGCGGGCAGCCCCTTTTGTACCGTCTGCCTGTGGAGCGCCGGCGTGAGATGAGAACTGTCAGCTTGTGTGAGCTCATTCGAACGAAGTATGAGATGATTTTACACAAACAACATCCACTTTTCTCTGAATTGTGCAAACGTCTTTCACTTTTCTCTATTTGGCAAGGCGCATAAGCTGTAACTTTTGTATTTTAAGCTCTTTCTGAAGTTTTCACTCGCCATAAAATTGTCAGTGAACTTGCATTCGTTTGTTTCTAATATTTCAGTGGGAGTTGAAACTTCTCGCTAAGTGGTCTTCTTTTCAGTTAGAATTGGATAGAAACGGTTCATGATATCGAAGAATTTGTGTTCTCTCATTAAATGTTATTTTGAGAACCATAAAATAACACTGTCACTTTCCGATTTAAACATTCTTTATAAAGTGTGGGGTGAACACGGTGTGTGCATCATACTTTAGCAATGAAGGATAATCTTGTCCACAGGCCGTCAGGGATCATATAGGGGACAGTATGCTGTCCGAGCCTTTTTTTGGGCTTTAGGCGGAGCACAGCTTGGGCAATGGCCAATTAGTCGCAATGATGACACACAGACTTGCACCGACAGACAACCTTTCACCTGCATTATCAGGCAGCGAGAACACGTAGCAGGGAGGACATGTACTCCCCCTGATGTAGTTAATTCAATACAGCCCTAATTAAAAAGGGAAAGTGAAGAGAGGATTAATTGGAAATTAACTTTCTATAGGGTAGGAATCCGCCTACAAAGACCAGCGCAGGAACTAGGACTTCAAGATTTCGGTAAAATGCCTAATGGGGATATTCAGTTAGCACTGAAATCGCAATTAGATTAGGGAAACACAATTTAAACAAGTTAAGAAGCATCATAATTGAAGAGAAGACTGAATAATAAACTGCTAAACTGTAAAAAGAATCACATGTTTGTCCAAGTCTAGACCAGTGGTTCTCGGCTAGTATGATTTTACAATTGGACAGAGGCGTCCAAACTATTTTCACTGAGAGCCGCATATTGAAGCCAGCTCTATCTCAAAATAAAACATTAGTTAAGGTTAGAATTGTGTAAAATTTTAACTTGAAATAAAAAGGACCATCTCATGTGTGCCGATTCAGCAAGAAGCCCAAGGGCCACCAACCAAAAATGGGTCTGAGGGCTGCAATTGGCCCCAAGGCCGCACTTTGGGGACCCCTACCCTAGGATGACAAGTCTGACCCAAGTAAAACATATACAATGCAAAATACTGTATTTTCCCTACAAAGTGAATAATTATTACATGAGCCTTTTAAAGCTGAAATTATGACTGAAACCTCCCAAAACAAAACGTTATTTTAACAGACTCTGGAGGTCTTTATCCATATTTTCAGTACCTAAATTTTGAAAAATGTTTTCTGGGAAAGGCTCGCGACCCTAACCCTAACCCAGCAGTTGAGAACCACTGGCCTAGACCACTAAGTTTACATCACCTAAATCACTGCAGTCTTTGCGATTTGCTAATTCATTTTGTTGTGATTGATTTTGCAATGACAGTAAAGACATGTCCTATCCTAATTGTGACTCTTCGAATTGCGATTCAGTTTAATCGTGATTCAGTGTGAAACCCTTACTTTTAATGTATTGCAGTGCTTTGCGAACTACTGCCTTTCAAATTACTGCAGAAGCTATACATAGTCTTCACTTCAGCAGTCTCCAACCTGTAGCTCTAGAGCCCCTGGTGACGACACATCAACATCTATATGATTTCAACCAGTAAACAAGAAACAAAGGTTAATGTTGTTGTTACATACAGTAAACATGATGAGTCCTGTTTGGAGATGAAATATCTGCATGCACTTTGAGACTCTGGCAGTGATGATGATGGTGATATGATGAAGGCCAACGGGACGCGCGATAGGCGGAATCTATTAACCCCATGTGACCAGGCAGCCAGCCATGACAGATTGCCCTGTCTCTGCTTTATCAAGGCCTTTGTGTGCAGTGTATTTGCGCGCGTGTGTGCCCAGATTAAGAAATAATGCCCCCTTAAAGCAACAGTGCGACAAACTGTTATCTCCTGCGCGTTTCTATTCGGATTCAGAATCGCAAAAGGTCTCGCGGTGGGGTCTGCATCGTGCGTCACTGACCTGTGGGCTAATTCAGGGTGGTCTCTAATAAAAAGCCATTGTGTGAAATTGGCTTGATAGCTTTTCATTTGAATCTCTGGATTGACTTTGTCCACTGTTCACCTAATGGAATTGATTCATGCATTCAAACGAGGGTGTTCTTTGCTGGCTGGGGTTTCTCTCGAAATACGGCGCCTCTTTATAATTATACTAATTTCACTTTGGCATTTTTCGCACACTGTCCCTACTACACAATTTGAGGTTTGATTTGTATTGAAGCAGGGTCACTAGAGTCTGGGCGACGGTGGTGTAGAGAGTAGAGCGGGTTGTGACCAGAGGGTCGGCGGTTCGAATCCCGCAGGTGCCCACTGTAGTTGTGTCCTTGGGCAAGACACTTCACCCATCTTGCCTCCAGTGTCTGCGTACACTGGTGTGTGAATGGATGCTTTGAGTGCCTAAAGCAGGTAGAAAGGCGCTATATAAATGTGACCATTTACCATTTATCTTAAGGAGATGAGTCCGCTTACGTTGGCTACTGTTTTCAGTTTCTCCATTGTGATTCTCTTCCAGATATAGTGGGCAGTAGCAAATATTAGTGTCAATTTCAATTGTACAATTTTATGGCACTATATTGTTCAACTATCCAAAAGAATAGGCCAAAAATGTTGATCTGAATTTGACGTTAGTGACGAGGTCCATTACCCTGCTGTATTTATCCAGTCACACAGCAAAATCTGCATATTAATTGACTCTTTCCCTGCTCCTTTATTGTTGTGAAGTCAATTGAAAGCCAGCAGTAACTACTGCATTGTGTAGAACTGGCTTTGACTAAGAAGAAAAAAACTTCCACTTAAAGGAGAAATATCACGCAAAATTGACACTTTTTAGAATTTTGTTTACCAGATTACAAAGTTGTAAACTCGTCTTCTTCTACTCCTTTGCTATAAGCGCTCTAATCTGGAATTTGTGGCATCATAGAGAGGACACAAAACTGCCCTCCACATTTTAAAAGCCCATAATCCAGTTCAAGTTCGAAGTGTGTTCATCACCATGGATTTGCTACCATGCCGTTAGGTTTTTTTTTTTTTTTTTCCTCCACTCTTTGATCATATGTAATTCCTACTACTTGTTGCAGAGAGTGCTCCGGGCGTATTCGCTTTTCGAGCACAGTTTTAAACCAATGGAGCAGCACTAAACTGTTAGTCACAATGCGTTTCTTTGTGAATATGAATGAAGCAGGTTTCACTGTCGGGTCCATTCCATTGCGGGCCACTGACCTATAGGCTAATCCAGAGTGCTCCCTAATAGCAGCCATTGTGTAAAACTGTCTTGATAGTCCTATTAATTGAAATCTGGGCTTTGGCGGCGCTATCTCAGACATGCAGACCGGTTAATGCGCGCTCAATCGCCCTGAAGTGCTTCTGTCTGTCATCCCGTGCGTTTGCCTCACCGCCTCCACTCCCCGCCGGCCCGCTCCCAAACAAAATGTCCTAATTCTCTCTCAGTACCCGCTCAAAAGACGCATCTCCTCCTTCGATTCAGGCACTTCACACTTCTGAGCGTGAGCGTCTGCTGTGCGCGCCCACACATCGTCTTTTCCACTTCCAGGTTTTGTTTTGCGTCTTTGACTTTCATTGTTTCAGTCACGGTCTTCACATTGTATTTCTGTCTACTCTGGCTTCCGTTTGTATAAGCACAGTCACAGTCCTTTTACTAACTTTGAGCACTTGCCAGATAACGCAAGAAACCATCAGATAAATTGTGGTTAGTATTCTACAAATACAAAGGATTTGTAAATGTTCAGTGAAGTTTAAGTTAAGTTTAAAGCAGTACTAAGTAACTTGTTTACCTTAATAAATCCTTTGTGTAGTCCCTCTGGCGGTAATACAAGTGTTAATGGGATGATTGGGGGGGTCTTTCATCTCCCCCTGGTGTCTCTGGCCAGAAAACCACAATTGCAACTTCGCTGCCACCAGGTAAGAGTCACCAATACACAGTAATGGAATCACGAAGAAGAAGCTAACAGGCTAACCGGCAAAGCTAACTGCGGGCTAGTGCCACTTAAACAGTATTTACAGCCAAGTTTGAGTGAAAAAAAAATCTCCATTGTGTAATTGGATGTACAATATCCCTCGCTCCCTCTGTCTTTTTGTCAATGTCTATTACTCTCATGGACAATTAATAAGTAAAAAATCGCAACATGCTACGACACCTGCAGTGGCGCTTATGGCCTCTAGGTGCATGAGTTACTTAGTACTGCTTTAAGTCTTATGGATATCCTTTGTGGTTAGCCCCATTTTGATTTTTGACCCAAGATCTGACCTCTCATGTCTGTCTTCATACTTTTTGGGTTCTCTAAAGTATTGAAGAAAATGATGGAGTAAAGTAACTGAAAAAGGTGTGCCCACCCCTTTTCATTTTCAAACCACAACAAATTGAGCTAGTGCATTGTCCTAACTTTCCTAACACAATCTGAACATCCTGATTCCTGGACAATGAATTTGTAAGTTCATGGTAAAGTTTTCTAAGCAACACACTCAGGCCACCGACGAAAGCCCTAGTGCAGGGGTGCCCAAACGTTGTCTCCGACGGCCAAAATGAAAAAGTGATGTCAAGCGTGAAACACATACTATAACTGCAAATAATACTAGTTACTTACTTTATTTTTCAGTAGCCTATACCTTTGCATTTGATTCTATATGCAAATAACATGCTACATTAAAACAAATGTTAACTATGGCAAAAGCCTTGTTTTAGTAGAACAAAATCAACAATTGCAGCAATATAGTGCAAAATGTAAACAACACCTATATCTACAGTACCTACAGTGAATTTGCCTCATTCAATTGTTAACTCAAAGTGTCAGGTTATCCTAGGGTTTGCTGGGCGGGGTCCCACACCTGACATGAGATGGGCTCACTACTGAAGTTAAACACAGGATTTCACTCAAACTCTGGAGGCAGGAAGTTGTCTTTTTCTCCTTTTTATTTCTTTTAACCATCCATTGGTTAGGTAGTTAGTCAGTTAGGTAAAAACCTTAGTGGAAGCACAGAATACACAAAGTAAATACAATACAGAGATTTACAGTCAATTATTTAAATGCAAAAACCCACACATTTGTTACAGGTAGCAATCAGGTTACATAATCAAAAGCACTTTCAACCATATAGCTTTTACAGAATTTCATATATGAATTACAAATAAATATTGATGATTTAGAACATTTTACAATTTGATTTTATAAATGTTTTTTTAGCCTTTAAAGGTCCTATATCATGCAAAATTGACTTTTGGAGTTTTTAGCCATGTTGTTCTGCTATTTACTCAAGCGCACCCACGGCCGGAGGAGCCATGGATCGGAGCAGAAATGTTGTTTTTGAAGACTGAGCTCTTTCTAACCTACTCTGGACACCGCCTGTTCTTTTTCTTACCGAACGATAATGTCACGGATGCGCGTTTGGCTACGAGAGGAACAGGACTATTCAACCTTCCTAAAGAAGAGTGCACTCGCCAGAAGTTGGAATTTCTTTCTGGGATTCAGCTACTATATCAACCAACCTGATGGATGCTTGGTGAACCTTGGCCAGAATCAAAGTGAATTAACTTTTATAACCAACGCGATCCCATGGGGAGTCCAGACTGAGCGGTGAGTCAATCAAAACGCGTGTTAGCGTGTGTGTTAGCCATTTATGAAACTGTGTTGCACATGTCAACTCCTTATAACTGCATTATGTGAAGTAACTTCACTTTTTGCAGCGATATTTATATTTATAATACTGTAAATGTGGAATGAGCGGAGAGAGGGGCGGAGTTAACTGAATCGAAGCGTCTTGTCTTCCGGGTTGGGAAAATACCCCCCAAAATACTTATATTTCTCTCAAAATGAGTACTCCATAGTGATAGAGGTACAATATATCATATAAATGCCTATACTTTACTTTGGAATGGCTAAAGTAGCATGATACAGATCCTTTAAAAAGGGTTTTAACTTGTATACCGGCAATTATGAATGGTCAACTTTTTATCCATCTTGTAAATGCGTATTATTTATGCTTTTTATAAGTTTTACAAAATTATTGATGGTTTACTAAACAATGATGAATTACTTGGACTATTTTACATAACCCACAAAATCTGCCTTAAACCCGTGTATACCTTTCCCACACAAAACAAATACCTGTTTACAAAGTGCTGCCGAACGCAGCATTAGCCCAACAGAACAGAAACACATAGCTTCACTTTCAACATAAAGGCACACGCTGGCGCTTACCGGCAGTCTCTTCAGCTCTAAAAGTGAGAACCCGGTCCCGCTCAGTGTTTGTGGAGCTTCCCCGTGCTCCTGCCGTGGTGTGGTGGTGAACAGTCCAGGTGTGTGCACCTGATTGCCAACTGGTTCCACCTGGCCTCAGGTGAGGGGGCGGCAACCAGACTGGGAGGGCGGAGGAGACGGCAGATCGCCGCAACACAAAGAAAATGTCACATTAGATCATTTTTAAAGTGTCAGTTCAGCATAAAGTCTTAAGTAAATTTTTAACACACACCTTTGTTGATGTCAACAACCTTTGCAATAAAATATGGAAAACTGCGAAAGTTGATGCTACAACGCTCTGTGATTGATAAACACCAAGACACCACAACAGTGTTTCCTTAACTTTGCGAAAGGAGAGAAACAGCGCTCCCAATTTGACGCTGGTCCACTTTGGGCACCCCTCCCCTAGTGCATCGCCTAGTGCATCGCTTGTGCGTAGGATAGCAGCCTCGTCTCGACCAACGCTGTCCGTGTGCCAGGCGGAAAATCGGGCCCGTAATCTTTTATTGCTTATTTTAAAGTCATGCATTGCAATATAAAGTTTCCAATTAGTTTACCTCCTTACAAATATCTGTAGACCTCATTCTTCTTATCTCTTGGTAGAAAGTCAAATTGTCTTCGCTTTCTTGGCTAGCAACAGATAAGCATCATCCCACTCGGAGGCAACAAGACACTGGCCCCTCGCTCCTCATGTCCTGTTCCCTTGGCAGGTCTGTCCCTATCGTCCCGTAGCAGGATCTTGGCTTGCCCTCCACTGCCTATCCATCATTCACCCCTCCATCTACACAGCCAGACTCCTACCTTTTGTCACTGGGCCCTATCGCTCCTGTGCAGAGATTTATCCCTCTCCACACAGCTGTCTTGTTTTTTTTTGGGTGGGGGGGGGGTTGAAATTAGAGATCGGTGGGGGCGACAATAGCTGCAGCATAGGCCACGCTTTCAACACCGTGTCCAAACGGGCTAGGATTGGGTTTGGAAAGTGACTGTCTATTGAAGGAGGGAGGGACACACCAGTGGAAAAAGGCGATTTGATTTAGAAACTGGGGATGCTTGGTGTTGATGACTCGGTGCTTCGACTTTATTGTTCAAATTGCTGGTAAATGGGAAGGTATCTCTTTACCTTTTGTAAAACAATCCATTGTCTGGTTAATTTTGCCAATACGTCATTGGAATTTGGCTTCGAAAAAAGGGCCAGAACAAGTTCGGTGAAGGTGTCTGGACCTTGAAGGGAACATCATGGACATCTCCGTGTGACTTACACGGGAGTGTGAGCTCGGCTTTTTTGAGTGCGGAAGAGGGAGGCCGATTTTCTATAACTTTAATTGCGCTCTACAAATAAACTTGCCATGAATATTCAGGATTAGAAGTATGTGCAATTCAACAAAACACCAACTTTCAACTTGTGTGTCGCAAACTTAACTCGCCAAAGTTCCTCACGAGAAAAATATCTGAAAAATATAAAGTCTTTGAACGAAGGACATTTTCATGTTAAATTAAATGTTATTCACAGTCCTGTACCAAATATGCTTTGACCGTCTCAAAACTGATCACGTAATTATCCTGCTCGCCTTCTCCAACTGTCACTCCGTTTTCCGCCTTACTTACGCCTTTCCAAGTGTCTCTTGTGCAGATTGAAGGCTGAGAGCAGCGGGGGAGTGCTCTGTGTCTGTGCTTGTGTGTCTTCTCACGCAGAGGCCTTGTTAGTTTATTGATCCCATTTAATAATCTTTAACCACCGTCTCCTCCCCCCCGAGAGCACTTAAGCCTCCCTCCACCTCGCCTGCTGCTTCCCCCCCTCTCTTCCCTTCCTTACTATTCTCTTTCCTCCTCTCCCGCCTGCTTCCTTCTGTCCTCTCCTCTTCTTTCTGTCCTTCAATCTTCTTCCTTCCTTCTCTCCTGAGTTCCATGTGTCTTCATTCCTTTTCTTCTGTCTTTCTGTCCTTCTGTCCATCTTCTCCTCCTCCTCTTCTCTCCTGATCTGCTTCCCTCTGCGTCCCATCTCCGCTGCTGCTGCTCTCGAAAACTACCAATAAGGTCAAGGTGAAGCCAGAGCTAAAGACGAGCTCTAAATCCAACTCGTAAAAGCTTTCGTGGTGGCCACACATGCGGCTATGGGGTCCCTTTGGATTGGGGTCTCGCGAAAAATGCACTTTGTAACGAATAATGACCTTTTCTTTCTGAATTAAAATCCATATGTGCTGGCTCTTTTTGAAGCATTGCTCTGGGTATAGTGGCTCTGTCTTTTCCCTTCAGTGTACTTGCTTTGTAGTTCAGCCCATTGTGAAAGTCTGGGAACTCTGAAAGGACTTGGAACTATTTTACAGATTTAGCTTTATTTAGTCATCAGGGATCATAGACTTTCTTTCTTTTTTTTAAATAAAGTAACACTTTCCTATGGCACCACTTTTAGAAGTTACTTTCCCTCTACTACTCCTTTGCGAATGGCTATAGAGGATCATCAGGAAAACAACTTTTTATTCTAATCAGTTCCATGATTAGAATAACAAAATAAAAGTAAAATTATGGAGCACTTTAAAAGAACACTGTTAACCAAAATGGTGTGAACAAACTTGGCAAAACGCTATGACACTATTTCCACAAACGATCAAAAGTAAATTAGTTATCCAAATGTGGCAATATATTTTTCTATCTTCTAATTGAACATTCTCTAAAAGTTTGAACAAAATCCAATCATCAAACTTTACTAAGCTTGGAAACTTACATTTTCAGCACTCGGAACTTGCATGACTCATCTTCCACTCCACTGTTCGCAATATGAACCACTATTGTTGAATCACATTGTTGTATGTGCTCACAGTGGTCCGTGGTGGAGAAAAGCTACAGCAGATTGAATTGACAGTGAGCCTACATTTAACCTTGGGAAGTTATTGTAAACTAGTATTGTTGTGTTGTCAACGCAAACGCAACTCTTTCCCCATGTAACATAACTCTTCTCTGGAATGACAGCTCATTAAAATAACATTACACAGCGGATTACACCAGATATTTGCTGGAATTTGAAAAAGGAAAACAGCAGCTTACTTCAACAGACTTCCTTTGTGGGTAAACTGTGCTTGGGTGTTAAAAGTTTTTGCACCATGTTCATTTATAAAACAGGACTTTTCCCTCTGATGCCTTTTTGTGTTGTATACTGTGGGTTCAGGATGTATTCACAGTATCATAGCTCCTTATTTATTATTATGTTGACTGATACTGAAAGGGCACAGCTGTACCTTTCTGTCTCGAGAATAAATGGTCTTGACCACCGACCTAAACTTTACCACAGAATTGATCACAGAGCCTAAAACTTTGAACTGACGAAGAATACCACTAGGATTGAGAGCTATGGATTGGGTCTGCATACATTGGTTTCGAAACATATTGTTGGAGGGTAAGAGTTGCCAGTTTTGCCAATGTTTAAAAGAGGTTGGAAAACCGTCTGTATGTGTTCTAATAATTCACATATCATTAAATATAATAAATCTAGGGAGAAAGCTAGGGGAATGCAATGTACCAAAACATTCAAACTAGTGCTGCACGATATTGGAAATTAGTGCGATATGGGGGTCTAGTATTGCGATTGCGATATATTTTTCTTTCACCTAAAAATGCTATCTGCATGAACACTTGTGTTGACATGTAAAGTCTTGCCTAAAGTTGCCTTTTCCATTATTCCAGGCAGCGTGTAATGAGTTCAAATTTGCTTGTCAAAAAGTGAACAGTAAAGCTCATGTAGGGCTCAGTCTGTGGTGTCTGTGGTGCGAGCTTAAAAATCCACTTCACTAAGCTCTGCCTTTACAGACTTCACTCATGTGTTGCACATCTCCAGGATAGCGACTTGGGAGAGACGTATGTTCATGATGGCACTTGATGTCTCCTGTCGAAATCCTTTACCAGTTACAAGAAAACCTCTCTTTACATACAGAGAGTATACATTTCGCTATATATCGCGTAGTGGTTACAGTTAAAACTTTGTGTCGCTTCAACGTAGGGGCGGGCGATATGACAAAAATATAATATCACGGTTTTTGAATGATAAACTCCCGATTTCGATTTTTATCATGATTTTTTTATAGTAACTAAAATAACCTTAAATTACACACAAAGATTGAATGAATAAACTCATTTATTCAACTGTGTGATAACCAACACAGCAAAAATAGACTTAGAACTAACTCTATACATAAAAAAACACAATAAAACTCCAGACAATAAAAGTAAAATTGTAACACTAAGTGTGGTAAAGGCTTATTATTCGTGTCTGTTGCTGTTTGGCATCTTTCTGAGACGTCTCTCTCATGACTTCAAGCTACTTTGACGTGACGCTCTGTCACTGTCTGACCCTTTCACAATAAGAGTCTTACTAAAGCGATAACATACAGTGTCTTTTATTGTGTAAAAGGCTAACCGGAAGCAGTTCGTTACGTAAGGGATAATGTATAGAACGCCGGTCATTATCGGGAAAATAAGTACCGACAGGGTGAACTGGACCCCGACGAAAAAAATAATGACCGCTGCCAATGGCAACGGAGTTCGTGCTTGTAATACAGGTCTTTCATATCACTCCGCGAGTAGTAGTAGCGGACAGGCGGACACTATCTCTGTCCCCGTCCCTGCGAGAGAAGTTGAGGGAATCACTCGTGAAGTTAACGGGAGTCCGACTTTCAACTTACCCAGAGATTCACCACCATTCCTCCTCTCCAACTGCACCTTCAACTAAGTAGCTAGGCTAGCAATAAGTAGCTAGCTGTGCTGCTACTAGCCTCGCCACACTGCCTGGAATCAACAAACGTTGCCAAGCAACGCGCAAACTTTTGGGAACTATTTGCCGCGGAAATCATTAAATAAACCTTTCTGTCTTCATAAAAGTGTATGAAGTTTATTTGTGTGTGTACAGTTGGCAAACAGCCGTATAATAAGCGGGATAATGCTCTGGAGATCGTAAGACAGTCTAATATCGTCATATCGTCCAGCCCTACTTCAACCATTTTCATAACGAGCAATAGAAGCTAAACTTTCATTAATGCTCGTTTGCGAGATTTGCCTTTCGTGCCAATATTGCGATGGATATATTTTTCGATATATCGTACAGCCCTAATTCTAACCACAATATTCTCAACACAATTTTGAATATGTGCTGCTTTATTTGCACCGAGTAACTTTAAATTGCCTGCAAGAGGTAACTAAAACGATTTGCTGCTTCTGAAGATCACGCTTCACTGTGATTGGTCAAACCGGCCTGTCACTCACTTGGAGCATGACAGAGGCTGTCCAATAGAGGGAGTGGGAGGGTAAAAGAGATTGTGTTAGAAAATAAGTATTTCTCATTGCTCTCAAAATGTTTATTGTATGATTTTGCAAAGCCGTTTTGAAATTTACATAAGGAGCACAGCAGCGTTCGCCCATGTGACCAGTCACACAAATCTCTGGCACAATATTTGCATTATCATATCATATACAGCACATTGCAGTTGCCCGCGCCCTTACACTACAGTGAAACGTTGTAGGAATTCATAAAAGGACATAACCCCCGTATTCTGCGGGGAGCGTACGTATCGACTCGCGGTCCCATCCCGTCCATATTGCAGACACTCAAAATGGCTTCATAATGGCACAATGAGCATAACGGTGGTGTTGGCCGTAAGCTGAAGCAATCTCCGTAACACACTCAGATCCCACCAGAGCATTTAGGCGCTTCTCAAGTCGTTTTCTTTCGACATCATTAAACCGGATGATCTCGAGACTGTTGTTGCGGGTATGGGCTGACCCTGGCCCCCGAAAATGTGCAAGGACAACTGCATAGTGACATTTAACCAAAGAGGCCGGTCTGATGTTATGGTAACGGATGAGGGAAGAGAGGTCAAAAATTAGCTCTCAAAAGAAAGTACATATTATCAAGTAGTAAAAAGTAAGACTAGTAAAGAATAGAAACACGAACTCTAAGCGCTTAATGAATGACGGGGAAAACATACATTTTGCCAAAGAATATAAGTAAGTGAGTGCTTTATTTGTCATTGTACAAGCGTACAATTAAATAGTGTTTAGGTGTTGGTCCTGAGCCGCGCCGCCACTGTGGGCCAACCTGACCAGCTTGTTTTGGAGTTAGGGGAAATCGTAGCGCTTGAAAGAAACCTGGCTGGCTGCCTTCAATGATCCTTTGAAACGATGCAGCGCTTCCTGGGTTTGTCCCTGTGTCAGCTCCACCTCCTCCTTCCTCCTGCGCAGCTCCCTCCGCTCCACAACAGTCTTTCAGCATCTTCTGGGAAGAGCTTAGCAGTTAATCTGTTTTATTCTCCAGTGAACGTCTATTAGCCAGAACAATAGAAGGACAGAAGGCACGTGTGGCATAGCTGTGAGTCTTGCCTGGATACCTCCTTGTTTGTCCCTATTTTGTTTCCTGTTGCGCCTATTGTGACGCCTCCACTGTGCTGCAGGTGTGGGGGGCTCTTGGTTTCTCTTCAGTGTCTCAGAAGAAGAAATGTTTAGGTCTCAAATGTCTTTAGCTCATAAGCTAGCTATTTGTTTACTTTTAAAAAGCTGTTTTCTTCAGGACCATTATGGACTCTCTGCAGTAAAAAGATCCACTGAACTTCACAAAAACACGGCAAAGACGTACAAAAGCATCCAGTAAAACAATGTGGAACACATGAACCACAAATGCAGTTCACAGAAAGAGGCAAAAAAACACAGCTGTACCTAGAGAATGTTTCTCAAATCTCATGAAATTAATAAAACATGAAGTCCCCTTCCTAGCCCTTCCATTTTGGATTATATAAGGTATCTTCAGTACAATATTACTCGCGTAAAAAAGTAGAAAACGTAAGGTGTTATGAAACAATAATAATTTATTACAATGGTCATATTAACTCCGACTAACCCCCTCATAAATAAACACCCGTCTAGTCCATTTTTCATCTAATTTGGAAAAAATAGCTGATAATTATTGTGTCATTTCGGAGCAAAGAGCTGGCAAATTATCACTGGCACCAGCACATCAAATGATGGATTAAAAGATGAATAGTTAAAAAGCGAACCCGTGCTCAGAAAGAAAACAATGGGCCCCAGCCGTCTCCTTGAGCTGCTTTGCCGGAGCTTTGTCTCTGAACGCGCCCCTTTAATCTGCCTCTGCCTTTTGTTCCAGTCTTTATGTGGATGACGGGGCTCATTTCAGCCCATGATCTGATCAATACAGCCATCCGGAGCCACACAACCGCACACGCCGCGCCAAATAAGCAATGTTCCCCTGCTAATAGAGGCGCCCGTGAATGACTGAGCAAAGTGTGAGAGACTGTATGCTAATTTGCTTTTATTTTTGAATTGTGTTTTGGCAACAAGTCGTGAAAGAAATATTGTTTATCATGAGGGGAACAACTCATAAAACGGTTAAGAAAGTTGATATGGCATTGTAGATGTTTTACCACCAGCCGACCTTTGTATTATTCCCAACTTCAATTGTATGCGAAGTATAGTCCATGTCTTGTTATGCCCTTCCACTACGGGACTTACGGTAGCCATATAAGTTGTAAAAAAAATCACAAGTTTTCTCATTCGTGGAACACACTCCCTGTAAACACTCCCATAATGGACCAACGCACGGCCACCGCTTGTGCACATTTGTCACCACTGTCAGTGCTATTGTTTTTGAAAGCCCATTTGGAAATGCCAAGCTTTTCAACAATTTATTTTGCTCTCGTCGCACGTCACAGCGAAATGAATATCCAGCCCATAAGTTTAGGCCCACATCATCACTCACGTCTCCTTCAAACACACCTTTTAATTCCTCTGTTTCTCACAAATCACCTTTGTGCGCGGCCCTCCAAGCGTGAACATGCATAAAAAAAACTTTCACTGATAAATATATTTTGTTGTTGTTGTAATGGTGTGCCAGAGTCTGATTAAAATGCCTTATTGAAATATGCCTAATTATAAAAGGGTAGACAGAATGTATTTCTTGTGAAACATGCACAAACGTATTTGTGTGGCCAGCCGTCCACTCTTGCTTTTTTGTACTTGTTCAAAAGCAGAATTGTCTGGAACTTTGCTGACAGTCAGTCAAACCTCGAAAGGTTTGGAGATCCAATCACAGACCACATTGCCTCAACAGGAAGATCAACTTAAACACTAATGTCAAGAATAATGTGAATAAAGTTATCATGTGTTTACATTTTGTGTATTGTTACTAATTGAATTTGTGTGTGATTGAAAATGTATTCTCAAATCTACTCGTAAGCATTGATCTGCCGAGCTGAAGCATGTGTTATAGTGTGACTTCCTCAGGAAGTGGGACCCTTTGGTGTAATTAAGTCGACCTGTGAGATAAGATAATGCTGTTTATGGTTACACAAAGAAGAATGCAAGCTGTGAAGGTGTGACTTTTGGTTTACGAGGGGCTGTTAGCCCCCAGAGAATTATTCTGGAGAGGGATTCACATGACCTATGTTGACCTGTCTTCCTTGGTTCAAGGAAGGAGGCAGATACCTATTATTTACTTGTAATTTGTGTAAGGATTGTGGGCGTGTGGTTTTCTTCAATAAAAACTTGAGAATCGAGAGAGACGTCGTGAGAGACGTGACAGTGCTGGCATAGACTGTTATAGTTCTTTCTCCCTTGCAAGTAAAGACATTGGTTCTGGTGTGATCTCGTGTTTTTAATCTGTTTATTTCTATGGCAGAAAGTAACAGAGCGTTTGCCGAAAGTTGTGTTAAGAACAGGCGTTAATTCCCTGTCAACTAATAAAAAAAAATCTTAAATGTACTTAACAAGAATGTATCTGAGCAGATGGTGATGGTGATTTTCTTATTGTTGCCGTCTATAGAAAGTATTTTTGTCCCGTTCCAAACGTACATTGATTATACGACTTCCTGTTGAATTTTCCAACTCGAGTGGTTAAACTCTTAAGCACATTTTCTCCAGTTTGGCTTTACCCAAATCTAAAAGCTTCTTGAAAAAAACGTCAACATAGCGACGAGAACAAGAAGGAAAGATGAAAAGTAAAAGTAGCAACAAAGCAAGAAATTTAATAAAAAGCGATGAAAATGTGACAAAAGTCAACAAAAAGGTGGCAAAAATTTGATGAAAGCACAGTAAAAAAAAAAAAAGTAACAAAAGATCAATAAAAAAGTGGCAACAATGTAGGGCTGTTAACGACCGAGATTTTCAAGGTCGACCAAAAACATGCTCTGAGCAGCAATTGACCTTTCGCAAAAGCCCCGCCCCCTTAGTTACTGTTGCTACGCCCGACAATTGATGGTAAAACACCAGCAGCGCAACAGATTGCCATGCCTGTCAGTGACCTTTTGGAGCAATACCTCTACGATATTCTCCAGATTGAGGCAAAAGGGGTTACAGTATGCAGTGGAGGGATATATTCAAGAACTATCCAACGAAGGATATAGGACTATTGACAGTTACAGCAAACAGACAGGTCTCCAGAAATATCAGAAACCTTCTGATCTCTTCCTTAAATGCAACAGCACAGCCTTGTGGACCAGTCGTGCTCTTGCACTGCCCGGTAAGCACCCTCTTATGTTTGAAATATTTCTAAAAATAGGAAAAATTTTCCGTGCATTTCTCTGGTGCGCTAAAGTTAGCTAACACTAGCTAAACCTACAGGTGCCACAATGACAATCAGCTACAGCCAGTTATAAGGGCCGTGAAAAAAAAATACACAGTACTTTTATCAAAAAGGGAGGCAAAAACACGTCAGACTGTAGGCTTGTAAAAGTTCCCCGCCGCAGTTAAATTTACAGCTCCAGTGCCAGTTTGTGTAACATTATGTGACTGTCAGTAGCTACGATGTTAGCATGCTAAGGTGTTAGCCTAACTATAGGCTCTTGCCTTACCTTAGAGCAGACATTTGCTTGTTTATTTTGGAGAAATTTAGCTGGGCGTAGGCCGTCCACATTGTTTGATCCATTGTAGGCAGTGCTCAGGTTGTGTTTTTGCTTTGGGAAGGGAAATAACTGGACTCTCCCTGACACACTCTTGTGGTACCTAGTGTCCGATTTACATCCTCCATAGGCAGATTGCTTCACCATTTTGCTTCTTCTTTGTCTGCTGGGTTTTTGGTGGTTAGCAGTAAAAAAAAAAGGGAATCTGCTCATTGCTCATTGCTGGTATGTCCCATTGTTTGCATTGGAGATCTGCGGCATGACGGACCTAGCTTCATAGTAACGGTTGCTAGGATGTCTGATTGGACAATTACCGGTTTGTGGCGTGGTTTTGCGAAAGGTCAATTAGTCGACTACAAGGGGGACGGGGCTTGACGCTGACAAAACGACAAGTTTCCTGACCCAAACTGCGCTCATAAGACATCAAACTTTGGGAGCTCGTGCTGTAACTACCGTTTATACACAGAAGCAACGTAAGCGGTGCATTTGTGTGTAAAAAGTTAAACTAATCTCACCTTTAATCTCAGACTCCAGCTCCCTGCCTCACTCCTCTCCTCATCTTCCATCATCGTCCCTGTTCTCAAATGTCCTCCGGGTCGGACATCTCCGTGTGACACTTGCCTCTGTTTCGCCGTAATGTAAACACGAACCACGTACTTTATTGTGAAATGCGCCGCCCCCGTGGTTCCGTGTCAGGCTTCCTCTCAGGCCGTTTTATTTCTTCGACATTAGCACTGCATGGTGTATAGTAGTGGTGAATCGGTTCACATTACGCGGAGCTCCTCGTTTTGTCTCGGAAAAAAGCCAGAATGAAGAAAGACATGATAGATCTGCCACAGACCTCTGATGTTATTTAAATTGAGAGCATCTTACTTGTTGCAAAAGTGCGTGCATTTACGACGGCGACATCGACCAATTGTTCGACTAAACGACCAAAATTGGCAGCCCTACAACAATGAGATAACAAATAATGTGGAAAAAGTCATGACATACAACATAACAACAACAAGATTCAGATAAGATAAGATAAGCCTTTATTGATCTCACAATGGTCGCCTCCCTCGGGAGGTGTTCCAGGCATGTCCTATTGGGAGGAGGCCCCGT
This sequence comes from Neogobius melanostomus, assembly GCA_007210695.1. Taxonomy (NCBI): domain Eukaryota; kingdom Metazoa; phylum Chordata; class Actinopteri; order Gobiiformes; family Gobiidae; genus Neogobius; species Neogobius melanostomus. The sequence goes on from VHKM01000026.1 coordinate 2,740,921, forward strand.
GGAAGGCCCAGGACACGCTGGTGGGACTATGTCTCCGAGCTGGCCTGGTGTCGCCTCGGGGTCCCCCAGAACAGCTGGAGGAGGTGTGCGTGGATCGGGAAGTCTGGGCATCTCTGCTGAGACTGCTGCCTCCGCGACCCGGCCCCGGATAAAGCGGAAGAAAATGGATGGATGGATGGATGATCTCACAATGGAGAAATTCCCTTGTTACGTTCAGCTCTCAGAGACACTGAGAATGAGGATGGGAAATGTGCAAACAGTTAAATAGTAAATAGAGGTATCTTGTATACAATGACTAAGGATGTAATGATTCACTCAAGCCCTGAATGACTCATTCATACCAATGTTTATTTTGTTTTAACATCTGCCTTGTTGTCCTTGTAACAAACCGCAACTGTCTCAGTAAGAGAACTCTACATTACAAAAAAATTACAAGACATGAAAATGAACTATAATCATTATAATCAATCTACATGTTTTCAGCATAAATAAGATGTGTAGCAAAGCAAACATTTTGAGACCTATATTTATTTTACCAAACCTTTTTTGCAGTTTGAACATAATACTACCATTTAGAACTAATTAAACAGTGCAGTTTCCCCCCCCCCACAACCCTCGAACGCCTCACTGCCTCCCGGTGCAGCCTTTGTAATCATAAGGAGGAAAAAGACATGACCGCTCCTGTAGGTATTGGATTATTTGACAGGCGGACATTTGATGAGGATTTCAGCCGAATCAGAGCAGGTCGGTCAGATGTAATGCTAAACTCTGCGTTACCCGCTAACGCTAATCTCGTAGCCGCTAACTTTAGCTGCGTCTGTTGCTTCGATGCCTACACGTGTTTGTGTTTACATGATGTGGCGTGTGTTGGGGGGGAGGTGGGGGGAGGTGTGGAGTTTGTCTTGAGAAAAAGTTAGCTCGCTGTTTCTAATGATGCAATGTGAGAATAAAGCTATTCCGGTCAGGCAAAATGGAGTAGCTGAGGGTGGCTTTAACATCGATTCTTTTATTTTTTACATCGATTCACATTTTACGCATTTTAAATCGATTTCGATTAATCGTTACATCCCTAACAATGACTACCAAAAACGCGAGGGAATAGATCAGTTTAGATCAGTTTTGTAGGTCTTAGCTTTCAAATGAGGCGTCACATTGGCCTGTAGGCTGGAACCTTTTAGATTAGGGTAAAGCGGAGAAAATGCACTCGGTTAAGATTAATGTATCCTTCAGTTTTTATGCTAAAAACAACAAAGATCACTCACATTTGTCTCCGCTCTTCTGGCCGAGGCCATCGTAAACACTAACTTCCTTGATCACAAATTATACAGCATGAGTCATGACATGTGCGATTGTGCGTCATATGCATATTTTTCTCTGATTAGTTCATATTTGTCAATAACGACTATTGGGAATTCAAAGAAATCACTCTTGATCCCAGACTACACGTCTTTGTAAAGTATTGGAAAAGTGGTCAGGTTGCAGATGTATTCGAAAAGTATAGAAAAGTTTCCATATTTTTCCCCAATTGTGATTGTCTTGCTCATAGTCGTCACCCTTGCTGCTTCACTCAAAGTACTCGAAATAGTAATTTCACCTTCTATACAAAGCTTGTTACTTATTAATGTAAACTGCTATGAGTGTGAATGTGCGCGTATAGCTCTAGCCTCTGGGGGCTTCCAGTGAAATAATACTTCGTTGAGATCTTTTAAACGTAGTAGAGTGAACAATACTTAATAAGGCCCGGGATAATAAGTATTAAAATTACTGGACCTGAAAGAAAACGTGATCTGGGCCTTAATTATCCTTGAAAAGGTGCGAGAAAGAGGAGTAGCTGAAGTGAATGGACACAATGAGCAATGAGATGGAGCTTTTTTAAAACACTATGATGGGAAAGGGGAGATGATGGGGGCGATCGAAATGGGGACTCGGAGTGAGATGGATTTAGGAGAGAGAGAGAGAGAGGGGGGAGGAAAGTACTTTGTAGCCTAATTTTGCCCACTCCGGCTGGGTGGTATTGAATAGTAGTGGGGGCCCAGGCGGTAATCACGCGGCCCCCGCTGAGTTTTCTGGCCGCGTTGATCTCTCTCTTCCACCATAAGCTGCGCACACAGGCAGGGAAAGGCGGCGGAGGACAGGGGTTCAGTATCGAGGACCTTATTATCACTAGACTGTAAAATCAACATCAGCAGTGGTCAATGTTGTGTTTTTTTTAGCTAGGTTTCTCCCTTAGCATCTTTGTTTTCTTGCCAGAGTAAAAAAAAATAGGCCAAACTCACCGACGCTATGTGCATTTTATGACGTTTTGTCCGAAAGAAATTAGTACAACAGCACAATACTTCTATCAAAGGGATTTTTTTATTTACTATAAGGCAAAATTTGAATTTTTTGTGATTTATTTTTTTCCGTTTTATATTACTTTTTGGCAATATTTGAAAACAGAAAATGACAGAAAAACTTGCAATACATGTTCTCATATTTATATTGTTAATCAACAGCACATTTTTGCACCTAAATGTGTTTATTTTCCAATATTCGCCTGCAGTGTCTCGCCTTAAGTCAATGAAAATTCTCCACCATTTATGAAATGACTGAAAGGAGGCCCTGTGTTGGAAATCTGACCGTCTGATCTAAATATATGCGGCGTTGTTGTTCCGAGAGTGGCGCAATTGAAATAAAGAATAACTATTTTTGTGTCCCAACGCGTCGCAGGCTGCTGCTTCAGAAGGACTACAGCTTCCTGAGGGACATCAACATATGGGGGCCGTTTGTCACCATCGGCGTCTACCTCTCCACTCTGTCCGCGGCCATGAGCAACATGATCGGGGCCTCGCGCATCCTCTACGCCCTGGCCCGGGACGACCTGTTCGGTATGTGTGACTTTTACCAAACTACGTCAGATTGAACGTACTTTATAGAATAAATTAATAATGCACTTTATAATTGTAGAGCTGCTTTGAAGGCTTTTGTACTGGGCCATTATTACAATAAGTGGCCATTTTGAAGTAATGCGGCACAGTCTATTATTCCCAATAGGGTAAAGGCTATTTAACACAAGTGCCACGGAGAATAGCATTTACATGTCTTTGTGAAGGCTGAGTTAAAATTGACTACCTTCATTCAGGCATTAAATGGTCTGACCATTTGCAACACATAGAAGCCATGTGTCTATTTCGGTTGAATTATTATGAAGTGAAGCAATTTACTTCATAATAACGGAATATGGGCTTTCCATATCCTGTTCTCTGTCCCTCGGTGAAGTGGACTGCAGACTGCCCGGTCCCGTCACAGTGTCCGTGCGTATAGGCAGGCGTGTGTTCGTGTCAGGGGAGAGAAATGGTTGTACCAGTGCTGCTCTCCTCACTGGTGCAGATGTTTCTCTTGTTCTTTCCGGCCGCTGAGGACAAAAAAAGTGACAACAAAAATGCTATGAAAAAGTGTGACAAAAAGCAACAAAAATGCCGCGAAAGAGGAACAGAAAAATGACAAAAACACTACAAAAAGGTGACAAAAAGCGATAAAAATGTTGCAAAAATGTGACGAAAATGCAACAAAACAAATCTGTTTTGATAGGTTTTGTAGGTCTTAGCTTTCAAATGAACCGTTGCACTGGCCTATCTGTAGGTTGTGACCTTTTAGAATAAGCCCAATGCCCATCTTGACTGCGCATGCGTGAGTCAATCAGGCTCCTAATTTCGGCCCAAACAAACCACTTCGCCATTGAAATGTGTGAGCGAGTTCAGGTAGCGGAGCGTGAACACTGAAGTATATTGAGCCATAAATAAGGCTTACGGCATTGGTTTAAAGACTATAAGTCTCAAGTGACATTTCTTGTGTCACAGGACAGGGGAACGACAGGACCTGGGATCAGCCTGACACAGACACCATCACTTTTTAAATCATTTGAATTTGTCTGGGAATCACAGGGAAAAGTTCCAAAACGGTGTTGATGTTAAATACAGTATAGTGGGTACATTTCCGTCAATTTAGCGACCGATTAGCTATGTTATACACCATCAGATCACTCGTAAAAAATAATACTCGTAATAAATCTGGTCACAATTAATTAAGATAAATATTTCATTTACTGTCCATGTTTTTCTCACATATTTATTCTAACTATGTGAACAAGGACTGGTCGTCACTTTTGACAGCATCTCTTCGTATGAATGTCAGTTTCGTTTCTGTCTAGGCTCCATGGCGACGACAAAAACGCTTTAAATCATCAACTTTCCAGCGGTTAAAACGCTCCAAATCAGAGCTTTCTTCGTTGCTTTTACGCTAACTATCATTATTGTTTGGTAGCCAAAAGACATTCCATTACCCAGAATGCAACGGGCGAGCAGAGATGGGCATTCGGCTTAGTGGGTAAAGGTGAACTAGAGAAAATGCACTTGGTTAAGGCGGGGGTGACAAGTGAAAAAATAAATATTACAGTGTATCGTTGCACAACCATGTTCAGTTGTTTAATTTTATATTCTTCATGCATTTGCTGCTACTTTTTCATTGATTTGCTCAAGGATCAAGGACATTGGTTGGAAGACATTCTCTCAAATCGTGATATCGGAAACAACATCTTCCAATATTATACTAAAGCAGGGCTGGGACAAAATATCAAATCGGATCGCAATACTTTGTGCTGCAATACTAAGTATCGATACTTAATCAAGTATCGCAATACTTTCAATACTTTGTGTTGATGCACTTTTCAATCTTAACACTTCAATAAATGTCAAATGTCATTTGGTTTATAAACTTTGGACACATGACTTTTTACACATTTTTACATATTACTTATCATAATTACTGACTGTATTGTGATATGTATCGGATCAGCCCCCGAGTATCGTGATACGTATTGGATCGTGACAAAAGTGGATCGTCCCAGCCCAATTTTACAGTACAATTTTTTTCTTTATCAAATTGTGTCAAAACGCAACTTCGAAAAAGCAAAAACATTACAATAAAAATAAATCTGGACCAAAACTATTAACCTCTTAAAATATAACTGACCTTGTATCACATGAATTACCGCATTTTGAGGGACTATTTTCTCGCAGGTCACTCCGCCGCTGCGTTGGCTTACAGCCACGAAGCTGGTGCTGCTCAAATATAAGTTATTTTAAATGCAAAATGGTTCAAATTATTCTATCGACACAGACATTTATATGGTTAGTCTGGCGTTATAAGTGATTTACCTCAGGTGCACTGTGGAGTGGGTCAGACTGTTTTTAATGCTGGCTAACTGTTACCATAGAAATGCTTTAGCCTTGCCCTAGCCTAGCGCCACTAAGCTCTTCAAATATAAGAACTGCATGAATTTAAGAACAAAATATCTCCAGACATCAACAACACTCTGGAAAACTAGGAAATGAGGCCCAATGTCAAAAATCCTGAAATATCCCTTTAACCTGGGCCTGTTCTACCTGTTGATTAGACCGTAATGATGACGCCGTTATGGTATATCTCCGTTTATGTTTGAGCTGTTGTCGTTCTTGCGCCCGTCTCTGTGCTTAACCTTCCCGCTGTCCTCTCCGCTCTGACTGATGGACGTGTCACTTTGTTGCTGTATCCACTCATCTCCCGCCGCTTTCTTCTCTGTAACTCGCTAATCTGTGACGCCTTCACCCCTGTCTGCCCTGCTGCCTCCCTCCCTCCCTCCCCTCTCTCTCCTTTGCATTGATTTGACTTTCAAGTCCCTCTATACGCTCATTCCCATTCATTTTTTTCAGCTCAGAAATTCACTTCAAACTTTCTCCGTACGCTCATCCCCGTCATCTCGTCTGTTGTTTTTTTTGCGCATCCCTTCTCGTAACTCTTTCCATTTCCAGTACAGTCGCTCTTCCCCCGGGCTTCATCATAAATGTCACAAGTCTGTAATTCTCCGAACGCCTTTTCTTCCGCGGCTCTCTCAAGTGAAACGAAAGTGTTGCTTGATGTGCACGTCGCCGTACGGCTCTCGCCCACGCGCACTCCTTTGCCTCTCGCCTCCAAAAAGGCGCCTAGCTAATTACAGGAATTTTGTTTAAATGTCAGTAACATTAAAACTGCTGCCAGTTCTCTAAATCTGATCTTTTACTGTAAACTCGAAATGTCCGACCGATGCCACGCAAACGCTGGAGAACCGGGGCATACCTGCTGTGTATAGTGGAACAGTAGTAGTTGCAGACATTTATCTTTTAATTCCTTCGTATCTCACAGAACAGACCTTTTGAGCAGTTAACCGGCTTCTAATTTTGTATGGTTCATTCATAAATGTTTGAGAAAATCCGCATTGAGCTTGTCCCATCCTCAAAAGCTGAAAACACTTGCCCCATTGACAATATAACAGACCCTCTTTATCCAAAACTTTAAAAAGCAAAAATGCCTTTTCTGTCTTTTCAAGTATACAGTCTTTCCTTTTACATATTTTAAAGCAGTACTAAGTAACGTGTTTACCTTAATAAATCCTTTCCGTAGTCCCTCTGGGGTAATACAAGTGTTAATGGGATGATTCATCTTCCCCTGTGTCTCTGGCCAGAAAACCATGCTTGCAACTTGACTGCCACCGGGGCAGAGCAACCAATACACACTAATAGAATCACGAAGAAGAAGCTAACAGGCTAACGGGCAAAGCTAACTGCGGGCTAGCGCCACTTTAAACAGTATTTACAGCCAAGTTTGAGTGAAAAAAATTATTTCCATTGTATAACTGGATGTACAACACCCTCTCTGGCTTCACCTTTTCTGTCAGCGTAGTATTTACTCTCCAAGACATTTAATAAGTTAAAAAATCGTAACTTGCTACAACACCTGCATTTGCGCTTTACTGTACTGCTTTAACTACACCTTATTAAAGGATTAGTTAAGTGTAACTAACACTTAACAAATAAGCCCAGTATGTGAAGAAATATTCATTGAGTTTGGCATTAGTTGTAGTAATTAAGTAGTTATTAAGTGTTAGTCCCAGTTAACTAATGAGTTATTCATGATGAATTAAGTGTTAATTCATTATTTATTAAGGCTAAATAAGGGTAGTTATTATAAAGTGTTACCAATATTTCTCTTATGGTCAGTATGGAGCTGATAAGCCGACGTTGTGCTTTCAAACTCTTAATAGTATCTTTTCCCTCCATTAAGAGGTTAAAAAAAACCAATGCAAGTAGTAAAAGGGAATTTAGTTCAGAAAATAAAACTGATTTCTTTGACCGGTTTCCCGTAATAACACTTTCTGTATCGTCATCATCATGCACTTTATTATTGTTGCAGCTAAAGCCGTGTTTGTTATGTCTTTTTTTGTTTTTTTTGTTTACAGGGAAGGTACTGTCCCCAGCAAAGAAGACGTCCCACAGCGGTAACCCGTGGATGTCGGTGCTCCTGTCCTGGTTCCTCGTTCAGGTGAGGCATGAAATCGCATACGTCCACAAAAGAAAAGTGATGAATAATGGAATATCTGCTTTGCTGCGAGCTGTTCAAACTAAATCTTTAAAGCAAACCAAAATCTGCACCTATAAAAGTACTTTGAAGTATGTGTAAAACAGTTTCCTGTTGGAGCTCTTCAGTGCGGGGGATCATTCTGAGGCACTGAAAAAGGCAGAAACTGTTTTCCTTGAGGAAAAGCTGTGAACTGTAACACATTGGCCTTGGAAAATACAGGCTTTTTAACAGTTTCTACCTTTTTGAGTGTCTCAACTTTTGATGAATAACCTGACCTGGACTTGTTGAAAATGTTTGCCACTAGCACACCTCGACGAGCAGTGTTGGTAACGTTACTTTTAAAAGTAACTCGGTAAGTTAGCTCGTTTCTCCTCTGGAAAAGTAGCTCGTTACGTTACTGCGCTACTTTATTATGAAAGTAATGCGTTAGAGTACTACTCATCTGTTACCAATGGTAAACATCTATATATTGCCCTCATTTGTCGATCATTGCTCCATTCCAGAAATGGAGCCGCCGACAAAGCTAGCTTACACAAACAGCGATATCAGTAAATTTATTCAATAATAGCACAATAAATTCTCTTCTGAGCTTTATTTTGATTGATTACAGCTAAAGGCAACAATAATGAGCCTAAACTACAGGCACGAACTGTCTACGGATAAAAGCTTCGCTTCGTTCGCTGCATGTAAACAGTTTGGCCCCGTCAGAAACTGTGCCAGTTTTTCAACAAAAAGTACATAACGGAGCTCTTACGCATTACAAAGTGATTTGAATTGGTAATAATAAACATATAATATACTCAACTTGATTTAGATGAATTGTACAGCTCTCCTCAACCACATACAGCTAGGAGTTTGTTGATTATATTGGAAGGACCGATACTGGGGGAGACGGTGGCGCAGATGGTAGAGCGGGTTGTCTCATGATTGGAAGGTCGGGGGTTCGAATCCCACCTCCTGAAGGTGCACACTGTTGTTGTGGTTTTCCTCTTTAGCTTCGCCTCCAGTGCATTGTCCTTTTCGCCAGTAAGTTCAAAATAATGTGCGTACTTCCATGATATGAACACGCTCAGTGGAAGTGTGTCCTCCCAAACTTTACAACCTTGTTGCTGTAAAGTTTGGGAGGACACAGTCTGCGCATGAGCACTATCACTGATGTGATGCGCTGTCAGTGGAGCAGCACTGTAGCAGCGGAAAGATCAGGACCCAAACTAACGCGTTACTGATTTTATAAAAGAAACTGGTACTTTGTTACCTGCCAATGCAATACTGACTCATTACTTTACTCGTTACTCTGAAAACGTAATCGGAGTACTCTAACGCGTTAAGTTGTGCGTTACCCCCAACTCTGTCGACAACTGACTAGTTTTTGTTTGAGCTAACTAACCTTCGTGAATACTTTACATGGAACATTTCCTAAACAGTGATACTATACGATAGTAGAAATAGTCATAGTAACATCGGTAGTGGACGTGTATGCTCATTTTACTTGCTCAGTTATTTATTTGACTTTAACTCTCTTAACCCCGCCTTAACGGAGCACGTTTTCTCCAGTTCGGCTTCACCCAAATCTAAAAGCTTCTTGGAGCGTAACGCCTCATTTGAAAGCTAAGACCTACAAAACTCATCTAAACCCTTTTTGTGGTGTTTTCGTCTCTTTTTTTTGTTGTTGCTTTTTATAGTATTTTTGTCATTTTTAGTGTGGCTTTTTTGTTGCTTTTTTTCCATCACTTTTTTAGGCTTTCTTGTGGCATTTTGTGTTGCTTTATCATCGCTCTTTAGTTGTGTTTTTGTGGCTTTTTCTGGCACATTTTCGTCGCTCTTTTGACTCTTTTTTTTTTTTTTTTTTTTCCAAGAAGCTTTTAGATTTGGGTAAAGCCAAACTGGAGAAAATGTGCTGGGTTCAGGTGGGGTTAAGAGATGTAGAAGCCTTTTCAGCACAGTACTGAATCTGAACGTATTGGCGTAAAGTCTTCCTCCTTGGCCTTATGCTAGTTTTCTGAACATTATGGGAAATACTGTTCCATAACATCACGGCGAATGACAATCCCATCATTACGAGAGGTGAGCGTTAAAGACTGTGGCCGGTCATTATTGGAGCTTCGCGGTGGCGCTGCTCTCTCGTCAGCAGAAGCAGCGGGAGGAGGAGTGATTAGGGTAAAAATCGTTAGCAGAGATCATCGACTCTCTCATCTACTTTCTCTCGGACTCTTCCTCCGCCATTTCAATGATTCACTGACGACAAAAGTCTGATTGTAATCTCACACAAACGCTAAGAGGCGAGGAGCAGCACCACGCCGCAAGAACAGGCTTTCTCTTATTCAATATATGGGGAAATAGGAAGGAACATGAACAAGAGTGATGTCCAGGATCGTCACTACCTGTGGTCCCACAACGTAACCCTTTCACTATTTATTTATTTATTTAATATGGACATAGCAATGACAATGGACCAAACCACCTGTTGTTTAAGTGTTATAGCGCATTTGCTCATTTTCAAAACTTGTCCATAGGGGCTTTTCAAGTTTTATGTTATAACAGGAAAACCACATGCCACAACATCAATTCAAAAGGCACATTTTACACAAATGGCCTGATATGATGTCAATATTAATGTTAATGTTAGTCAGGGATCAGTAGGCTCTCACGCAGATAAATATTTGAAGACGTGGCGTACAGCGAGTTTCTGATGGACAGTTATTGGAGTTGTTGTACATGTTAAAAACCTATTATGGGACGTGAATACTGTCGTGGCAATTTCTCACCACTATAAAGGAAAACTTGAAAGTATTTATCTTATCAAAAGTGTAAGTTTAATTTAACACACGTGCGAAGGGCCAACACACAGGTAAACCCATGGTTAGCTCTGAGCAGCCCAGGTCTGTGGTCCCTGCTATATAGCCAACCATACGAGAGGCAGTCCCAGCACAAAGATGGGAGGGGCCACAGCCCCAGATGTAGCGGCAGGCGTCTGCAGTGGGGGCGCCTCGGATGAGAGCAAACGTCTCCTTTTGTGATGATAGAGGTAGCAACACACAAGAAGGCCTTTGAGCCAGGACACGTCTTTGGCCATTGTCTTAGGTGTGAAGCAGAGAGCCAGCGCTCCCCAGGAGCCAGACCAAAGGGCCCAGCATGGCAGCCAGATGGTCCATCAGTCTGTGTATTTTCTTGCGACTAGTTTTAGTCAGATAGCTCTCAAAACTGTCACAACAATACTTAACCCAATGGTCGTGGGTAGCACAGTTTCGTGACAACCATGCAGGGGGCTGTCATTGGTTGCCATTGCTGCAGTATCTCCATCTAGTGGCGGCAGAAAAAGCTAGTTTTGCACTAGAAAGCATTGCTCTTTACACACGTTTTAAAGAACTATTTTGCCTGGTTTCCAATAATGTTAAACTTTCTACAGCTATATGTTGCTCATGTGTACAATTAAAGAAACTAGGTGGGCTTTTGTAAGGTACATTTTTGAATTCTCGTATACAGTATATTAATAATGGCCTGACTTTGATTGACAGGCCGTTAGCATCAGAGCTAACGCTAGGTGTGGTTACAACCGAACTACACGCCCCGCGAGGGCCAAGTCTACAGTGAAGATCCCACCCTAACAGACAATTGAATAAAATTGAAATAAATTTTAAACCGAAAGACAGATATTTTTATACTGGCTCATTCAAGTCTTTGCGCCAATATCACAAACACAGACATGTCCTCCAGTGAAGTTACAGCTGACTTAAATTTTTAATAAGCTTTCAGTCACGATCCATCCAGTAAATCGCTGTCCACCACACAACTTTTGTGTGGGACGCTGTTAATCACTCATCCCGCAAACATAACGTGAGTGGACGACGGGTGGCTGTCAAAAAGTCCAGTTGGATGTCACGAAAAGTGTGGTGCCGTTTCTTTTCCTCTGTTCCACTGTGTCTAGATCATACATAAAGATTGCCAACCACTGCTGCTTTTTTCATCTAGATCCACATACACACCGATATCTGAAGTTGTGCATTTGTTTTTCTTCACAAAAAAATATGAGGAGTTTTCAAAATGCATAATGTTGAACAAAGTTTTATTTTCTGTCCTGTACAAAGTATTGACAGAACACGACAATATCATTTTTATGCCATTCCGAAATATTTTATGAGCTGCAAAAGGTGGTTAACTGAAACAAAACAAACAGCCATTATCCCAGGACTGTCCTTGTGCTGGTGAAAACAAATGGAGTGCATTGCATTGTTTTTGAGATAAGAGCTCACAGGAAATCACAGTGAAATGAGAGAAAAACTTCTTGACAAAAAAAAAGTTAATGGACGTCCTTGTGCAGAAATGATTATTGTGGTGCTTTTATTGTCAAGGTGATGGGGCCCAAAAGAAACACTCCTCTGCTCTTACAATCCTGAAGTGTGGGTTGTTTTTATTAGGAAATACTAACATTTTCCAGCTTAGATTTAGCACGGTTTGTAATTATAACCCACAAGGAGCCTCTGTGATTAGCATTATTGACTCCTCGCACCGCCTTGGCCGACCTTTGGGCAGTAATGAGCTGATCTCAGGAACAAGATTGCAGTTTATCTGTGGGGGGAGATTCGTGTTTCAACTTCTGCGAAACTTCCTTAATCGCTTACTGCAAAATTACCTATTTAGTCCAAGATCACTTGACCCTGGCAGAGCAAAGTTAGTCTACGTACTGGTTGGACTGTTGGACTATAAATGCTTACATTTATAGTCCAACGTACTGCAATTGTTTCCCTAGAAGAATATCTGGAACATTGTATTAACTACTTCAGTGTACGTTTATGAAGAACAATGTGATGTTCTATCAATAGTGTGGGATTTTCAGATCTATGGTGGGGTGTGACTCGTCGGACTTTGACATGGGCGGCACGGTGGTGCAGCGGTTAGCCCAAGGCTACAATCCGGGTTTACATGCATGCATGTTTCCGCACTGTCCCGACCAAATAAACCAATAAATAGAGGTGAAACTCGGAAAATTAGAATATCGTTAAAAAGTGCATTCACTTCACTGAATCTGTGCGAGACGGCAGCACTCTATCAGCCTTCAAAAAGGACCAAGTCTGAAGTCTGGGTATATTTTGGGTATTTTAAGAAAGCCGAAGGACAGCTGATAGAAGACAGTTATCCTGTTGGCGGAAGTGCAGGAAAAAAAAGTGTCTGCTAAAGGCAGCAATACTTCGAACATCATGACTCACCTGTGTGACCGTCACCACAACTCTATAGCCAATGCAAGTAAGTTAACGTTAGCGTTTTAGCTGACATGCATGATGTGGGGACTTTGGGTTGAGGGAGAAGGTAACGAGTCGTCCCATAGTGCAGCCGCAGTGCCCACCGCCAGACGTGTCGCAGATACCTCCATATTCAAATGGCACAATGCATTACAGGGCTCCTGGAGGGCAGATGAAAGTTGGTCGCCAATGCAATAGATTCACTCTCGCCGCATATTATGAATTTAACAATGATTACTGTCTGATGGCATTTTCCCAAATCTGCAGAGCAAAAGCAAACTGGAAGGACACAAACTGAGAACAATATTCCTGATATAGAGGGTTTATCTCGTTAAAAATATTCTAACACGGTTCTGGCGCTATAAATAGTAATAACCTCCAAACGATCAACAATACATAGTTATTAGTTCCTTTACTTTGACGTGAAAAGTTGCACTTTTGATATGGCTTTGTCTGTATTTTTTTAAATATAACAAACACTGTTACACTTTTTTGAAACTATTTCAGTTTGTGTAGGACTATCAATGCTTTCTGAACTTATTAACACACATTAAAAAAATACCGCAATAATACCGAAAACCTTGATAATTTTGATCACAATAACCGTGAGGTAAAATTTTCATACCGTGACAGCCCTAATTATCTTCACTTTAATTACTCGCATAACCTCTATTGGGTCCATAGAGGAGGGGAGGTTACATGCTAACAACATCTTTGGTCTTTTTTGGTAAGAACATATCTCAGTATGCAAAAATGGTGGCCTATTCCTTTAATCTGTGGAACAGAGACCAATGATTTTTCTGGTGATACAATGATACAAAAGTTTGTCCTGATTTAGTTTTTAGACTCTTTTTCATATAGATTTGTTATTTTCCTGGTTGTATTTGCGAAGCAAAATCATCTCTGGGGCAATTGTCAATGTCAAAGGTTTATTGAATTCATGTAGAAATAAGGTTTATTTGTCAGATGCCTGCTCTAGCTTTTTCCATAATATCTACTTAATGTATTTTTGTACTACTCTACTAATGCTAGTAGGCTATGCTACGTCAGAGTTTATCCAAGACGCAAAACTGCCTCCTTGCAAAGTTGATCTACTCAAGCTATAGTGAAGTATCAAGGTTTTACTTTTTTTAAGCACCTGGCCCCTAAAGCATCCGCAGCCAGTGTTTATGCTGCTGTGTAGCTGAGCCTAGCATTAGCTGACTTCAGTCAAAATCAGCGCTGCAATATGATTATTGCAGATTATTGATTTATTGCAGATTATCCCCCCCCCCCCTCCAACATCGACTTGACTGGAGCTGTCCCAAGAGCGAGCTAATGGCTAATTAATGCTCTGGTTCAAGTCGGTTCCCAGGGGAGCACTGGAGAGACACCCCGCTGACTTTCACTTGGCAGAGGTCGTCGTCCTCTCGAACCTATTTTTCAGCCACGGTCCGTCTTCTCATCATTGGTCCCTTGGTCATGTTCTTTCGATAATCCGCCGCCATCAATCTGCTCCGAAATCATTAGCTCGTCTTCTCGTGCTCCCAGGTTTACTCCGGATCACACAGTTGTCTCAAAAATGACCCATTTTCAAACACCGAAAATGCCTATTATACAGTATGCCTCTATCCGCAGCACAGAGCTTAAGCGTCCAATCGTAAAAAAATAAAATAAAAACATAGTAATTGAGAGGGTTGTGTTTGTTCTCCGGCACAATAGTTACGCTCAGAGCAAATAACAGTCTCGGGAAGGCTTGCAGGGATAAAGATAGCACTCTTGATGGAGGATATGATGAAATGTTCAGCTGAAAATGGTCGCTTCCCCAAAAGAAAGACTAACGATGGCCAGACCTGAGGAGGGATTTTGTTTGATCAACCGGAGTGTGTGAGGAGGAAAGGTTTTCTTTTGGTAATGGAGAATAGAACCGCAGAAAATACTACAGCGATTAAGGCTAATAGCGAGAAGTGTAATTAACACACTTAATAGGTTTCGGATGGCTGCGCAGACTTAATAGGGCACAATGCATTTCTATACAATCTAAAGTAAGGACCAGTATTTTTTTTGTTGCTATTATTGGACGCTGAAAAGTTCTGTGGGTCAGAAAGGTCGAAGTGGATTTACCGGACCATGCTATTACAGAAATGGATCAGTCCTGCAAGTCCTCTGAGGACCGCTTGAAGGAGGAGTCGTCTTAACAAGGGAAATGGTGAAACATCATCTAACCAAAAGGCCAAATAGAGTGAACACCCTCCAGGTTTGGACAGGCCTACAAGGTCCCCAGGCACAGCGCTGCCCACAGGTTTCCTCAGCAGCACTGAAGAACGCATTGACCACATAGTGCATCTTAACCTTCTGGTAACAAAGGCAAACAGTTGGCAAGAAACATAAACCACCAGGGAAAGAACAACCAAGGCACTCTTCCTGCATCAAAATTGATCAAACAAGCCAGTATTTTAGATGGTTTGAAATCTTGATAAACATTGCATGTTGGGTGTTTCTTTATCCCATGCGTAGCAGCCAACAAGAGCCACCTTCAGGGAGCGCTTTGGAGAAAATGTAAATAGAGAATTTTGATGCAGAACGAGTGCCTTGATTGTTCTTTTCCTTCCAAGTTTTTGCTCCCTGAAACGCCAAAGTGGACACATTCACTATTGAACAAATATTGCAAAATTTGATCTTCTGGATGAATTACACCTTTCTGATGGTTAGATATAGAACATATAAGCTGAATTTTGTTTTAGGTGGTAATTAACGATATGTTGAAGAGAATTGTCCCTTTTTTTTTCCAAAGCCATGCTGACAAGGGTCTTGAGAGAAGTTAAATGGCTATAATGTCCATTACCAACTGGCCCTGGTAAAACGATTTTTCAATTGGTCATTCAACAACAACAAAGAGATCAGTGTCGATTTACTGATTTGTTTGTTGTTGTTTCTTAGCTGACAGTGACTTTTTCACTTTGATGTTGAGTGTTCTGAATTGCCTTCTTAATCAATAATGAATATGATCCGAATCATCTCAAACAAATGATTTCCTCTGGGTCTTTTTGTAAATCAGCAGATGCCAACAATCTACCGTACCCCCTCAGCTCTTTAATTGACAAGCTCCACTCCCTAAGCTGACGTTTGAGGAGGTTGTCGAGAGAAGGACAGAGCTCACTCAAGTCAAATGTGATTGAATAAATCTGGAAGCAGGTGCCTCGCCGCTGCCTCTCTCGCGCGGGTGGCAGAGAAACATGGCATCGAGCAGCACTTTAATGGGGTCATCCTTCCCGCCGTCATTAGGAGTCTCCCGGTGCGCCTCAGTCCTGCAGGGTTGAATTGTGGTTCTTATACCCGCGCTGTTGGAAGTGTCATGCCTTCAAATCGGCCTTTGAGACGGCCAAATTGCCTCTGGAAGTAAATTAATGAGAGAGTATTGATTGTGTTTAGCGCGAGGTTTATGCCACTATTGCAGGGTGTACCTATTTTGTTTTGTCAGACACTTAATTCCCGATTGAAAAACACTTAATTACAATCACAATTAAAAGCTCGTTCTTTATTTGTATGGGCTGTTGACTTTGATGCTTTTCTATAATCACTCAGCCTTATCATGCACAGAGTTTTCCACATTACCTGTAGCCGTAATGCTCGACGGACAGCACTGCCTCTTAAATCCCGCCCCTGAGAATACTAACTGCGGCTCAAGTGGGTCATGTTGTCACGGCGGCGGCTCAGATATCAATCTTAATTAAGGCCCGGCGTTAGCGACGATTAGCTGCTCCCCAGGGTGCTGCCTCTGGGACCCCCCGCCGTCCTCCGAAAGTCTCCAAAGTGAGAGGGATTTTAAACGCACCTCCGATAATCAGTTTTCCAAATGGGACCGGGGGAGAAAGAAGTAGCTTTTGACCTTCGTAGTGGACATTTTAATTGTTTGGGTCCACAAGTGGAATAAGTTTTTATTCGTGAGTTTAGCCACAATAATTAAGGTTATGTTACGGGGATTTGTTTTTTTATTTGCATAATAATTTGCTTCTCCAGGGTTTATTGGCAGAGTGTGTTTGGAAATTATCAGTGGCAAAAGTAACAGTTGCAGTCATTAACAATTGTGACTTTATGCTGATTGAAATGAAATGGAAAAGCAGTTTTGACAGTTCCGATGCGTATTCATCATTTAGCCTATTTTATTTTACATTTTAGCACTTGATGTAGATTCAAAACTACACTCACATGATCCTATCTTGGCAAACATTGGTCTTGGAACAGTAGATGATACACCAAAAGGTTTATCATCAGAAAACAGTTGGTTTAGTGTTTAGCTACACTTTAAAAGGTTGCTTCTGTGTTCACCTACTAAATATCTTTTTTTTTTTGTATCCCCTTTTGCAGCTGGTGCTGTTCTCTGGAAAGCTGAACACTATTGCCAGCATCGTGACCATCTTCTTCCTGTTGGTGTACGCCGCCGTGGACCTGGCCTGCCTCGCTCTCGAATGGGCCTCTGCTCCCAACTTCAGGTACAACTCACAAAAACAACCCTCGGAAGACACCATGTTGAAATGAGGAAAGGTTCTGCCTATAGGGATGGCATGACATCCATATCTGACCGTAGTGTTGTGCTTAGACCCGGTCGGGTTTATCTGTGTGGACTTTACATTAGGGCTGGACGATGTGGCCTAAAATCTACTGTGTATCACGATATAAAAAAAAAATATCACGCTAACGATATATTTGATGATATAATTGACAATGGACAAATGACTTCAAAATTTCATTCTTATGCCTATTGATTATTTCAGTGATATTTTATTATTTTTCGCTTTTAACGGCATACTAATTAACTCGCAAATATGATTTACTCAAGCAGTTTACATCCTTCCCATTTTATTTTACTTTTTTTTTAATTTTACACAAAAAACATACAAAACCAACAGAGCTAACGACTCTGTTAAACAGGGTAAAACAAGACGATAGTTGAAGGAAGGGGATGTGCATACATTAATAGGTGGGGAGACCAAGACAAGAAGAATGGACATGAATTTGCTTTTACATTGTATAGATATTTTGCTGTGTTTTTCCATTAGAGAGAGAGAGAGAGAGAGAGACAGGGTAGATGAGGGTGTGTGCGTGTGTGTGTTTATTTTACTTTTTAAGCAGCTGTCCCCATGTTCTACGGTCAGTGTTTATATCAAAAAATTATATCGCGATACGATATGCGATACGATATAGCCCAAGCCTAGTTTACATAGCTAGGTACTCCTTAACCCAGATTCTGGCTGAAGATTTGGAGATCGGCGTTGTACTGTGATTTTACCCTGAGGCACTGGTTGAAGGATGGGTCAAAGGTAAAATATTAATTTTCCTGCAGATAATTTATGGGCAAGTGAAGCCTTGTAAAACTTCAAGGTTTTCCTGGAAAAAAAGTCTCGTAAAGAACACTTACACCTTGTGGACAAACTTTATTGTAGCACAGTAAAATCCGTGTGTGCAGTAGAAGTTTCTATCTATAACAGACGTGCGGCATTTTCATTATTTACACAAACAATCTGATATTTATGTTTGAATGATCAGACCAATCCTAGACCAATAAATCATTTTTTTGTAATGTGGGTCTGTGCTCCACGGAGCTCAAAGCTGTCAAGGTAACACACTGGAATGCCCTGAGCCAATGAACCGCTTTTAGAGACAAGTGACACTTTAGTCATGTGACCAGCCGTAGTAAAATAAACTCTGACGCAGTGCTGAGCGACGCAATCACTACCTGCAGGGACAATAAAGTCTACAAATCCATTCATTCATCTTTTATTTGAGCAGCTGACTTTCACAATGTTCAGAACGTGGTGAAATAAAAGAAGAAAACGGAGAGGATACAGTACGATGCCCAAAAGGAGTAGGCAGAAGCTTGGAGCTTACCGTATTTTTCGGACTATAAGTCGCTCCGGAGTATAAGTCGCACCAGCCTTGGCGACTACCTGGGCAGTGAAGAGTAACTGGACCGTTTACAAGCCTCTCCCGGCATCACATTATTCAAGCAACCATTTGCAAACTCGTTCCTCTCGCTGTGGCCATCTAGCTTTTAGCCCGCGATTAGCTTTTTTTGTTTTTGTAAGAGTAAGAGTAACCTCTGCTTTTCGACAGTCCCTTACAAGTTTCTCGCTCACTCCAAACTTTACTGTTTTTTATTTTATTTTCAGTGGTACAGTAAGTGCGTGCGTGCTTATTTGTCATTGTACAACCGTGCAGGAGTAACAGATATTGATACACAAGCCTAGAGCGCCCTCTAGTCAGTGTGAAAATAACACAATGTGAAATTATGTATTTTGATATACAAGGCACACCTGAGTATAAGTCGCAACCCCAGCCAGACTATGAAAAAAAAGTGCGACTTATAGTCCGGAAAATACGGTACTAGCGCTTGCCCCCTTTTGAGAAATACAAATAATGCCAACAAGTCCATGACACTAAAGTTGATTTCTATAATGTCCAAGCGTGTGGTCCAATTCACGGGGGTTACTGTGGCTCAAGTTCTTGAATATGGAATGCGTTAGATGTAATAAAACTCCAGAATCCACAGAGCGTCGCAGTTTGTCGCACAGGTGGCCATAACTTAAAAACATTATGACCGGCTATCACAGGCAGGTTCACGATATTACGCCTGAGTGGTTTACATTCAAACGGATTTAGACCTTTGCACACGTTTATTTCCCCCTCCTGCGACACCTGCAGTAGTTTGTATGAAGCCCACAAATCCTCTGCACTTTTGTTCCCGTTGTGCGTTTCCATCGGCGGCTATTGTTTATTTGCGTTTAAAGCCCGGGGTGTATTTGCCAGCTGGACGCTACTACCACGGCGACCGACCGTGTACTAATTAAAAGACATAAAACTGGCCCATGCTTACAGCCGGCGCATTGGACAGGGACCCACAGTAAAAAAATAAAACATATTCAGTGGGTTATATTTCTGCTTAGACCTGGTTGATGTGAAATTAAAAAAGGAAAAAAAACCTGGGAGGGATAGATTAAAATTTATGGCGACAGTGTGTGAGATGTTTGTATTCCAGGGACAGTCACAATGATCTTGATTTATGAAAAGCGGCGAGGCATTTCCACTCGGCGGTAACATAACCCCCGGACAGTGTTAGTGCATGCTTAACATCCGCGGCGAGCATCCAATTCACTCGCTTTATGGGCCTTTCTGTACAGTCGCAGATGTAGCAATCCCAATGAGAGACTTTGGAGATGAGAAATACGCAATCATTTCCCCAAGATATACCGAACTGGACGGAGCCGCAGCTTTTACCCATGATAAGCACTACTTCAGTTTTTATTTTTTATGTTGTTTTTTTTGGTAGTTTTTATTTCATGTCCCCACCCCAAAAAGCATCAAAAGAGCGACAAAAACGAGGATGAAAACGTGCCGGAAAAGTTGCAAAAATGTGACAAAAAAGCGATGGGGGAAAAAAACAATAAAAAAGAAGTGACCAAAGCGTGGCCAAAACTCAACACAAAATCAACAAAAAAAGCAATGAAAAAGCACACAAAAAAAAGACAAAAAGATGAAAAAAGAAACGAAAATACGCCAAAGATGCTTCAAAAATGTGACAAAATTGCGGCGACAACGTGACAAAAAAAGTTCCAAACACTTTAGCAGGTTTTGGCTTTCACATTAGGCATTATCTAGTAGCAATATATCGATTTTGTGATACATCGCAATATTATGCGGGTCGATACAATACCGATACTGTTTATTCCAATATAGATAAATTGGGTGACGTAATACATATTAATTACTGGGGCCAAACATTGCCACACATGAAGAATAATATGTATTATGTAAAAAAAAAAAGGTTAAAAACGCTTGTTTCTTAAAGAATCGCAACAAATCATAGGTTATTTTTGTGCAATAAATCGATCATCACAGTATCGGCGTATCGTGAGATTATCGTTATCGTGAGCCATGTATCGCATATCGTATCAAATCGTGAGGTACCCAGAGGTTCCCACCCCTATTATCTAGCGCTCTAGCAAAATAAATGTCCTGCAGACCCTTTAGAGGAATGCCTAGGATTTTGCTTGCGACTGTACTTATTTTCCTAAGAGAGTTCTTTTGCACCTCAGTTATAGCCCCATACCAACAGACAATACAAAGAGTCAGAGCACTCTCCACAAAAGCATTGTAAAACAATGCATATTCAACAACATTAGAGCTAAACCTATTGAAAATGCACGATCTTGTTGACCTTAGTACATTAGTAATGGTGTACAAGGGACATAATAATCTTCTCCCTCCTTACATCCAGGAGTTGTTTGAACATGCAAAAGTCAGTATAGCCTCAGAGGAACCAGCATTTAAAAAAAAAAATAGTAAAAATAAGAACAAATAGAAAGAGTAGATGTATTTCTGTAAGAGGTGTTAATCTGTGGAACGACCTGAATGATCACTTAAAACAGTCCAAAACAGGGTTAGGCATGAGAAGTATTAACTTCACCTTGAACGCTTTCGTTTGTACTGTACACAGAATAATGGAAATGTCTGTTTGATGACCGAATAAACTGTTACTACTACTCAATTCTTTGAGGAAAAGACAATATATTACATTATATTTGTGCCGATGCCTTACCAGCTGAGAACCACTACAACTACAGCATATTCAGATAGCAGTACATGCTGACCCGAGAGCCCTTTGCACACCGTTAGCACTGTTAGCGCTCCATTTGACTCGCTCCTCTTCTCTCAGCAGCTCTGTTTGGGAACATTTGACTTGAAATGAGATTCGTAAAAGCTGTCGCGAATTATCATGTTAAGTGTCTCTAAACTGTCTTCCACAAAACACTTTGTGATATCGAGGCAAATCTGATCAACGTGGCTTTGAAATCTGCCTGTGCTTCATAAGCAGTCTCCAGAAATAAACGTACAAACTTCCCCATTATGTTATCAGGAGGAGATATTTTGCAAGGCAAGGCAACTTTATTTATACTGAAAGAAGATTATGTGAAATTACGATCAGGTTAAGTTAAGGCAAAGCACATATAGACACATCAAGACTTGGGAAATACACAGCACACGAGGTCACGTGCGGAATTTTATTCTTGGGACAGGAAGGATGACCGGCCATTGACCGGGGGGCGGGGCTGAAGAAACGTGTTGAGGCAGACACAGAAAGACGGGGGCGTGGTTAGGGAGGGGGTATGGGAGTGTCGTTATTTACAGTCTGAAAGTCAGTGTTATGCGAAATATGACCCAGAGAGCTCAATCCGTATCTGGTTTATCTCCATGGCTTGGCCTTGAAGGGAAAGTGTTGACGGCGTAGGAGAGATGAGCGGTCCAGCTGCTTCAAACTTCCTCACTCAGGAGGAAGAGAATTGTTCTAGTAATAGTTCATAAATTTATAATGAATTAGCTTTTTTCTTGGTCTCAACATTAGTTCAGTTCTCCAGAGCAGGTAGTTCCCTTTACAGTTCATCCCTTTTCCTCCCAGAAATAAAGTCCATCTATTGTCTGTCTCCAACAGTCCATCGTTGTGCATTACTTTCCGGTGTAGTTCCATCACTCGGTCACTCCCTGCTCCAAAGTTCTTGTTAATTTCAAACGACTGCAGCGTGGTCCGATTGCAAACTGCTGTCATTCCAGATTCCAGTTAATTCCATAGTTTAGCAGTTCGGGAGGACAGCGAGCAGGTGGTCCAAGAGGAAAAATAAAAATCAGACAAGAGGCAGAGGCAGGAAAAAGCATGAAAGCCAAGAGAAGTGAGAAAGCACGTCCGCACTCGACAGAGACGGGAAGATCTTGAAAAGCTTTATATGTGTTTTTAATAGTTTGGGAGTTGGCACAATTTAATGTTTTGACAAAAATGTCCAGGGAAGTTAACTGGACTGTAGAAGTACACAAAGGCACCACCTCAAGACATCAGCAGGTTAGCATTTTGAGCTCGTGAGAACAAAAAAAGATCAGTTTTAGCACCTTTTTAAAACTTTTTCGCCAGTTTTGCAAAGCGCTAACCTGAAATGACCAGATGTGTACAAAGCCTGACTGTGGCGTCTCTCCTTCCACACTAAAGATAAGTTTAACCAGCTTTCTATTTAGCTGGACACACACAAGATTAGCTTTACGGCGTGTCAGCCCAACTCCGCTATCGGCGCGCGCGACTTTAAAAAAAAAAAAAAAAAACGCGACCAGTGAAGCATCAATGCGTTTCCCGCCATTCTCTCCCCCCAGCCCCCCCCCCCCCCCTGTGACCAGCCGGCGTCTATACTATCAGCCCAGGCCTCTTATTTATCTCCGTATGACCGCTGGCACTGGCTTGGGGGGAACGCAAAAGTCAAAGCTCTGCCGCCCTCTCTCTTCTGCTGGGGGACGGCAGGGCCCGCCAAACCCCTCCCCCCGACCGACGCTGATAAGACCTGCTCCGGGTTTGGCTCATTGCCTTCTCCCGGCCCACGAGTTTGTTAAATTCCGTTTGCTCATTGTTGCTAAGTCACTGTTGGCCAAGTTGTTTGTTGCCATGTTTGCTGTTATTTATTTATTTATTTATTTATTCTTCTTCTTTTTTTTTTGCCACCCCATCATAATTTGCCCATGCACTCTGCCTCTTTTCACTCAGGCAACCCTCTACTCCGTCTCATTCCGAGCGAAAAGAATTAAAAGCCATTTAGCGCCGCCGCTCCTCCCCCGAGAGCCGCTCTGTAATTAGCATAACTAATTTAGCAGAAATATTTCCCTTTGCCTTTTTGCGAATCGACGGTGGTGCGCGCGTGTGTGTGTGTGTCTGTGTGTACAAGCGAATTGGCCCGGGGAGCGAAAATTATGATGTGGCGGAAAAGATGTCTGCTTGTTAAGTGCGTCTGGATCGGGATAGAATCGCAAAGTGAAGGTGGATCCCGTCGTTGCGTTTTTTTGTTTTTTGTTTTTTTTGCGAATCCAAGTCACGCCGGTAAACGCTCTCTAATCACCGTTTTTGCAACTCCCTGGTTTTTGTTGTTGCTAGTAAACATCCTCTACTTTTCACACGCGCGTGTGTGTGTGTGTGTGAATAAGCTGGCTTTGGCCGAGGTTTTATCAGCACTAGGGCCAGCCGCGTGGAGAGCTCCTTTGGGTGCTGCCGAGCTACATGGAAGCTGACCACTTTAGCAGCAGCTTACAGCCACAACACAGGGGCAGCGCTGGCCGGCGTTCAGGACATTACAGAGCGACGGGCAGCGGCGCCAATGGGTTGTTTTTGTGTGTGTGTGTGGACCGGTGGAGGAAAGGAAAAAAAAAAGGAAAGCAGCAAGCACAACTAGCAGCGTTTTGGCTAATTTAATACTTTCCACTGCGCACTTCCACAACCGAACTTTATGTAGGGACTTTAATTGACTTGTAATAATGTGCCCATAGACCAGCTGACGCGTAAAGCGAGCGCACAAAACAATAGCCGTGTCCGCCACTGAAATTGGAAATGGAGTCATAACGCTGTTCGTTTCGGTGACACAAAGTAAGGTTGCGCTGCGTAAAAGCCCAGATGGATTTTGAGGAAAATACGCTGTTTAAAGCCGCACTGCGGAACCTCACGGAACATATGTTGCTCCGTCGTAGGACCAGAGGTGGGTAGAGTAGCCACAATATTTACTCAAGTAAGAGTAAAAAAAAAAAGTACTAGGAGAACATTTTACTTGAGTACTGTAAGTAACTGAGAAAACTGTGTTTTTGTTTTAATGACGCCATAAAGTAAAACATAAATTGATGTTTCCAAAGAAAATACAGAAAAACGAAATAATTCTACAGAACAAGGCGCACCAGATGAACTACATACATTTAATAGATCAATATTAAACATTTGTCGCCTAAATATTTACTCACAGTGGAAAAAGTAACAATTATTTTCACTCAAGTAAGAATACAGATAGTTCAGTATAATTTTACTCTTGTAGAAGCAAAAGTACTGTATGAAAAAGTACTATTTCTTCAAAAAGTAACTCAAGTACATGCACTTGAGTAAATGTACCAGAGTACTACTCGCCTCTGCACAAGACCCGCCTAAAGCTAAACACACTATACACACTTTATTTATTTTTTTCCCAATTTTGCGATCATTTTCAGTCGCGGTGAGTCTTCACGAGTCGTGACGAGGTGGAGGCAGTTGCAGAGAATCGTGTCACGTGTTTAAAGGCTGGACTCGCATTCTAATCGTGTAATGTGGACTACAGAAAGACGCGACTAAACCTCAATTGCACAAAATCAAACATGTTTGATTTTTAAGCCCGATTTAGGACGCACAGGAAACGTGTGGGTGAAATACACACAGAGAAATGAAAAGGGGTTAACTATGGCATCGCAACAGCGGCACAAACAACTCATTATGGCCACAGCGAGACCCCAATCACCAAAAGTTAACGAGAACCACTTTTTCCAGCTACATTTCAAACCGCAAACAGCGTTTAGCGGCACTTACTGTGTTCAGGCAATTCAGCTAGCTACCTGTCCCCGCCATCATGGGCTGGTGTCTGTACATCTCCTTTTCTTATTAAATCCACTGGAAAGTGTTACCTAATTTTTATTTCCATTTGAGAGAACTATAAACAAGTTCAGGAAGACTTGTACCTGCGCCTTTGAACTGGGTTGTCTTGACAGTGAAAATATGACTGTAGACCAATCCGGACAGGCACGTGTTTCCCACTCTCACAAACAGTGGCCTATATTTGCTGATCTGGGGTCAGTTTTTGTCCTCCAAAAACAGAAATGAAGCAGGAGAGAGACACAGACGCATCGTTGTGTTATAATACAGGAGCATCAGCTGTTTGACAATCTCATGTAGAGCGGCTGCTCTCACGATTCTGTCACGTAGTGTGGACCCCCCATTCTTCACAAAATATTTTAAGACTGAAAAAATCATGTAGATTGTGCTCAGCCTAAGTTAAATGTGGCAGCAATCTAAATGTTCTCCTATGCACATTCAGACACCGACATTGCCATTTTTGCAGTGGGATATCAAAATAAAACATCCAAATAAAGCAGCTAATGTTTTTGAATCCTATTTCAATTAATCAATCAATCAAAGTTTATTTCTATAGTACTTTACAACAACACTTGGCAGACCAAAGTGCTTTACATAAACACAGAGACAAAACATTAAGCATAAAATGACACAAAATATAAAAACACCGGCACGCAAAACAAAATAGATCAGTGTTAGGTGTTCTGGATGGCCTGTCTAAATAAGTGAGTCTTTAGTCTGGACTTGAACAGCGGCAGGTCAGGGATGACTCGCAGCTCGACTGGGAGCGAGTTCCACAGTGTTGCACGATCACCCCACTGCCTGGACCCAGACCTGGGCACATCCAAAACCATCTGAGAGGACGAGCACTGGGCTCTGCATGGGCCTGAATGGACAGAAGCTCGGACAGAAATGGAGGAGCATGTCCATAAATTAAATTCGATAACGCACCGGGAGCCAGTGGAGGGAGGAGAGGACTGTACTGGGTTACAGTATGTAGGAGCGTCTGGATGAAGGCGTTGTTTAGTGAGGACTGCTTGATACCAAAATAGAGTGTGTTACAGTAGTCGATGCGCGAACTGATGAAAGCATGGCCTTTTCGAGGTCACTATGGAATAGAAAGGGTTTGACCTAAAAGTCGCAGCTGAAAAAGGCTTGATTTGACCACAGCATTGACTTGTTTGGGTACCTGTTGTCAAAAGCAAAGCCGCAACATGTCCATGGAGACAAGCCGTCAATTATCCCACTTCAAGCCTCCGTAAATGTCTTTTTGAAAAATAATCAGCATAATGTCTGATAAAATAAGTGGAAAAGGATTTTTACTCCAAGGTTACATTACTCCCCCTTTAATTGGCTGCAGATTAATATTTTCTTCCATCCAAAAATATCTTGGGGATTACAGCCTGCCTGTCCGTCTCGGCTTTCTGACTCCAGAATGCATGCAAGGTTTATAAATGTATGTGACAGGTCGCTATATCTTATGTGAAAGCATAGTGAAAGGTTTGAAGACCAGCACTATCAATAGATATGCAAAGTTTCGATTGACTGAAAAAAGTCACATCGCCGCTCACGTTAATCCATAGTGTGTTGAGATGCATTCGCTTGTATCGGAGGTTTCTTGAGGTAAAAGCAGCATTAAGCCAGTCCCTCCCTGACGTAATGTCTCGCTCCGTCCGCCATTTTAACTTCCAGATCCATCTTCTCAGTCCAACCCCCTGTCCCTTCCACCTACCAGTTATTACGACATCTTTTTTTCTTTCTCTTTTGGCCCGAGCCTGCGACTGTGTCCCATCTTCAAAACGTTTTTTTTTCTTTTCTTAATTGTCTCTATGGAGTTGATTGGCGGCGACCATTGTACATAGGTTTTGCTGACTCATCTAAGTGGCATCAGCGGGGTTGGCGCCAGGTGAGAGCGAGGAGGAGAGAGACGAGAGGATCTTCAGACAAAAGCCGAGGGGGAGGGGATGAGGGAAGAGAGGACAGCGGTGGCTTTTACTGGCTTTGTGGGTTCCCCGACAGGACAAAGAATAAGATGAGGCGGAAAAAGAAAGTTAAAAATGTCGAGCGACTGTCAGTGGGGTTTTGATGTATCACGGACCTAAACTTTTAGGGATGGTTAAAAAAAACGAATGGGTCTGCAGTTTGTTGCGTCGGGGCTGAAGACTCTCTGAACCCAGTCTAACCCTTTCACAGTGCTTTCCCCACATAGCTCTACTCCTCGCATAGGGCTTCCTGTCTCATCGCCGCTCTCTCTGAAGGAGCCCGGTTTCTAAGCTCACTTAGTGGCTGTGCGTCCACCCGGCTGAAGGAAATCAAGGTCAATTACATGAACCGCAAAAGAAACCATCCACCGCGTGTCCTTTTCCACCGTGAAACTCTCCACTCACTGACCTTTTTAACCCCCCCCCCCTCTCCGCAACCCCAGCCCCACTCCACAGGCTCCACGCTCATTTCCACGGCCGCTCGACCCACTTGCGCACACATGCTTATTAACCATCGGAGAGCGGTGTTTGTTTTAATTGGCTGCATTCACTCGCATTTTGTTTGAGGGTCATTTTAACTACGCGCTGGAGACAGAAGCGTTACCTTTGGATGCGGTACAAAGTTTCCAACAAATTTGCATTGCGGGAGTGTGTATTTGCACACAAAAAAAAGTAGCATGCAATTAGCTAAAGCCCCTCTGGATATGGTTGTGGATGTTTGCTTTCAAGCTCTACCTGACACTTTCTCTTAATTAGTATCCGACGTATAGATGCTGCATATTGTGCGACAGCAACGGGGCTGGCTGCAACTCGAAATAATGAGCTTTGGCTAAACTTTTTTTTTTTTGCTTGTTCTTGCTAGACATATTCTAGCAAGAACAAGCAGTGTGGCTGTATCAAAAACATACACCCTGTTTTACCTTAATCTAAAATCATTGAAATGTTAGCTGGCAGCTTTCCCTGTAAGCTACTTTTCCAAAATGAGATGGATACCTGAGAAACTAAGCGACTTAGGCAGCCTAGACATAGTAGCCACAATGATACATCACATCAATGCAAAGAAAGAATCAACTTTCCTCCTAATTCTTTGCTACCTGCATGTTTGCAGATTTTGGTTGATAGCTTCATAATCATTGGGTGCACAAAGACAAGAAGGAACTGTTAATGTTTTGCCAAGACCAAATCAAATATGACTCATCGAGCACACATAGAAATGAAGAGAGATTTTGGGGAGCTTCACACTGGAGGGCTCTGTGCAGATATTGGTCCCAAATGTGTTTGAATAATAAAGTGGGCATATTGTGTTATAGTTTTTTTATACTTTGACAATTTACATATGTTTCCCTCCTGTTTACTCTTTGATATAATACATCTACAATAATAATAAATAGTGTATAATTCCCAAACCAGGAAGGCTTACACCAGGTTTAAACACATGCCAGATCCATGCAACGCAGGAGACAGATGAAATTAACTTTCCAGTCTCCATGGAGATGTTTTCATGACTGAAATATATGCAAACTCTCCTTTAGTTGAGGTATCTTGAGGTATATCCAGCTTGAGGATTAGGCTTTTGTACATGTTTTAGGTTGGAGGGGGAAACCAAATTAACTTGGAAAACCCACCCAGTAATCTCCAGTAACGCCCCACATTGACGAGCAATCAAACTGTCTTGACACCCTACTGAAGTATACCACCATGCAGCTTCTCTGGACTTGTTCTGATCATCCCACTTTGTTTGTACTTTTAGACCGACGTTCCGGTACTTCACGTGGCACACCTGCGTCCTGGGCATCGTGGGCTGCGCTGTGATGATGTTCCTGATCAACCCCATCTACGCCTCGGCCAGCATCGCCTTCATGCTGCTGCTGCTGCTGCTCATCCACTACCTCAGTCCCACCTCCAGCTGGGGCTACATCAGCCAGGCCCTCATCTTTCACCAGGTACAAAACATCCACAATTATCATTTCTGTCACAGGTTGTATCAATAATCTAAAATGACACAGTTGGTAAAAGTATATGAAAATTACTTTTTATTAGGAATAACCTCTGAGCCACTGCCATCCTTTTGAACTATTTGAGTTCTTCTGGGGTGTTATATCTTACACATCCGTAGCCTGTTCATGTATCTCTCTGTAGGATGAAGTGTATGGGAAACACTATAATACATGTTTGTTAAACAGAGGGAAGAAAATCCTTTTACTCCAGTGCCACAGTTCTGTATATGAATGCCATATTCAGTGTTGATGAGTGTCTCCCTCTCTGAGAGTGACAGTGGCTCCTGCGTCCCCACACACACATTTGGAAACATAATCTCAATACTGCCTTGTCATTACAGCAGCCTCTAAAATCCCCATCCCCTCTGCTTTTACAAGGGGATGCTGTACCTGAGCCAAGCCCCATCTCTCTCTCAGGTTTATAGGCAGACACAGAAGACACATCCCACCGCCTCTGCCAAGCGCTTTATGCATTTACTAGACAAACACGCGCGCCCCTCCGCGCCGCCTTGTCATTCCTACTACAGCTATCGATCACGTTTATATCTGGGACGCACAGGCAGGCGCGCCGGTACATCTGCATCTCCAGGCTTTTTACACAGGCGTACAGCAGTCCGTTATCAATATTGCCGGGAAGTGAAACTCAACAGCACCTAAAGTCTTCCATGTGGCAGACATTTGCATCATCCCTGCTATTCAAAATGTAATTTATCTTGTCAAATCTACTACGTTCATTGAACTAACCCTGGGAATTTAAATAGTACTGTATGTACCTCGGTCATCTACAAATAATAATAATGCCTTAGCCTTATACTGTGCTTTTCCTGATGCTCAACGTCGGCATAAGTAAAGTTTAAGTAAAGTCCATTGACCAACCACTCGCTCACAATCAATTTGAATCTATTTATTTTTGCACCGCCCAATAACACAACAACAGTCACAACAGTCACAAGAACGGCAGACTGCATGAAATGTAATCACAATATTCAACATGCTTTCTGACCATTGCATTTCTTTCTTGTAGAGAAACACACATAAGCTTTTACATCACTGAGCCGTGTCCTCTAGCTGCTGAGTCTGTTGCGTTCAAGGAGACGGGCCACTGTTGCCAAGAGATGTCGCTTGCCAAGAGGATGCAGGCTGGGCTGTGCGCTGGGAGAGCGGGGATGGGGTTTGCCAGCAGCTTGTCACAAGGGAGAACATTATTACAACCACTTAACTTATTGGACTCTCTATCCGCCTCCCTTTTCCCCAGTTATTTCGTTTCCACTCTTAAAAGAACATTTCGGTTCTGGCTTACAGTACAGCGGGACAAACCACAGCAGAGTAACTTTTGAACTTTTCCGACTAAGGGGTTTTGGTGCTAGCCATTTCCCGCAGAAGGCCTATTGCAGATAGGTTGCAACATGCAGGAGGAACATCTGACATGAATGCAATCTCTGGTCTAACTTTAAATATCCATTGTTCACCTCATGGCCCGCAGACTTCCCTGACTTTGTATTGAGGGCACAATAAAACAGATTCCATTCGTTATTTAGGGGTCTGACAATATATCGATTTTGCGATATATCGTGATATTTTGTGGGACGATACTGATACTTTTTATTCCGATATAGATTTTTATGACATCATGCATATTAATGTCCAACGTAGTGCATATTAATGAGGCTGCAGCGCTCCACTGCTTTCACCTAGAGGCCAATAATGATCAAGAATTCATTTACAACAGTAGGGGGCAGCACTACAACTTTTAAGCACTTGGACCAAACACTGTCACACAAATATATTACTTTTAATGATTGTTTTATAATGGTTTTTATCATTGTAACTTAGATTAATTTGGGGTTGATTTATTCCTTTAGAAATGGGACTGTGATTTCTTCATGTATGTCAAATGAAGTGATGCCACTGACAGATCAATAGAATAATGTTAAGTATGTAAGTCAGGGATCATTTCTTCACTTTTTTATTTAAGAAAAATGGGTACAAAGCACATGTAAACAAATGTAAATGAGAAATAATATGTAGTATGTAAAGTATCAGCATATTTTAAGGTTATCGCAGTATCCTGAGCCATGTATCGCGTATCGTATCGAATCGTGAGGCACCAGAGGTCCCCACCCATAACAAACAAACAAAGTAGTATTCAAAAATCACTACATTACAGCAGTGACATTGTTATTGCGTGATCCAACCACAACGAGCAACCACTTCACGTTTTCAAAGCCATTCCACTGTCTGAAAACCGCCTTAACAGCACAGACCACATGTGCGTATATTAACATCATGTACATCCAATCATCTTTTTATGCAAGAGCTTTCCAACATGGCCGACTGCCAACTGGGTGACATTGAGCTCAGGGAAGGTCCGCTAAAGCAAGGCTACAGCTGACAACAGTGTTTACGAGAGAAGGAAAAACAAAACAAAACAAAAGAAGATGGTATCAAAGTTGCGGGGGAATATTGGCCGTGATGGATGGGAGCGAGGTGGCAGTGGAATCGTGACGGCGTGATGAATGAGAGACAGAGAAACTTCGATAAACACAGACAGATGAGGAGATGGCTAAAATCGCTGGGGGTTTTTTTTTTTGCCTCCAAGGCCTTGTTTTATTTAGTTTTCTATTATCAAAATTACAGGCCAAAAGCGTCACTTCGGAGATTAGATTCCCTCGCAATGAAAAAGTCTTGATTTATGGACGTTCAGACAGAGACAAACGCGCTGCAGCAATCCCAAAAGTCCTACTACTAAAAAGTGATGATCGGTTTTGTATTTATGGGCTTATATTAACATAAATGGGAGCTTTTCATTTCTTAAATCGTTACTTTAAGTGTTACTCTATAATAGGAAAACATGTCAAATCAAATTCAAAGTCACTAGCATGTCTTAAGAGCTTCTGGCATTTAATAGGCCATAGGCTTACTGTAAGTGCAGCCAAAAAGGGTCTGGAGATCATGTAAAGTCAACTTCATTTGCAGATGTGGGAGTGCGATGTCCCAAATGGTGTTTAGTAAAATGGTGACCTTTAAGAGAATATTTAACCTGTTACCTGCCACCTTAGGGTTAGCAATTATGCATATCCAAATCTCTTATATTTTTATTTTCATTGTTATATATCTTTGAAGCCCCAAATCCTTTTTAATGCACATTTTATGAATGCTAAATCATCTAAACCTTGGCTCTCGGGCATTTCGAAAATGGTTTCCTTTTGATATGTTAATCTGATAAACAGCAAATAGTGAACCCGAGAAAAGGCACATGGCACCATATACGCTCAAAGAAAAATACATACAACTGTCTTAAAAAAATAATAATAATAAATCAGATTAAACGTTGATAACAAACCTTCACCTGCATACCTAACTAATTACATGCCATGCTTATTTTGTCAGCACTAATTTGGTTACTTCATTTACTGTTCCATATCAGAGAACTACAGTGTTTCTTACATTATAGTTTGCCCTATGTGACCATGCAGAACCTTCTTCTTGACTTGCCCTTTCAATCATGGAAGATAGGGACATAAATGTTTACCACCAGGTTGTAGAATTGGCAAAGGCGCAATCATTTGCAAAATATGTGCTGCGAGCAGAAGAAACGACTTCTTCTCGACTTACTGTCTGTTTTTT
Organism: Neogobius melanostomus; assembly: GCA_007210695.1. Classification (NCBI taxonomy): domain Eukaryota; kingdom Metazoa; phylum Chordata; class Actinopteri; order Gobiiformes; family Gobiidae; genus Neogobius; species Neogobius melanostomus. The sequence continues at coordinate 2,773,601 of VHKM01000026.1, forward strand.
GTTTCTAGGTGCGTAAATACCTGCTGATGCTGGATGTGAGGAAGGACCACGTAAAGTTTTGGAGACCTCAGATTCTGCTGATGGTGGCCAACCCTCGCAGCAGTGTCGGCCTGATCACCTTCATCAATGACATCAAGAAGAGCGGGCTCTACGTCCTGGGACACATCCAACTAGGAGACCTTAGTGAGTCTAAACACAACAACCTCACGTAAGGCAAGGCAAGGCAAGGCAAGTTTATTTGTAGAGCACAATTCATACACGAGGCAATTCAAAGTGCTTCACAGTTGCAGAAAAAATTACAAGAAAACAGATAAAATCAATCAATAAAACATCAACATAAAGTTAATCAATTACAGTAAAAGGCAAGAGTGCAGATAAAATACTTTCAGTTTTCATATGCACGGGTAAAAAGAGCTGTTTTCAGCCTGGATTTGAACATTGTCAGAGTTGAGGCCTGTCTCACATCCTCATGAAGACTGTTCCAGATTTTAGCTGCATGAAACTGAAACGCAGCCTCACCGTGTTTATTATTGACTCTGGGAACCACCAGGAGACCCCTCCCTGAAGTTCTCAGGGCCCGAGATGGTTCATACGGCTCTAACATGTCAGAGATGTACTTTGGTGCTAAACCATGAAAAGACTTGTACACAAGCAGAGCTGTTTTAAATTCTATTCTCTGAGTGACAGGAAGCCAGTGCAGAGACCGGAGCACTGGACTAATGTGGTCGTATTTCCTGGTTTTTGTCAGGACTCGAGCAGCAGCGTTCTGGATGTACTGCAGCTGTCTAACAGCTCGTTTAGAAAGGCCAGTGAGCAGGCCGTTACAGTAGTCTAACCTGCTGGAGACAAATGCATGGATGAGTCTCTCTAAGTCTGGTTTTGACACTATTCCTCTGATCTTAGCAATGTTCTTCAGATGGTAAAAAGCTGATGATGTTATTGCTTTGATGTCGCTGTTTAAGTTCAGGTCTGAGTCCATGATTACTCCTAGATTTCTAACCTGATTTTTTGGTTTCAGAGCGAGAGACTCAAGGTGACTGATAACACTTTGTCTTTGTGTCTGTGGGCCAAAGACAATGATCTCAGTTTTGTCTGAATTTAGTTGGAGAAAGTTGTTTTGCATCCACAAACTGATCTGTTGGATGCAGTGACAGAGTGTATCTACAGGCCCATGTTCACCTGCCGTCAGTGACACGTAGATCTGAGTGTCATCTGCGTAGTTGTGGTACGACACATTGTTGCTGTTTATTAGCTGACCCAATGGAAGCATGTACAGGTTGAATAAGAGGGGTCCCAAGATTGACCCCTGGGGGACTCCACAGGTCATGGAAATTTTGTCTGAGACACAGTTGCCAATTTCGACAAAGTACATCCACACAATGGATAGGACTATTTCAGATAACGATACATTACTAAGATGTTTTCACCTTTTTATATATTATGAGGCATGTCCAAGCAAATACCACTTGTGTTAAGAAGACTCTGTTGCGCCAGTTCCAGCTGCATGCTCACAAACCTTGAGATGGCTTCTGTCAATGGGAGGTGGGGGACTAGGAGCCGGGGGAAGCCTGCAGCAGTGATCGCAGGCTGCAGACGCTGAGATAAACACTCCACACATGGGCCCCATGACTCCACTCTATGCGGAGCGGGAGAAGAGCGTGGCTCCATCAAAAGAAAACCAGGAAGAACCAAAACCTACACAGCCCAGCTAGCCCCAGAGCCAGACCCTAAACGAAAACAGACAGAATCCGTCGGATCAGTTTTTAGGAAGCAGCTGATCGTACGACAAGATGTGCGACCCGGACGATAATGTGGGAGACACCAGTACATTTCTAAAGCTGCGTACAGACCAAACGCGACCACACCAACAACTTCCATGTTAACCCTATGCAGACGTGCTTCGACGCGCTTCGAAATGTAAGCAAAGCCGTCCACGCGTATGAAGCGTAGCAAATGCGAGCGGATGAGGATAAACGCGAGTCAAAGCCAGGGAGAACAGCGCGGTACAGAGCAGGGATGCCGCGCCCACTGCTTCATGCACTCAAGTCATCCAATCTACACGTGTGTCCATTTACGCCTTGTTAACCAGTCAGGGACTGGGCTCAAATAGTGAGCACAAGCGTCACCTGTTACCTGCAGCATGGAGGACAAGTGATCATTGCGGTTTGCGCTCGGCCTGAGTTGTATGACACGCCTCTTAATTATGACTCTTGCAAAACTTCACGCGAGAAATGCCTGAAAACACAATTCAAATTAAAAAGTTTTATTTTGTTTCATAAGCAAAAAAAAAAAAATGGGTGTCTTTGTAGCTAGATAATTTGTGGGATATATTAGATACTTCAAAACATTATGAAATGTTGCTCAAAATAACTTAACGTACTTAGCTTATGGTTATCAGAGTTGGACAACATTTTCTGCTTGAACAGCGAAAATTGTTGAGAATGAGCGAAAATTCTGGCAGACTGCAGTACCGTCTGAGGAAAGGGCTTGCATGCACAGAGTTACTTTTTGTGTTTAGGAGCTGTTTGCTTATTACTTTTTACATGTTTTGGTGAATTGAGGTTCGCCTGTGTACTTCTGATTTCTGAATCGTGTTCGTCATCCTGTTGTCTCCTTGCTTTTCTTTTTTGCACTTCCCATTTACTTGTGTTAATTGACAATACAGTTTTCCTTTTCTTTTTTTTTACCAATTTTAAAATGCTCCTAACCTCTGCTTGACCTCATTTGAATTCCGTGCTATTGGATGCTTCATTAAGGATGCCGTCGCTGCTCTGTTGACAATTTACAACTATTTTGTTTATGCCAAAGTGGTTTCTCGCGAATATTTCATCGCACCAAAGCAGTGTGTATAATGCGCCTATTAATTATGAGCAAATAAATCTAGCGTGGTGGTGATTCTACTTTGCTTTTAAAGGACAATTTAACTTTTTAAGGTTGCATCAACACCGGCAAAGTCTGTCCAGGTGCGATGACATGGAAATTTGGTTCGTGGTGACAGGATTGCATGGACTAGTGAACTCCTCGTCTGTGGCTTTTGCTCTGCAGTCAATCACCTCCATGTGCACGTCAACCTTTCTTTGCACATTGGCAACCTTTGGATGAATTTTAAGGATTAAAGTTATTGAGTATCGCCAGTTTTTGCGTCAGCAAGAAGAGGAAAGTGGGCTTGCTCATAATCAGTCTCCCACAGCGAGGCTCGAACTCGAGAGCGATCTGTTCATTTGTCAGTAGCGTGCGGCTAATTCAGGCCTGGACTGAGCACTTGAGCGGAGAAATAGGAAGCCGAAGCAGGACATTGTTTGATTACAGGGTTTGTTGTTGAGGACCACTTTACCACGCTTTCTCTTGGCGTTTTTTTTAATGCAGTCTCTAATCAGTCTATAACCGCTGAATGGGACATGAGAAGTCACTGCTTGACCGTTTTCCATTACGCTCGACCACCACAATCATCCAGACGCTCATAATGTTGGGAACAGGAAAGCGGAATATAGAGAGAGAAAAGGAACACAAAGCAAACAAAAATTAATAACACAACAGAATAAAGAACAAATTCAAATCAATAATAACATTAAAACAAAATACAACACAATTAGCAAAAACAGGCATAACATGACAAAGGGCACACCTTTGAGAAAATACACCTAATAACTACATCTCTAAATCAAGTAGCGGGCATTCCATTTCTTTTCATGCTCAGGTATTCTGTTGTTATGAATTGTTTCTAGCATTTGTTTCTAGCATGTACTGATGATAAACTCTATTCTTTATGTAACAGGGTTGTTATGGACATATTAAATTCTGGCGTATTGGGTTGGAGTGCCACCGTGTGGCGCAGCGTGGGACTGCACACGGGGTAATTTTATATCGGGGACCATGTTAATTTTGTCCCTATTATTATTATTATTATTATTTATTACTGTGTTTTGTGTGCCTGGCAGAGTTTGTGCGTTAGTCGGTGTATATTGTACTTTATTTTGATTGTCCGTCCAACGTTTAGTATGTCCGGTCTAGAGAGTATATATAGCTAGCTCCTCCTCTTCCTCCTTCCTTAGAATCCTGCCACTGTGGAAGGAGGTGAGTTTATTTTACAGTATATCGGTTGCCATCGCCCCATTAAAACCCATTTAATTGAGGTTTTAATCTGTCCTTTGTGTTAATATATTGTTTTATCGTCACCTATGTCATTATTATTTACTTACGTGTTTCTGTTCCTTTTATGTCCATAGACCACGTTGGGTCGGCACTGTGTACAATTGGGCTAACGCCAACCTTTTGTTTCTGATTGCCAGAATAAACGGGGCTGGAGCATTGCTCACCCCAGTGATAAACTGAGTCCACCAGTTAATAAAACACACAACGCAGGGTCAAGACGACCTCAGCCACATTTACGCAAGGCGCACTGAGATGCCTTGTGTACGAAATGCGAGGTATAAATAAAGTTGCCTCGCCTTGCCTTCTTAAAGTGTTCTATAAATCTGATATAATTTTAGCTTTAGAAATAAACATTTTATCCAGCAGGATAATCATATAAAAAAACTACCATTCCAAAGTTTGCTAGCATACAAACATAAAGATATAAAACTGTAATATTGTGTGAAGAATCAACAACAAGTGGGACACAATCATGAAGTGGAACGAAATTTATTGGATATTTCAAACTTTTTAACAAATAAAAAACTGAAAAATTGGGTGTGCAAAATTATTCAGCCCCTTTACTTTCAGTGCAGCAAACTCTCTCCAGAAGTTCAGTGAGGATCTCTGAATGATCCAATGTTGACCTAAATGACTAATGATGATAAATAGAATCCACCTGTGTGTAAGCAAGTCTCCGTATAAATGCACCTGCTCTGTGATAGTCTCAGAGGTCAGTTTAAAGCGCAGAGAGCATCATGAAGAACAAGGAACACACCAGGCAGGTCCGAGATACTGTTGTGGAGAAGTTTAAAGCCGGATTTGGATACAAAAAGATTTCCCAAGCTTTAAACATCCCAAGGAGCACTGTGCAAGCGATAATATTGAAATGGAAGGAGTATCAGACCACTGCAAATCTACAAAGACCCGGCTGTCCCTCTAAACTTTCAGCTCATACAAGGAGAAAACTGATCAGAGATGCTGCCAAGAGGCCCATGATCACTCTGGATGAACTGCAGAAATGTACAGCTGAGGTGGGAGACTCTGTCCATAGGACAACAATCAGTCGTATCCTGCACAACTCTGACCTTTATGGAAGAGTGGCAAGAAGAAAGACATTTCTTAAAGATATCCATAAAAAGTGTTGTTTAAAGTTTGCCACAAATCACCTGGGAGACACACCAAACATGTGGAAGAAGGTGCTCTGGTCAGATGAAACCAAAATCAAACTTTTTGGCAACAATGCAAAACGTTATGTTTGGCGTAAAAGCAACACAGCTCATCACCCTGAACACACCATCCCCACTGTCAAACATGGTGGTGGCAGCATCATGGTTTGGGCCTGCTTTTCTTCAGCAGGGACAGGGAAGATGGTTAAAATTGATGGGAAGATGGATGGAGCCAAATACAGGACCATTCTGGAAGAAAACCTGATGGAGTCTGCAAAAGACCTGAGACTGGAACGGAGATTTGTCTTCCAAGAAGACAATGATCCAAAACATAAAGCAAAATCTAGAATGGAGTGGTTCACAAATAAACATATCCAGGTGTTAGAATGGCCAAGTCAAAGTCCAGACCTGAATCCAATCGAGAATCTGTGGAAAGAACTGAAAACTGCTGTTCACAAACCCTGTCCATCCAACTTCACTGAGCTCGAGCTGTTTTGCAAGGAGGAATGGGCAAATATTTCAGTCTCTCAATGTGCAAAACTGATAGAGTTCAAGGGGGCCGAATACTTTCGCAAGGCAATGTATTTGCATTTGATTCTATCTATGCAAATAACATGCTATCTTAAAACAAATGTTAACTATGGCAAAAGCCTAGTTTTAGTAGAACAAGATCAACAATTGTAGCAATATAGTGCAAAACTGTAAACAACACCTGTATCTACAGCACTTACAGTGATTCTACCTCATTCATTTGTTAACTCAAAGAAAATGCCACATTAGATCATTTTGAAAGTGTCAGTTCAGCATAAATTATTTTATAAGTCAATTTTTAACATGACCTATGTTGATGTCAACACATTTTGCAATAAAAGTTGGAAAACTGGGAAAGTTGATGCTACAACGCTCTGTGATAAACACCAAGACACCACAACAGTGTTTCCTTAATTTGAAAAAGGAGTGAAACAGCGCCCCCAATTTGACGCTGGTGGCCAAAAGTGTACTGCATCCATATTTACCATTGACAATGAATGGGAGAGAGTTGGTATTAACCATACAGCGCAAAAGTAGGTCACTCTATGGCGGGGCAACAGAATTGTTTCGGCGGGCCAAATTTGGCCCCACTTTGGGCACCCCTGCTCTAACACAATTAACACAATGTACTATTAGAAAACTGGAGCGATGGTTGCTAGAAATGCGCCTCTGCAAACCTATGTAGGTGGTGTTCCATTAAAAATCACCCTTTCCAGCTAGAATGGGCATTCACAACATTAACAATGTCGAGACTGTATTTCGGATTAATTTATTTAATGTGATTCTCATTAAAAAGCAGTGCTTTCCTTTCAAAAAATGACATTTTAAGTGACCCCAAACTTTTGAACGGTAGTGTGTATATATAAACTCAAAAACACTTAACAAAATATTCTGTGGCGTGATTCGTGAAACCGTAACCATTGACCTTAGCCATGACTGTAAACTGACCCAGAACTTAGCCTTATGTGGACAAAAGTAAAACGAATGCATCTGGTCCTCCTCCTTATCCCCACAGAGCCTGCAACAGGGATCATTTTCTGTCTGCCATTTGAATGGAGTTGTTCTAAAGTAATCTCCCCACAAAATTGGATCATTAAATTCCTTCTCCCAAAACGGGCAGGTTCTGTTTGGCAAGGCAGCCATTTTAGGCATCTTATGGGTGGGAGACGAACCATCAACCACCATGCCATTGTTGGTCACTATGATGATAATATTATCATGAAAATCCCATTCTGTCGCATTACACATTCACATAAGAAAGGGATGGAGGGATGGAGGTGTTGACTGTGGTGGCCATGTTGTTTTGGAGCTTGTCGAATGAGGTTGAATTTATGCTTAAGCTTCTCTCATTCGACACATAATTTTACATCCGTGTGCGAAAATGAATCGGAGGGGGTCCGGGTTTGAGTAGTCAATGCCACTTTTAAACAACATCCGCCGCACCCTCTCTTGGCAATTCACGTCAGTCCATACTCCACGCTATACCTTTTAGCTGCCGACGACAAAAGCGCAGCGGTTGATTTTTTTAACTCAGCGGGGGTCCACGGGATGCACCACAGACGGCTGTCGACTGGAGCCGGTGTATACATATAGATGGTGTTGTCTGTGATTGATCACCTGACTGTCTTTGTGCAGCTCAGTGGCTGTTTCTCTCTCGGCTCCGTCACATGCGTCTGATCTGCCTCCACCGTTCACGCCCCACACATCACCGTGTCTCCCAAAGTAAATCTATCTCTCTATCAAAGCAGAGTCAAATTTCAGGCCGTCCAATCCCATAAATCCCTTTTTGAATGTCATCCTTGTTCCCAAAAATGTGTTTATTAGTTCATGTATGGAATAATCTACTTTGGCTTGTTCTAGTTAGATGTTTTTTATGTCATTATATGTCATTAGTACAAGGATTGACATATGAGACAAGAAATTTCCACGATGTTCTTTTAGGTTTTTCAGTCTAGACACCTGCGCCAAACTTGTTTCTTGTCCCTCCATGTTTTGCCACTGCGTAGCCACTTTTGTTTTGAATGCACCTCTTTTTCCACAAATGTTGCATAATAAGTCCTTTAACCTCCTTTTGTTTTGTCCCCTTCCCTTCTTCAGGCACGCTGCCCTCGGACCCCCTGCAGTCCCAGTATGACTCCTGGTTGTCCCTGGTGGACCACCTCAACATCAAAGCCTTCGTGAACCTGACGATGGCCGACTCGGTGCGACACGGAGTTCAACATCTCCTCTTCATCTCCGGGCTGGGTCAGTGCAGTGTTGCCTTTTACAGAACATCACACAACAGTCAATTTAAGCGAAGAAAACGGTAGGCGTGGAGAGAGCTTTAGACTCGCGATAAATGAGAAAAGGGCTGCAGAATATCATAATACGTTCATCAAAATCTAGTTATCTAGTAAAGTACGGTCCATAAACTCAAAACCTTGTCGTGGTTGGCTCTTTGGTAGATATCTTAACTATAAATGTCACATTGGGAAATAAGTTTATTGTGGGCTGAAGAGCTGTAGGAAGATACTCAAAATCGGTGTAATATCTATTTAATATCACTGGGGGAAACAATTAGGATTTTTTTTTAAATATTTGGCCTTTCAGCTGTAGCCAGTTTCAACATATTGCCTCAATTTTGCCATATCCTCTGCAATATCAGAATTATGGGCAAATCTGCCTCTGCCACCGATGCTTCCCCTAAACTCATTAAAAGTGGGTACTGTTACAATCTGGTTTGTCGGATCTATTGCTCCCATCATTCACACAAGTGTCAAAATCAATACATTCTCTTACTGGCTTATAAATGTCCATATTAAATGTAGTTTAAAAAAAAGAGACAAAAAGTGTCTTTCTAATAGAGGGCATGCAGATAATGTGACAACATGACGACAGAAGCCCATTGAGGGTCAACGTTGAATTATGAAATATGTGTTGACACTTAGTCCAGGTCTTTCTGTTTAAAATGAAACTATGCAGTTGCCAGGCCGTGACATCACCTGCATGTACCTCTGTAGTCATTCTCCCCTCAGTCCCCAAAAGATGGGTCCAGGTCCAGGAGAATGGTCAGAAAGTGGGACTACATTACTTTATCCAGTTTTCCGTACATACTAGGGCTGCACAATATTATCGCAAAAAATATCGTATCGTGTGATATTAGGTGATTCAATATCCGTATCGCAAGATGCCACAATATATCGCACCATCACTAAAGCCTTCATCAGACTGAGATTGACCAAGTTTTATAAAAGTTCAGTTTTGGTTAAACGCTTCCTAATTTAGGTCAATTTTAGTCTTGTTTTGGTGCTGGTGATATAGCGTTTTAATATCTTGTTTTGACACAATTTGCTGAAAAACTAGTTACTTGGAACATATCGTGTTGAAATGGTTCAGTGAAATATCGCAATAATATAGTTATCGCAATATTGCACAGCCATATCGCAAGTTACTTCAATATCGTTCAGCCTTAGTACATACTCTTGTTTACTCATAGAGCATGAAATAACAATGAGAAGTGGTAGAAAGAAGATGTTTACAAAAGCCATAATATGGAATATTTCATCTCAATATCCGTAAAAAAAAAATCAAACAAACACACACAGAGGAAAAAACACTGTACATTCATGTCTCTCCAGGTGGGATGCGTCCGAACACTTTAGTCCTGGGTTTCTACGACGACTGCGTACCTAAGGATACCCTCATCGACCCTACGCTCTCCTGCAGTCAGTCTGTTGACCTGTCCAGCCCGTCTCATGACATAGAGGGCGACTCTCCGCCCTTCCACTTCGCCCCTCTGCGCGGGACGAGCGACAAGCTGGGCCAGTCGGCGGACGGCAAGGCCCTTAGCCCCCAGGAGTACGTGGCCATTATCGCCGACGCCATGAAGATGTGCAAGAACGTGGTCCTGGCTCGCGGTTTCAATGAGTTTGTCCGCGCCGAAGCCTTACCGGCGCAATTGTTCTCCCAAGCCAAGAGCGTGGTGTTTATCGACGTGTGGCCGGTCAACCTGCTACGGCCCGACAGCTGCAGCTACGTCGACACCTGCTCTCTCTTCCTCCTACAGCTGGCCTGCGTTTTGAACATGGTCCGAGCCTGGCGCAAGGCTACCATCCGGCTTTTCCTGTGCGTGGAGGAGGGGCGAAGCGTGCAGGGCGCAGAGCAAAAGCTGGGTCACTTGCTGAAGGAGCTGAGGATCAAAGCGCAAGTCTACCCCGTGCCCTGGGACCAGCAGGCGGCGCTACACTGGCAGCGGCAGGGCGATTTCAAGTCCACGGAGTCAGCGGAAAGCACGAAGCAAGAGGAGGAGGAGGAGTACGCCAACAGTTTCCCAAGCAACACGTCGCGCCTGTCAGATGAGTACCTCACAGCGGTCAATCAGCTCGTCCTGGACCAGGCCAGGCCACCGCCCGCCGTCCGCTTCCTGTATTTGCCCCGCCCGCCTGCCGACACGCGCCGCTACGCCTCCTATCTGCACCAGCTGGAGCTACTGACCAGAGATTTGGGACCAACCCTTCTGATCCACGGAGTAACACCTGTCATCACCACGGATCTTTGAAAACGACTTTTTTGAAATTTGAAATGCACTGTGGACAATCGGCGAAGCGAGCGAGACCTGCTGTCACCTCATGTGACCAAACAAACATGTTGGACTTTCTAGGTTATTTAAATAAATGAATATGTATGGTGCATGTCCTTGAATTTCAATATTGTGGGAAAGGCACTTTTTAATTTTTTTATTGGTTATTTACTGGGTTCAGCTGGACGCTCATTCGGATGCTATCGTCTCAATTTATCCAGGCTTGGGGCCTATACCAGGTGAAAACATTTTATATTTAATTTGTGATTTAACTCTATTGTTATAATGATTTTAAACTGAACGTCCATAACCCTAACTGATCAGGTGGCAAGTAACAGGTTAACGGCCCAAATTGTATATAAAAGTGAATGCTAACCATAATGCTAACATTAGGTTCATGATACATGCTAACTGCCAACTTCGAGCGCAGTTTTTTTTTTTTTTTTTTTTTCGCTTGTAGTGGACAAGCTGTTGTCTCAAAACATTCATTATTGACACGATTGTCATAACGAAAGACAATCTGCTATACATAGATAGACACGTTTGTATCCTATCTATCTATCTATCTATCTATCTATCTATCTATCTATCTATACTGTATTTAGCAGCGCTCACAAATAAAGTCAAGCCACATTTCATTTATTAATTAATTTGAGCAGTAAATAGTTCAGAAGAAAGACAGCTTGTCCACTAAGTGAAAAAAACAGCACTCAAAGTTCACGGTTAGCATGTAGCATGAACCTAATGTTAGCATTATGGTTAGCATAAATATGCTGATATAGTCTGACAGAAAACGTCTGAAAAGAGTGAAAAATAATGATTCCCTTTCCCCCTTGCTAGGCCACGCCTCCTAGTATCATGCATTGCTGTCTGTATCTTTCAGTTGCATGGACCATATGTATGGAATATTTATCTCTTGCGTCATATCCTGTGCCCATTTCTAAAAAGGATGTAGGCTGGAGCACAATCTTGAATATAATTGTGTTAACGAGGTTGCAGTTCTAACTTGTCATATGCCCACTCCTTCATTTCAAGACATAAGCATCACATTAAAAGTATTATATCTGTTTATTTAATTCTGTGCAAAGGTTACTCCACAGTTGCACGACTGAAGTACATAGACTTCTTCACGATATTCTCATTCATGGACATGCACCTTTTATTAGTAAATCACTATTATCTATTATTATATTTACCTTATTTTAATGTATTTGTATTCCATTTCTAACTTCCCTTTGTTGGAAACCTCATCAGTAACGAAAATCCACTGATAACAGGTCTTAATGTGACTTGTTCTTGGTGCCTGTTCAAAACCATTTCAATAGACAAAATAGTGTTCCTTTGTGTCATTTACTCACTATTCCAATACTCAGCAGTTATACGAGTCAGCCAGCCCGCAGTGCCACATTACCGTCCCCGATCTCCAGTTTTCTTCCTCACTCAAAGGCGAAATTTTTAGATATTGTTCATTGTTCAGGAGTTTTTTTTTTCTTTTCTTTCTCTTTTGCGAGCTGGCGCGGCTCAATTTCCCCAAAACGATCATTCCATATGCCTTTAGATCAAAAAAAGTGCCTTGCCTAGTCACAGCTCGAAACCTGGAAAGGCTCCATCGCCGACAGAAAGTTGGACTAAGACGCACCTAGAGGCGGTCATTTTCAGGAAGTCTGCTCTTTTCATTTCGCTGCAAACGTACGACGTCAAACAAAAGCGAAATAATTGAATATTTATGGCGGCGGGGGCTCCTACGGAAAACCTTTGTTCCACAGGGATCTCAGGACTTTCCCTTTGTCCCAAGTGCACTTTTATTATTTTAACAATCCAATCTTGTTTTTTGCCAAACTGCAGACAGCAGCTTAATGTTTACAACCAGACGCACACTGTGATTTTTAACTTTTCAAAGTCTTCTACTTGATCGTAATTTTTTATGCATTTTAGCCTTATATGAAGTTGTTGAACCCTATTTATCGATTAGTTTCTAAACTGACTTTGAGAGAAATGTAGAGCGAAGTGTGTTCTTTCTTCTTTTTGTTATAATATACAGAATATTCCAATCTCTGCATGAACTTACCAGCACCAAATATGAAAATGTATTGTTTCTGTCTTACATTTTATGAAGTCTGGTCATGTCGGAATTTATGGATTTTCTTGGTGCGTAGGAAGGAATATTGTAACACCTTTTGAAAATAGCTTCTAAAACAACAAATATTACTAAATGGTTCTATTTTGTGCCAGATTGACTGATTTGTACTGGTTTGAAGTTTATTTTGGAGATGATTTAATTTGTTTTGAATTTCAAGGTAGCTCTTTTTTTCCCTTTTTTGTTTCAGTGACCAAAGCGGACTGTTTTTGACGCAGGTTTTGAAGGACATCAAGTCTGCAACTGTATCATTTTAGTTTGACGAGCTGTGGCCGTGACACTGTGATTATTATATTTAGCGCCAATAAAACGCGCAACACGATTCTTATTTCTGTTATAGATCCCCGACCTTCTCTTTTAAACCGGGCCACATTTGATACTTTTTGGATACTTACCTGTGGACCACTCCCAACAACACTATTTAGTTTTCCAGGTGAGATGCCTGTTCATTCACAAAGACGGTCCTACTGTGGATTATACTGTATGTAGTTTTATTGTAAATCGCCAAAACGTCGTTGCCGAGATGAGGCCCAAACTGAAATTTTGATTTGTCCTTTCTCATACCTCCACTGGTGTGCCGTAAAATGTCACCATTGTACTGAGAATAGGTTTGTCCACTTAGAATATTGTAATTTCTAAAAGTTTGATACTCTCTCTACCTAAAAAAAAAAAAAGAGTTCGATTCCAGTTCTTTAACGATACTTTTTGTAATCTACAATCAGAAAACGGAACAATAATTTGTGGAAGATCAAATGTCAGCTCCAATGTCAATAAAAATAATGTGTGGAAAATGGGGAATCATTTGAGGGGAAAATGGGGGGAAATGGAGAAAATGTTCGTAATAAAAATGAACAAAAATGAGGAGGGGAAAATGAAAAGACATTGGGGCAAAAAATAAAATAAAATAAACAGTGACAAAAGGGGGAAACATTGGGCGAAAAAAATAGGGGGAAAATTGGGGCAGAAAACATTTATTTGAACTAGAACAAGTCACTTCCTTTAATGCGGTCCCTGGACCAACAGCATCAAAACTTGGTCTCTATCATTTTGTTTTCCGTACCTGCATTCGATACTTTCATTGTTTTCAATACCAGTAGAAACTTTTTTCTCTAATAGCATACTCTGGCTTATGATCTCTTGTGATAGGATTTTCTCATTTAGGCCTGATTTATTTCAAAACTGGGCTTTGCTCATTAATGACGGTGCTTAAAGCCAAATAGCTCATTATTTCATTTATTTTACAACACTCCATATAATCCCTGAAAGGTTTTTTGTTGCAATCTCAAAAAAGTATTCAGTTGTAATATGTAACTTGCTAAAAAATAAACTTTAATTGCAACTTCTTCTGTGATTGTTTGTTTGCGCGCGAGAGAGATAGTTTCCTGATGAAAGCTAGCAGTGCCCGGGACATCCCATCTCTTGATCCCGGGCACTTGTATTCCTGTCACCTGTGCTCGTTTGTTTTGAGGTAAACTTTGGAATAGGGGTTCAGATCACTCTGCAGCTCAGACGGAGCAGATGCAGGGAGGCTGCCAGAAAGCGAAATTACCTTGTCCTCGGCTCACTACAGTCCCCGGACAGAAATGGATTCCATCTCTGCTTGGAGGTGAACAACAGATTGGTGGAATAAGCCCAAATAACCATCGGTATGTGATGCGGCAGGGGCTGGCATTTATCACAGAGGAGGAGATACCCGGGCGCAGAGAGGCATCGCAGAGAAAAGAAGTCGGCCGGTTGTCTTGTTTCTGTATCAGATAAGAAGACAAGTTTACAGCTCAACTGAATGTTTTAAAGCACAGTGCTCCAAGAAACTGGAATGTCCAACTCCATACTGAATTGGAAGCCAGTCGGATCAGTGGTGGAGGTAAAAAGTAAAAGTACAGATACAGGAGCAAAGAAGCAGTATCGGGTGAAAATACAACTTCAGTAAAAAACATTAAAGGGATATTTCAGGATCTTTGACAATGGGCCTCATTTCCTAGTTAGTGTTGTTAATTTCTGGAGATTTTTTAATTATTTTTTATTCATGCAGTCCTTATAATTTGAAGTGTTTAGTGGTGCTAGGCTAGCGCTAGGCTAGCGCATGCCTATGGTAACTAGTAGCCTGCATTAAAAACCTCTTCAAAATCATCGGGTAGTCCTCCAAACGTTACCATATCTGATTTGTCGAAAGCTTCTTTGTGAATTCCACATGTAGTAATGCCGGCCACAGGTAAACAAACTACTGTAGATCCGGTAACCTAGCAGATCACTCTGCCGCTGCGTAGCCTTCAACCAGGAAGGTTGCAGGCTCAAGTTCTTTTAAAATGGTTATATTAAAAAAATTATTCAGTCAACACAGACATTTTTATCGGTAGTCTGGTGTTATAAGTGATTTGCCTCAGGTGCACTGTGCTGGGGTCAGACTGTTTTTAATGCAGGCTACTAGTTACCATAGACATGTGCTAGCCTAGCACCACTAAACTCGTCAAATATAAGGACTGCATGAATTAAAAAATAAATATCTCCAGAAATCAACAACACTCTGGATAACTCGGAAATGAGGCCTTATATCAAAAATCTTGAAAGTGCATATGACACATTAGACACAATTTTTGCTAAAACACAGTTAGCACAATGATATTTAAGATTTTGCTAAAGATTATACTAAGTTTTCTTTAGTTTGACCATTTTTGTGATGTTTATGTTTTCACTTCCTTATTGGACACCGACAGGAAGTGACATCGAAGAAGGTAAACAATTTTAAACTGTTGCCGTGCAACCATGTTAAGTCAATGGGAAATGAATGAGTCAAACTACTATGGAATGTTACCTTCAGCAGCTTAAAAATTCAAATAAAAATAACTTTTCTGCCCAACATTTCTTCATTAAAATTGCTGCTTCACTGAAAAAAATGATAATTATGCAACTGATGAACTTGCAACTGATGTAATCCATCTAAATAAGTCATATTTTCAAGAGCATTAAAATCTGTCATATGCACTTGAAATATCCCTTTAAGGTATCTACTTTCAAATGTTTCAAAAGTATTCCATGCGGATAATGAAACTGGAGTGGAGTGTTCTTAAAGCTCCTCTTATTCATGGGATAACTATATAAGACATCCATGTTGACGGTCTTCAGCCCCCATTTCATTAAGGCTAATTAAAACCCACTCAGAGCAAACATAAGATAGAGATTTGGCAAACATGAACGAAGTGCAAAAACCAAGATGGCGTCGGTATAGCTTGTGTGCGCCTGCAGTGTTGGGTCTGCCGCGCTCTGATCTGAGTAAACTTGTCAGTCCCTTGTCACTTCCAGAGCACGTCGCGGCCCTCCCCAGCAGCCTCACTAACGGGGCCTCGCTCTCCATTTCATCTCTGTGATACGGCTAATTCTACATGTCACCCACATCGCGGCAGCCACCGCTCCAGACCAGCGCAGGGGCGAGAATTAAAGCGCGGAGTTAGAGAAGTTTGGTCAGGCTAACACCCAGATTTACACTGTTTGGAGGCTAAACAGACCCCTGGCTTTTCCAACGTGTCAGGTTTGCATTTTAATGAGAAGGGAGAAGACAGCGGCAAACTGCTGGCAGATTACAGCAGCCGTGCTTCTCAAAGTGAGGCTTTTCTGTAGGCCTACTTTTGATTTAGTTAACTGTTCAGGCTCTGGACTAATTTGGGCCTGGTTTAGTTCCTTAACTTTGAACAGTCCAGGTGTTGGTTGTATAATGATTTCATAAATATAACCTATTTTTGTCCACCGATGTGAGACAACCAGCTGTAAAGTACAAAAACACATTATGCAAAAGTTGTTTGTATGTTTACATTTTCTTGTTTGGATAACCAATCACATCAAAACGATCAGAATGAGGCAAACACTGGGTGTGCTACCCTTGTTTGGAAATGAAAACAAAAGGACTCTCTCCTACTTCACCATACCAGCACCTGTCCCCATTCAAATCCGGATTAGTGCCAGTGCAGCCTCTTCATTAAAGCTTAGTGCCTGAACTCTGTAGGCTCTTATAGCTTTTCAATGTGGAATGGCATCTTCACATAATAGTGAAACTGTGTTTTTAATTTTGTATTTTCAAGAGTTTTTTGGCCCATCAGTTTAGACAGATCACCCATGACGATAAATGATAAAAGGACTCAACTTATATAGCGCTTTTCTACCTTTATCAGCCCCAAAGCGTGGTGTCTTATGGCTTATGACTTATTATTAGGGCGGCACGGTGACGCAGTGGTTAGCGCTCGTGCTTCACAGAACGTCCCGGGGTCGATTCCCACTTGGACGAGGCCTCTCTGTGTGGAATTTGCATGTTGTCCCGAGTACTCTTCCGGGTACTCCGGTTTCCCCTACCACAAAAAACATGTACAATAGGTTAATCCTATTGTACATGTTTTTCTGGAGCATGGTGTTTCTGACCATTAGCCTGGCTTCACATCTGGAAATGGGTTCCTGAGCGCCGGCCTATGCTGGCTGCTCACTGGTCGCCCCAGCGGCTTTGAGAATGGTTCAAATGCAGAGAATGAATTTCCCTATTAATATATATAATATAAACTTAAAGGGACTAGATGGAAGTTATTTTTTAACTCACCACTGCCACCTCAGGTCAAGTTGGTATTTTGACCCGAAATACCAACTTTTTGAGTGGCAACGCAGGCTTTCAGCTACAGTTGTGGTGAATACCTATAGGTTTGGGCTCATTCTACACATTAGGACATTGCTGGAGCGTGTAGGGGTGGAAAATACATAATTTTAACATTTTTAAATTCCATCTAGTCCCTTTAACTTAACTTAACCTTCAGCAATCACGTCTGCATTAGATCGACTGCATGTGCAGCAGAATTTCACTGGACAGCTATGATGTAGTGCATGTTTAAACCTCTAAGAGCCCATCCAGTCAGATATAGAACATTTTGAACTCCTAAATATGTATTTAATAACAGTAATAGTAGTTGTAGTTGTCCATGTAGCTTTATTTCATTCTAATATTAATGTTGTGGTAGAGCAGTGTGCTTCATTTATTTGCTTCATCTCCACAGCAGCAGTCCTTCCAATTAAGTCCATCCATATTAAAGTAATTGAATGACCAGCACGACTCCCGCCAGAGGGGACCCACCACATCAGGGACATCATTACCGTATGTTTTGTAATAGCGGCCCATTAGGAGCCCAAATAAATGTTAAACACTCTTCTAAATGCAGCTGCACTCGGCGCACGGGCTTGGGCTGCCTGTATCTCGCCTGAGCTCGATAAGCGGTTTTAAGTCAAATAGCCCGCAGCCCGCCACACGCTGCCGCGCCTGTTTAGAGAAGAGAATTGAATCAAGGTGAAGCTCATCTGCACTGTTTACCTTCCTTTTGGTGAAATTTAAGAGAGAAGAAAATGCAAATCCTCACCCCTATTCTGCATACATCCTCATGTATGATTTAGTTTAGCCCTTTATGTGAATGTTACTATTCACAACGTCGTTTCCATGTTTGGACACTAATCTCAGAATAACTCATTTAAAGCCATGCTACATAGAAAGAATAAAAGGCAAGCATTTATTTCAATACGAGTTGATGAAACATTGATTACATACACAGCTCTTTACTGTGAGTAGCCTCGGGCCCGACCATAACTATGTTTGGAGCGGGACATCACCAGCTGTCTCCATGGTAACAATAGGTTTAAACACATTAGGTCCCCTTCCAAAGCATTATCTTGTATAGCACGTTACAGAAATAGTACTTTCAGTGTCCAAGCATTAGGAGCCCATGCACAAAACCCATTTGCTTCACTATCTCTTCACTATTTCCTTAATACGCTTCATCCACTGTGCCTGCATTATGTGATTTTGTTCTTGTTTTTTCTTCCTGGAGATGAAATTGCTTTGTCTCTTTGTGACAGGTGCATGTGAGCCAGGACTCAATGGTTTTACATGAAGTGTGAACCGACACCATAAAAATACTTCAAAACTCTATTGGTCCTAAGACGGTATTTTTGTATGGAAGATTTGTTCATCCATTTCAACGGTCTAAATTCAGCGTGTAAAATTTGCACTAATATAAGTGAAATAGAATTTACCCATAAAATATTCAATGTTAAAAAAAAAATGGATGAGCAAGCAGGAGTTGGCGAGTCAAATCCAAGGCTGAATCCGAATTCCTCCAATAATAGCGCCTTTATACTGATCCTATCGCTCCTACCCCGTGTGACGTGATAAGGTCAACTGTTTGATCCCTATGCAGTAACTAGAGCTACAGCAGCGTTTGCTCAATCTGACCGTCCTCACCCAGCGGCGGAAACAACCGGGTAAGTGACATCACCAACAGCTGTTTCATGAAAAACTACATCACCCATATAGTATTGGACTACTAAAACACTCCTACTGCAGCCACTGACATTAATGACTTAAACATGAACCACAATAACAATATGAAGCCACACAGAAAACAGACGATGATAAAAAGCTGTTCCAGATTGACCTTCCACAGCTACTGCTTCAGCATAGAAAAAAAAATATACTCTGGTTAAATATTCCTCCAGATCCTGTCCTTTGGTTCATCCTCAGAGAAAGATGCCGCATTGACACACAGTGAGGTCTGCTCCTCCAAATGATCCATGTGGCTTCAGTTTCTTCTAATGAAAGCAAAAGCACAAACTGCCTTCATTTAAGCCATTAAATGACAGCACTATTCGGAGGCTTCTTATCATGGCGGACGCTGATGCACATCTGGTTTGCTCGATTCAGATCCAGCTTAAGAATTTTGATTGGATCCCTTGCCCTGTTTACTGATGAACCAGATTTTGGCTTGACTCACTCTGGATTGATTGCTCATGCCTTGATGTCCAAGATGTTCTGAGTGAATCTTTCGTTGTGAATTTCACTGTCTGAATTTCTACTGTTGAATTTAAGGACTTGATTTTTTTTAAATATATTGTATATGTGGGTAACAAATCCCAATCGAAACGGATTAGTGAGTTTCATATTACTGATCGAAGTACACACACTCGGATCCACAGAACGAGTGTATGACAAAAGTATATCAACAAAATAAAACCATAGATTTAAACCATATATTTAATCTCCCTATATGAAAGTATTGAATTTTCACACAGTGGTTGAAGTGGAGATTTTTTGCTTGTTTCTTCCCATAACATTTTAGTTTTCATGTCAGAGTATAGAATTTGATAAAAACTTACCCCGTATGATGCATATTTTGTGATGTTTTGTCACTTCCGAGGCAGAGATATACCGGAAGTAGCTGCAACATCTCTGTAGCAACTATTGACATATTCTATATCCACGTGTCCTGCGAAGGGTGTCCAAGATGACGCTGTAAACCAAATAAGGTATTTTTCCTTCCTTACTGAACATTACGAAAGCTTGCAGGAGAGCATGAGAGACAGACTCCACGCTCTTCAAGAGTCTAATCGTATGTTTGAGAGGTTTCAAGAAGAGAAACATATATTGAAAGCTGCCTGTGACAGGACTACAGATGATTTAGAACAACTACAGTTATATCTCCAAGACAAAGTGACAATAATCAGCAGCTTTGAGGAGAAAAACAAGTCGCTTGAGTCTGAAAAACAGGTTCTCACAGAAGAAGTCATCAGGGACCAGATTACGCCTGGAAACACAGCTCCAGGAGGCCAAGGTGGAGCTGGAAAAATCAAAGAAACTCCAGCTGCAGCAGAAAACGGAAACCGACCTGATTCTTAAGAGACTCCAAGAAGAGAATTTAGAAATTAAGGCAGCCCATGACATCTAAATGGAAGAAGCGGACAAGTGGAGGAAATAAGCAAGCGTTGTGAGTTTGAAGGAGAATAATGTGGCAATTCAGAGAGGAAAAATGATCCTTTTAGACACAATCATGCAGTATGAGAAGGCAGAGAAAGCAGCCGCACAGCAGGAGTCGAACAAAATACAACCAGATCTGCTGAAAACCAAGGAACCAGAATGGAGCACAGCGCTGCAGGACACACGGGGCAAAAACAACGCCTGGAAAGACTATAGGAACCAGAGAGACAAGAAGGACAAGAAGATGGAAACCGACCATAAGATGCCCGACATTCATGGCCAGAAGAGGAGTAATGGCTTTAACAGGACGTCAGGAGGAGCAGGGCCAGAGGAAAAACGGCCACTGAGTCTGAGGAGGAGATATCTCTCACACGAGGTCAGAGGAGGACAGATCTCTCTCACCAGGTCTGAGGAGGACATTTCTCTCACATGAGGTCTGAGGAGGACAGATCTCTTACACAAGGTCTGAGGAGGACAGATCTCTCACATGAGGTCTGAGGAGGACAGATCTCTCACACGAGATCTGAGGAGGACAGATCTCTCACATGAGGTCTGAGGAGGACAGATCTCTCTCGAGGTCTGAGGAGGACAGATCTCTCTCGAGGTCTGAGGAGGACAGATCTCTCTCGAGGTCTGAGGAGGACAATCTCTCACACGAGGTCTGAGGAGGACAGATCTCTCACACGGGGTCTGAGGAGGACAGATCTCTCACATGGGGTCTGAGGAGGACAGATCTCTCACATGAGATCTGAGGAGGACAGATCTCTCTCGAGGTCTGAAGAGGACAGATCTCTCACAGAGGTCTGAGAGGACAGAGTCTCTCACATGAGGTCTGAGGAGGAAGATCTCTCACGAGGTTGAGGAGGACTCTCTACACGAGGATCTCTACACAGATCTCTCACAGGTCTGAGGAGGAAGATCTCCTCACACAGGTCTGTGGAGACACATCCTCTTACACAAGGTCTAGGAGGACAGATCTCTTACAGAGGTCTGAGGTAGGACAAGCATCTCGTTACACGGAGGTATGTAGGAGGAAAAATCTTCCTCTCACGAGTCTGAGGAGGACAGAGTTCTCTCACAGCCGGAGTCTGTGATGGAGGACAGATATCTCACATGAGGTCTCATGAGTTACCATCGTGTGAGGTCTCCTCACAACAGAAGGGCTGAGGGAGACACGATCTTCTCGAAGGTCTGAGAGTGGACAGATCTCTCTTCGAGAGGTCTGAGGAGGACAGATCTCTCACAGACGAGGTCTGAGAGGACAGATCCTCTCAACCATGGGGTCTGAGAGACAGATCCACTCACATGGGGTCTGAGAGGAGGAAGAGCACGATCTTCATCACAGTGAGAATCTGAGGAGGACAGATCTCTCTCGAGTCTGAGAGGACAAGATCTCTCTCGAGGTCTAAGGAGGCACAGATCTCTCACATGAGGTCTGAGGAGGACAGATCTCTTACACGAGTATGAGGAGGACAGATCTCTCATTGACAGCCAGTGTATGAGGAGGAAAAATCTCTGCTCGAGGTCTGGGAGGACAGAATTACTCTCACACGACGGTCTGTGGAGGACAGAGTCTCTTACACGAGGTCCGAGGAGACAGATCTCTTACACGAGGTCTGAGGAGGACAGATCTCTCACACGAGGTCTGAGAGACAGATCTCTCACAAACTCTCTCAGGTCCTGAGGAGGACGAGGATTCTCTCTCACCCTAGGTGTCTGGAGGACAGATAGTCTCTCGAGTGACCGAGACAGATCTCTCACCACTGAGGTCTGAGGGAGTGAAGAATCTACGTACACGAGCTGTGTATGAGCGGGAAAACAGGATCTCTTACCAGGTATGACGAGAAAGATCTCTCTCGATGTCTGAAGGAGGACAGATCTGCTCAACACCGGGGACTGGAAAGGAGGACAGATCTCTCCATGGACGAGGTCTGAGGAGACAGATCTCTCCACAGAGTTCTGAGGAGGAACATTGAAAAGAAAAAAGATCTCTCTCAAGGAGGTCCTGAAGGAGGCAGATCTCTCACATGAGTCCTGAGGAGGACAGATCTCTCACACAGGTCTGAGGAGGGGCAGATCTACTCTCAGTTTGAGGAGGACAGAATCTCTCGCACGAGGTTGAGGAGGACAAGAATCTCTCGCACCGAGGTTGAGAGGAAGATCTCTCACACAAGATCTGAGGAGGACAGATCTCCCTCGAGGTCTGAGGAGGACAGATCTCTCACTGTGTTTTGCACGAGGTCTGAGGAGGACAGATCTCTTACAACAGAGGTCCTGAGGAGGACAGATCTCTCTCGATGTATGGAGGAGGACAGATCTTCACACTCGGAAGGTCTGAGGAGGAACGATCTCCCACACGAGGTCTGAGGAGGACAGATTCTCACACAAAGGTCTGAGGAGGACAAAACTCTCGTGCGAGGTCTGAGGAGACCAGAATCGCGTAACACTGAGGTCTAGGAGGACAGATCTCTCGGCATGAAGTACTGAGGAGGACAGATCTCTCGCATGAGGTCTGAGGAGGACAGATCTCTCGCATGAGGTCTGAGGAGGACAGATCTTCTCGCATGAGGTCTTGAAGGAGGGCATGATCTCTCCACACGACGTGTGAAGGGGAACAGATCTCTCTCGAGGGTCTGAGGAGGACAGATCTCTCACACGAGGACTGAGGAGGACAGTATCTCTCACACAGAGGTTTTTGAAGAGGACAGATCTCTCGCACGGAGGTTTGAGGAGGACAGATCTCTCGCACGAGGTATTGAGGAGGGACAGATCTCTTGAGCTCTCATCACAGGACAGAGATCTGAGGAGGACAGATTCTCTCTCGAGTCTGAGAGGACAGAGTCTCTCACACGAAGGACTAGGGAGACCAGATCTCTCACACGAGGTTCTGGGGAGGACAGATCTCCTCGCACGAGGTTTGAGGAGGACAGATCTCTCGCAACGAAGGTTTGAGGAGACAGATCATCTCACACGAGGATCTGAGAGGACAGATCTCTCTCGAGTCTGAGGGAGACAGATCTCTCACACGAGGACTAGGGAGGAACAGATCTCTCACACGAGGTCGGGGAGGAAAGATCTCTCACATGAGGTCTGAGAGGACAGATCTCTTACACGAGGTCTGAGGAGACAGATTCTACAAACGAGGTCCGAGGAGGACAGATCTCTTAAGCGAGTCTGGAGGAGGACAGATCTCTTTTACACGAAGCGTATGAGGAGGACAGATCTCTTCTCTCGAGGTCTAGGACAGATTCTCACACGAAGGGTCTGACGAGGACAAATCTCTCACATGAAGGTCCTAGGAGGACAAAGACCTCTTACACGAGGTCTGAGGAGGCAGATCTCCCTCGAGGTCTGAGAGGACAGATCTCTCACACCTAGGTCTGAGGTGACAGATCTCTCACACGAGGTCGTGAGAGGACAGATCTCTTACATAGGTCTGAGGAGGACCAATCTCTCTCGACTGTCTAGGAGGCAGATCTCTCGATGAGTTCTGAAGAGGACAGATTGCTCTCGCATGAGGTCTGAGGAGGACAGATCTCTTGCATGGAATCTGAGGAGGACAGATCTCTTCGCATGAGTCTTGAGGAGGACAGATTCTCGCATGAGGTCTGAGGAGGACAGATCTCTCACACGAGGTGTGAGAGACAGATCCCGGCTCAGAGGTCTGAGGAGGAACAGATCTCTCACACGAGGACTTGAAGGAGGACAGATCTATCACACAAGCTGAGAGGCAGATCTCTCTCGAGGATTGGAGGAGGGACAGATCTCCGCAACGAGGTTTTGAGGAGGATCAGATCTCTCACATCGAGATTGAGAGGACAGAGTTTCTCTCACACGAGGTCTGAGGGGACAGATTCTCTCACACAAGGTCTTGAGGAGGAAGAACTCTTCTCGAGGTCTGAAGAGGACAGAATCGCTAACGACGAGGTCTGAAGGAGGACATCTCTCGCATGAGGTCTGAGGAGGACAGATCTCTCTCGAGGTCTGAGAGGACAGATCTCTTACACGAGGTATGACGAGAAAGATCCTCTCACACGGGTCTGAGGAGGACAGAATCTCTCAATGAGGTCTGAGCTTTCGAGGTCTGAGGAGGACAGATCTCTCCCGGAGGTCGGAGGTGGACAAGATCCTCTCAACGAGGGTCTGAGGAAGGACAGATCTCTACACGAGTCTGAGGAGGACAGATCTCTCACACGAGTCTGAGGAGACAGATCTCTCACACAGTCGAGAGGACCAGTTCTCAAACACGAGGTCTGAAGGAGGACAGATCTCTCACGACGAGTCTGAGGTGGACAAGATCTGTCACACGAGGTCTGAGGAGGACAGATCTCTCACACGAGGTTTGAGGAGGACGATCTCTCACACGAGGTCTGAGGTGAACAGATCTGTCACACGAGGTCTGAGGAGGAGATCCTCACACGAGGTCTGAGGAGTATACAGATCTCTCACACGGGTCTGAGGAAGGACAGATCTCTCACACGAGGTCTGAGGAGGACAGATCTCTTTACAACGAAGGTCTGAGGAGGACAGATCCTCACACAAGGTCTGAGGAGGACAGATCTCTCACATGAGGCTGAGCTCTCGAGGTCTGAGGAGGACAGATCTCTCCGAGGTCTGAGGTGGACAGATCTCTCACACGAAGGTCTGAGGAGGAAGATCTCTCACACGAGGTCTGAGGAGGACAGATCTCTCACACGAGGTCTGAAGGAGGACAGATCACCTCTCACACGAAGGTCTGAGGAGGACAGATCTCTCACCCAGGTCTGAGGAGGACAGATCTCTTCTCACACGAGGTATTGAGGAGTGACGATCTCTGCTCTCGATGTCTTGAGGAGACAGATCTCTCACACGAGTCTTGAGGAGGGACAGATCCTCCTCTCGAATGTCTGAGAGGACAGAATCTCTGTCGAGGTCTAAGGAGACAGATCTCTCACATGAGTCTGAGAAGGACAGATTTCTTACACGAAGGTATGAGGAGGACAGTCTCTCTTCGATGTCTGAGGAGGACAGATCTCTCCACGAGTCTGAGGAGGACAGATCTCTCAATGAGGTCGAGGAGACAGATCTCTTACACGAGGTTGAGGAGGACAGAATCTCTCTCGAGGCTAAGGAGGAACAGAATTCTCACACGAGGTCTGAGGAAGGACAGATCTCTTACACGAGGTCTGAGAGACAGATCTTTCACACGAGTCTGAGGAGGACAGATCTCTTACACGAGGTCTGAGGAGGACAGATCCCCTCACGAGGTCTGAGGAGGACAGATCTCTCACACGAGGTCTGGGAGGACAGATCTCTCTCGAAGTCTGAGGAGTACAAGATCTCTACAGATGACGAGGACTGAGGAAGGAAATCTCTCACAACAAGGTCTGAGGAGGACAGAATCTCTCACATGAGGTCTGAGGAGACAGATCCTCTACACGAGGTATAGGAGGACAGATCTCTCACACGAGGTCTGAGGAGGACAGATCTCCTCCCAGGAGGTCTGAGGAAGGAACAGATCTCTCGACACGAGTCTGAGGAGGAACCGATCTCTTCAACAACGAGTATGAGGACAAATATCTCTCGAGGTCTGAGAGGACAGATCTCTCACCGAGGTCTGAGGAGGACAGATTTCTCGAGGCAGGAGGACAATCTCTCACGAGCTCTGAGGAGGACAGATCTCCACATCGAGTATGAGGAGGAAGATTCTTCGAGGTCTGAGGAGGACAGATCTTCAACAAGGTTGAGGAGGACAGAAAATCTCTCGAGGTCTGAGGGACGATGCTCAGCGAGGTCTGAGGGGCGAACTCTTCGAGGTCTGAGTGGGGACAGATGCATCACATGAGGTCTGAGGAGGACAGATGTTCACACGAGGTCTGAGGAGGAGATTTCTCCAACGAGGTCTGGAGGATGACAGATCTCTCACACGAGGTCTGAGGAGACAATCTGTCAACCAAGGGTTCTGGGAGGAAAGATCTCTCACCGAGGTCTGGGAGGACAGCTCTATCAACGAGGTCTGAGAGGAAGATCTCTTCGTAGGTCTGAGGAGGAAAGATCTCTCACTACGAGGTCTGAGGAGGAAGAGATCTCTCTCGAGGTGTAACAGAGGCAGATTTCTCGAGGTCTGAGGAGGACAGATCTCTCCAGAGGTCTGAGGAGGAAGATCTCTACAAAGGTCTGAGGAGGACGATTCTCTGAGGTTCTTGAGGAGGAATCAGATTCTTCTCGAGGTCTAAAAGGACAGATTCTCTCGAGGTCTGGAGGAGGACAGATTCTCAACACGGGGACTGAGGAGAAGATCTCTCAACGAGGTCTGAGGAGGAAGATCTCCTCACAGCGAGTTCTGAGGAGGAAGATCTCTCTCGAGGTCTGAGGAGGAGCAGATCTCTCACATGGGTCTGAGGAGACAGATCTCTACACAAGTTGAGGAGCGGCAGATCCTCTCAGGTTTGAGGAGGACAGATCTTCGCATGAAAAAAAGGTTTGAGGGGACAGATCTCTCGCACGACGGTTTGAGGAGGACAGATCTTCAAAAATCTTGAGGAGGAAGATCTCCCTGGGTCTGAGGAGGACAGATCTCTCAAACACGAGGTTCTGAGGAGGACAGATATCTTACCAGGTCTGAGGAGGAAATCTCTCTCGATGTATAGGAGACAGAATCTCTCACACAAGGTCTGAGGAGGACAGATCTCCCACACGAGGTCTGAGGAGGACAGATCTCTCACACAAGCGTCTGAGGAGGACAGAACTCTCTCTGAGGTCTGAGGAGGAAGATCGCTAACACGACCAGGTCTGAGGAGACAGATCTCTCGCTGAGGTCTGAGGCGAGGACCAGATCTCTTCGCATGAGCGTCTGAGGAGGACATATCCTCTCGCAATGAGGTCTGAGGAGGAAGATCTCCTCGCATGAGGTCTGAGGAGGGCAGATCTCTCACACGAGGGTGTGAGGAGGACAGATCTCTCTCGACGGTCTGAGGAGGACAGATCTCTCACACGAGGACTGAGGAGGACAGATTCTCTCACACAAGGTTGAGGAGGACAGCATCTCTCTCACGGAGGTTTGAGGAGGACAGATCTCTCGCACGGGTTTGAGGAGGACAGATCTCTCACACGAGATCTGGGAGGACAGATCTCTCTCGAGTCTGAGGAGGACAGATCTCTCACACGATGACTAGGAGGACAGATCTCTCACACGATGGTCTGGGGAGACAGATCTCTCCACGAGGTTTGAGGAGGACAGATCTTCTCGCACGCAGGTTAGAGCGAGGAACAGATCTCTCACACGAGATCGGAGGAGGACAAGATCTCTCTCGAGGTCTGAGGAGGAACAATCTCTCACACGAGGACTAGGGGACAGATTCTCTCACCACGAGGTCTGGCGGGCGAGAGGAGGACAGATCTCTCACATGAGGTCTTGAGGAGGACAGATCTCTTACCACGAGGGTCTGAGGAGGACAGATCTCTCACACCGAGGTCCGAGTGAGGACAGATTCTTCTTACACGACGGGTCTGAGGAGGCACAGATCTTCTTACACGAGGTATGAGGAGGACAGATCTCTCTCGAGGTCTGAGGACAGATCTCTCACACGAGGTCTGAGGGAGGACAGATCTCTCACATTGAGGTCTGAGGAGACAGGGGACCTCTTACACCGAGGTCTGAGGAGGACAGATCTCCCTCGAGGGTCTGAGCGAGGACAGATCTCTTCACACTAGTCTGAGGTGGACAGATCTCTCACACGAGGCTGAGGAGGACAGATCTCTTACATGAGGTCTTGAGGGAGGACAGATCTCTCTCGATGTCTGAGGAGGACAGAATCTCTCGCATTGAGGTCTGAAGAGGACAAGATCTCTCGCATGAGGTCTGAGGAGGACAGATCTCTTGCATGAAGTCTGAGGAGGACAGATCTCTCGCATGACGGTCTTGAGTGGAGGACAGATCTCTCGCATGAGGTCTGAAGGAGGACAGATCTTCTCACATCGAGGTGTGGAGGAGGACAGATCTCGCTCGCAGGTCTGAGGAGGACAGATCTCTCACACGAGGACTGGAGGACAGATCTATCACACAAGGGGTCTGAGGAGGGCAGATCTCTCTCGAGGTTGAGGAGGACAGATCTCCGCACGAGGTTTGAGGAGGACAGATCTTCTCACACGAGATCTGAGGAGGACAATCTCTCACCACGAGTTGAGCGAGGACAGATCTCTCACACAAGGTCTGAGGAGGACAAACTCTCTCGAGTTCTGAATAGAGGAACAGATCGCTAACACGAGGTCTGAGGAGACAGATCTCTCTTTAGCATGAGGTCGTGAGGAGGACAGATTCTCTCTTCGAGGTTCTGAGGAGGACAGATCTCTTAACACGAGGTATTGACGAGGGAAAGATCTCTCACACGAGGTCTGAAGAGGACAGATCTCTCACATGAGGTCTGAGCTCTCGAGGTCTGAGGAGGATCAGATCTCTCCGAGGTCTGAGCGTGGACAGATCTCTCACCACGAGGTCTGAGGAGGATCAAATCTCTCACACGAGGTCTGAGGAGGACAGATCTCTCACACGAGGTCTGAGGAGACAGATCTCTCACACGAGGTCCTGAGAGAGGACAAGATCTCTCACATCTCTACTCTTAGGTGGACAGATCTGTCACACGAGGGTCTGAAAGGAGGACAGATTCTCACACCGAGGTCTGAGGATACAGATCTCTCACACGCAGGTCTGGGAGGACAGATCTCTCACACGAGGTCTGAGGGAGGACAGATCTCTTACACGAGGTCTGAGGAGGACAATATCTCACACAAGGTCTGAGGAGGACAGATTCTCCACATGAGGTCTGAAGCTCTCGAGGTCTGAGGAGGACAGAATCTCTCCGAGGTCTGAGGTGGCAGATTCTCTCAACACGAGGTCTTGAGGAGGAACAGATCTCTCACACGAGGTCTGAGGAGGACAGATCTCTCACACGGGTCTGAGGAGGACAGATTCTCACACGAGGTCTGAGGAGGACAGATCTCTCAAAGTCTGAGGAGGACAGATCTCTTACACGAGTATGAGGAGGACAGATCTCTCTCTCGCATGTCTGAGGAGGAAACAGATCTCTCACAGAGGTTCTGAGGAGGACAGATCTCTTCTCGATTTGAGGAGGACAGATCTCTGTCGAGGTTCTAAGGAGGACATCTCTACATGAGGTCCGAGGAGGACAGAATCTCTTACACGAGGTATAGAGGACAGATCTCTATCTCGATGTCTGAGGAGGAAGATCTCTAACGAGGTCTGAGGAGGACAGATCTCTCACATGAGGTCTGAGGAGGACAGATCTCTTAACACGAGGTTGGAGGACAGATCTCTCTCGAGGTCTAGGAGGACAGATCCTCAACACGAGGTCTGAGGAGGACAGATCTCTTACAGCGAGGTCTGAGGAGGATACAGATTTCACACGAGGTCTGAGGAGGAAGATCTTCTTACACGAGGTTGAGGAGGACAGATCCTCTCGAGGTCTGAGGAGACAGAATCTCTCACACGAGGTCTGAGGAGGACAATCTCTTCGAGTCTGAGGAGGACAGATCTCTCACACAGGACCTGAAAGGAGGACAGATCTCTCACACAAGGTCTGAGGAGGACAGATCTCTCAATGAGGTCTGAGAGGACAGATCTCTTACACGAGGTCTGAGGAGGACAGATCTCTCAAACGAGGTCTGAGGAGGCAGATCTCTCTCCATGAGGTCTGAGGAGGACAGAATCTCTCACACGAGGTCCTGAGGAGGAAGATCTCTTACACGAGGTATGAGGACAATATCTCTCGAGTCTGAAGGACAGATCTCTTACACGAGGTCTGAGGAGACAGAATCTTTGAGGCCTGAGGAGGGACAGATCTCCTCACATCGAGCTCTGAGGAGGACAGATCTCTCACACGAGGTCTGAGAGGACAGATCTCTCTCGAGGTCTGAGGAGGACAGATCTCTCACACAAGGTCTGAGGAGGAAGAATCTCTCGAGGTCTGAGGAGGAAGATCGTCACTGAACGAGGTCTGGAGGAGGACAGAACTCTCTCGAGGTCTGAGTGGGACAGATCGGCTCACATGAGGTCGAAGGAGGACAGATTGTTTCACACGAGGTCTGAGGAGGACAGATCTCTCAACGAGGTCTGAGGATGACAGATCTCTCACACGGGTCCTGAGGAGGACAGATCTGTTCACCCGAGGTCTGAGAGGAACAGATCTCTCACAGAGGTCTGAGGAGGACAGTTCTATCACACGAGGTCTGAGGAGGACAGATCTCCTCTCTGAGTCTGAGGAGGACAAGATCTCTCACACGGAGGTCTAGGAGGACAGATCTTCTCGAGGTCTAAAAGAGGACAGATCTCTCTCGAGGTCTGAGGAGGACAGATCTCTCACACGAGGTCTGAGGAGGACAGATCTCTCACACAAGGTCTGAGGAGGACAGAAATCTCTCGAGGTCTTGAGGAGACAGATCTCTCACACCGAAGGTCTGAGAGGACAGAAATCTCTCGAGGTCTGAGGAGGACGATCTCTCACACCGAGGTCTGAGGAGGACAGATCTCTTCACACGAAGTCTGAGGAGGACAGATCTTCACACGAGGTCTGAGGAGGACAGATCTCTCTCGAGGTCCTGAGGAGACAGATCTCCTTCACATGAGGTCTGGGGAGGACAGATCTTCTCACCCGAGGTCTGAGGAGGACAGATCTCTCACACACGAGGTCTGAGGAGGACAGATCTGACGAGGTCTGAGAGGACAGATCTCTTACACGAGGTTGAGGAGGACAGATCTCTCTCGAGGTCTGAGGAGGACAGATCTCTACGAGGTCTGAGGAGGACAAGATCTCTTCTCGAAGTCTGAGGAGGACAGATTCTCACCGAGGATGAGGAGACAGATTCTCTCACACAGTCTGAGGAGGACAGATCTCTCACATGA
Organism: Neogobius melanostomus; assembly: GCA_007210695.1. Taxonomy (NCBI): domain Eukaryota; kingdom Metazoa; phylum Chordata; class Actinopteri; order Gobiiformes; family Gobiidae; genus Neogobius; species Neogobius melanostomus. The sequence goes on from VHKM01000026.1 coordinate 2,804,795, forward strand.
AGGTCTGAGGAGGACAGATTCTCTTACACGAGTCTGAGGAGGACAGATCTCTCACTACCGAGGTCTGAGGAGGACAGTCTCTTCCATGGAGGTCTGAGGAGGACAGATCTCTCACAACGAGGTCTGAGGAGGACGATCTCTACACGAGGTAATGGGAAAATATCTCTCGAGTGCTGAGGGAGGACAGATCTCTTACACGAGGTGCTGAGGAAGGACAGATCTCTACACGAGGTCTGAGGAGGACAGATTCTTCTCGAGGCCTTAGGAGGACAGATCTCTCACATGAGCTCTGAGGAGGACAGAATCTCTCACACGAGGTCTGAGGAGGACAGATCTCTCTCGAGGTCTGAGAGGGACAGACTTTCTCACATGAGGTCTGAGGGAGGAAGATCTCTCACACGAGGTCTGAGGAGGACAGAACTCTCTCTCGAATGGTCTGAGTGGGACAGATCGCTCACATGAAGTCCTGAGGGGACAGATGTCTTCACACGAGGTCTGAGAGGACGATCTCTCACAACGAGGTCTGAGGAATATGACAGATCTCTCACACGAGGTCTGAGGAGGACAGATCTGTCACCGAGTCTGAGGAGGACAGATTTCAACACACGAGTCTGAGGAGGACAGATCTCTTTACACGAGGTATGAGGAGGACAGATTCTCTCTCGAGGTCTGAGGAAGGACAGATCTCTCACCCAAAGGTTCTGAGGAGGACAGATCTCTCACCGAGGTCTGAGGAGGACAGATCTGACGAGGTCTGAGGCAGGACAGATTTCTCTCGAAGTCTGAGGAGGACAGAATCTCTCACACGAGGACTGAGGAGGACAGATCTCTCACGACAAGGTCTGAGGAGGGCAGATCTCTCTCGAGGTTTGAAGGAGTACAGATCTTCGCACAAGGTTTGAGGAGGACAGAACTCTCACACGAAGATCTGAGGAAGACCGGATCCTCTCACATGAGGTCTGAGGAGGACAGATCTCTCTCGAGGTCTTGAGGAGGAAGATCTCTTACACGAGGTCCTGAGGAGGACTAGATCTTCACACAGGTTCTGAGGAGGAAAGATCTCTCACACGAGGTCTGAGGAGGAACAGAATCTCTCACAGGGTCTTGAGAGGACAGATCTCTCACACGAGGTCTGAGGAAGACAGATCTCTCACACATCTGAGGAGGACAGATCTCTCACACGAGGTCTGAGGAGGACAGATCTCTCACACGAGGTCTGAGGAGGACAGATCTCTCAACATGAGGTCCTGAGCCTTCTCGAGGTCTGAGGAGGCAGATTCTCCCGAGGTCTGAGGTGGACAGATCTCTCACACGAGGTTCTAGGAGGAACAGATCTCTACAGAGGTCGAGGAGTACAGATTCTCAACACGAGGTCTGAGGAGGACAGATTCTCTCACACAGGTCTGAGAGGACAGATCTCTTACACGAGGTCTGAGGAGGACAAGATCTCTCACACGAGGTCTGAGGAGAACCAGATTTCACATGAGGTTGAGCTCTCGAGGTCTGAGGAGGACAGATCTCTCCCGAGGTCGAGGTGGGACAATCTCTCACACGAGGTCTGAAGGAGGACAGATCTCTTCACACGAGGTCTGAGGAGGACAGATCTCTCACACGAGGTCTGAGGATGACAGATCTTCTCACACGAGGTCTGAGGAGGACAGATCTCTCACACGAGGGTCTGAGGAGGACAGATTCTCTCACACGAGGTCTGAGGAGGACAGATTCTACACGAGGTCTGAAGGTGGACAGATCTCTCACACAAGTCTGAAGGAAGGAAGATCTCTCACAGAGGTCTGAGGAGTAAGAATCTTCACACGAGGTCTGAGGAGGACAGATTCTCTCACACACAGGTTGAGGAGGGAAAAAACCAAAGATCTTTTTCTCCTTCACGAAGTCTGAGGAGGACAGAATCTCTCACACAGAGGGTCTGAGGAGGACAGATCTCTCACATGAGGTCTGAGGTTCGAGGTCTGAGGAGGACAGATCTCTCCGAGGTCGAGGTGGACAGATCTCTCACCACGAGGTCTGAGAGGACCAGATCTCTCAGCACGAGGTCTGAGGAGGACAGATCTTCAACGAGGTCTGAGGAGGACAGATCTCTCACAGACGAGGTCTGAGGAGGACAGATCTCTCACACGAGGTCTGAGGTGGACAGATCTGTCACATACGAGGGTTCTGAGGAGGACAGAATTCTTCACACGAGGTCTGAGGAGGAACGATCTCCTCACACGAGGTCTGAGTGCAGATCTGTCACCGAGGTGAGGAGGACACAGATCTTCAATGAGGTCTGAGGAGTACAGATTCTCCACGAGGTCGTGAGAGGACAGTCTCTCACACGGAGGTCTGGGAGGACAGATCTCTTACAGAACGAGGTCTGAGGAGGACAGATCTCTCACACGAGGTCTGAGGAGGACAGATCTCTCACATGAGGTCTGAGCTCTCGAGGTCTGAGGAGGACAGATTCTCTCCCGAAGTCTGAGTGACAGAATCTCTCACCGAGGTCTGAGGAGGACAGATCTCTCACATCGACGTAGGTCCTGAGGAGGACAGTCTCTCAACACGAGGTCTGAGGAGGACAGATCTCTCACACGAGGTCTGAGGAGGACAGATCTCTCACACAGGTCTGAAGGAAGGACAGATTCTCTTACACGAGGTATGAGGAGGACAGATCTCTCTCTCGATGTTGAGGAGGCAGATCTCTCACACGAGGTTCTGAGGAGGACAATCCTCTGCTCTCGATGTCTGAGGAGGAACAGAATCCTTCTGTCCGAGGTTAAGGAGGACAGATCTTAACATGAGGTCTGAGGAGGACAGATTCTTTTACACGAGGTATAGAGGACAGATCTCTCTCTCGATGTCTGAGGAGACAGATTCTCTCACAACGAGGTCTGGAGGAGGACAGATCTCTCACATGAGGTTGAGGGGGACAGATTCTCTTACCGAGGTCTGAGGAGGACAGATCTCTCTCGAGGTCTAAGGAGGACAGATTCTCACACGAGGTCTGGGAGGACAGATCTCTTAACGAGGTCTGAGGAGGGACAGAATCTTTCACTAACAAGTCTGAGGAAGACAGATCTCTCACACGAGGTCTGAGGAGGAACAGATCTCTCACGAGGTGAGGGGAACGATCTCTCACACGAGGTCTGAGGAGGACAGATCTCTCACACTCGGTCTGAGGAGGACAGATCTCTCACACGAGGTCTGAGGTGGCAGATCTCTCACACGAATCTGAGGAGGAAGTCTCTCACACGAGGTCCTGAGGAGTACAGATCTCTCACACGAGGTCGAGGAGGACAGATCTCTCACACAGGTCTGAGGAGGACAGACTCTCTTACACGAGGTCTGAGGAGGACAGATCTCTCACACGAGTCTGAGGAGGAACGATCTCTCTCACATGAGGTCTGAGCTCTCGGGTCTGAGGAGGAACAGATCTCTCCCGGATGTTCTGAGGTGGACGATCTCTCACACGAGGTCTGAGGAGGACAGATTCTCACACGAGGTCTGAGGAGGAAGATCTCTCACACGAGGTCTGAGGACGACAGATCTCTCACAACGAGGTCTGAGGAGGACAGATCTCTACACGAGGTCTGAGGAGGACAGAATCTCTCACACGAGGTCTTGAGGTGGACAGATCTTGTCACACGAGGTCTGAGGAGGACAGATCTCTAACACGAGGTTCTGAGGAGGACAGTAATCTCTCACACGAGGTTCTGAGGTGGACAGATCTTGTCACACGAGGTCTGAGGAGGACAGATCTCTCACAACGAGGTCTGAGGAGTACAGATCTCTCACACGAGGTCTGAGGAGGAACAGATCTCTCACACGAGGTCTGAGGAGGACAGATCTCTTACACGAGGTCTGAGAGGACAGATAAATCACACGAGGTCTGAGGAGGACAGATCTCTCACATGAAAGGTCTGAACTCTCGAGGTCTGAAGGAGGACAGGTTTCCCGAGGTCTGAGGTGGACAGATCTCCTCACACGGGTTCTTGAGGAGGACAGATCTCATCAACGAGTCTGAGGAGGAACAGATCTCTCACAGAGGTCTTAGAGGACAGATCTCTCAAACGAGGTCTGAGGAGGAACAGATCTTCACACCAGTTGAGGAGGAAGAAAATCTCTTACACGAGGTATGAGGAGGACAGATCTCTCTGTCGTGTCTGAGGAGGACAAGATCTCCTGCACACGAGGTCTGGAGGTAGGACAGATCTCTCTTCGATGTCTGAGGAGACAGATCTCTGTCGAGGTCTAAGGAGACAGATCTCTCATCAATGAGGTCTGAGGAGGACAGATTCTTACCGGGTATGAGGAGGACAAGATCTCTCTCTCGATGTCTGAGGAGGACAGATCTTCTCACACGAGGGTCTGAGGAGGAACAGATCTCTCACATGAAGGTCTGAGGAGGACAGATCTCTTAACGAGGTCTGAGGAGGACAGATCTCTCTCGACGTCTAAGGAGGACAGATCTCTCACACGAGGTCTGAGGAGGACAGATCTCTTACACGAGGTGTGAGGAGGAAGATCTTTCAACGAGTTGTCTGAGGAGGACAGATCTCTCACACGAGGTCTGAGAGGACAGATCTCTCACACGAGGTCTGAGGAGGACAGATTCTCACAACGAGGTCTGAGGAGGAACAGATCTCTCTCACACTAGTCTGAGGAGGACAGATCTCTCACACGAGGTCTGAGGAGGACAATCTCTCACACGAGGTCTGAGGAGGAAACAGATCTCTTCATGAGGTCTGAGGAGGCAGTCTCTCTCGATGTCTGAGGAGGACAGATCTCTCCGCATGAGGTCTAAGAGGACAGATCTCTCGCATGAGGTCTGAGGAGGACAGATTCTCTCACATGGAGGTCTGAGCTCTCGAGGTTCTTGAGGAGGACAGATCTCTCGAGGTCTGAAGGTTGACAATCTCTCACACGAGGTCTGAGGAGGACGATCTCTCACACGAGGTCTGAGGAGGACAGATCTCTTAAGCACGAGGTCCTAGGAGACGATCTCTCACACGAGGTCTGAGAGAACAGATCTTCACATGAGGTTGAGCTCTCGAGGTCTGAGGAGGACAGATCTCTCCCAGGTTCTGAGGGGACAGATCTTCTCACACGAGGTCTGAGGAGGAACAGATTCTCACACGAGGTCTGAGGAGGACAGATCTTCACACGAGGTTCTGAGGATGACAGATCTTACACGAGGTTCTGAGAGGACAGATCTCTCAACACGAGCGTCTGAAGGAGGAGATCTCTCACACGAGGTCTGAGGAGGACAGATCTCTCACACGAAGGTCTGAGGAGGACAGATCTTCTCACACTAGGTCTGAGGAGGACAGATCTCTCACAGGAGGTCTGAGGAGGACAGATCTCTCACACGATGGTCTGAGGAGGACAGATCTCTCACATGAGTCTGAGCTTCTCGAGGTCTGAGGAGGAAGATCTCTCCGAGGTCTGAGTGGAGCAGATTCTCACACGAGGTCTGAGGAGACAGATTCTCTCACCGAGGTCTGAGGAGTACAGATCTCTCCACACGAGGTCTGAGGAGGACAGATTTCTCACACGAGGGTCTGAGGAGGAACAGATCCTTTAACACGAGGTCTTGAGGAGGACAGATCTCTCACACGGGTTGAGGGAACAGATCTCTCACATGAGGTCTGAGCTTCCGAGGTCTGAGGAGGACAGATCTCTCCCGAGGTCTGAAGGTGACAGATCTCTCACACGAGGTCTGAGGAGAGACAGATTCTCACAAAGAGGTCTGAGGAGGACAGAAATCTCTCACACGAGTCTGAGGATGACAGATCTCTCACACGAGGTCTGAGGAGGACTAGATCTTCAACGAGGTCTGAGGGAGGACAGTATGTCCACACGAGGTTCTGAGGAGGAACAGATCTTCACACGAGGTCTGAGGTGACAGAATTCTCACACGAAAGTTCCTGAGGAGGAAGATCTCTACACGGGTCTGAGGGTACAGATCTCTCACACGAGGTCTGAGGAGGACAAGATTCTCACACAGTCTGAGGAGACAGATCTCTAACACGAGGTCTGAGGAGGAAAATCTTCACACGAGGGGGTCTGAGGAGCGATTCTCACATGAGGTCTGAGCTTCGAGGTCTGAGGAGGACAGATCTCTCCCGAGGTCTGAGTGGACAGATCTCTCACACGAGGTCTTGAGGGACAGATCTCCGGCACGAGTCTGAGGAGGACAGATCTCTCACACGAGGTCTGAGGAGGACAGATCTCTTCCACAACGAGGTCTGAGGAGGACAGATCTCTCAACGAGGTCTGAGGTGGACCAGATCTGTCACCGAGGTCTGGGAGGACAGATCTCTCACACGAGTCCTGAGGAGGAAGATCTTCACACGGGTCTGAAGGTGGACAGATCTGTCACACGAGGTCTGAGGAGGACGATCTCTCACAACGAGGTTGAGGAGTACAGATCTCTCACACGAGGTCTTGAGGAGGACAGATCTCTCACCGAGGTTCTGGAGGGAGGACAGATCTCTTACACGAGGTCTGAGGAGGACAGATCTCTCACACGAGGTCTGAGGAGGACAGATCTCTCAACAACGAGGTCCTGAGGAGGACAGATCTCTTTACATGAGTCCTGAGGAGGACAGATCTCTCTCGTGTCTGAGGAGGAATCAGATTCTCACATGAGGTCTGAGCTCTCGAGGTCTGAGAGGACAGATCTTCCCGAGGTCTGAGGTGGACAGAATCTTCTCACACGCAGGTCTTGAGGAGGCAGATCTCTCACACGAGGTTGAGGAGGACAGATCTCTCACACGAGTCTGAGGAGGACAAGATTCTCTCACACGATGGTGCTGAGGAGACAGATCTCTCAACGAGGTCTGAGGAGGACAGATCTCTCACACGGGTCTGAGGAGGACAGATCTCTCACACGAGCGTCTGAGGTGGACAAGACTGTCACACGAGGTCTGAGGAGGACAGATCTCCACACGAGGTCTGAGGAGGACAGATCTCTCACACGAGGTCTGAGGTGACAGATCTGTACACGAGTCTGAGGAGGACCAGATTCTCACACGAGGTCTGAGGAGTCAGATCTCTCACACGAGGTCTGAGGAGGACAGATCTTCCACGAGGTCTGAGGAGGACAGATCTCTTACACGAGGTTGAGGAGGACAGATAACTCACACGAGGTCTGAGGAGGACAGATCTCTCACATGAGGTCTGAACTCTCGGTCTGAAGGAGGACAGATCTCATTCCGAGGTTCTGAGTGGACAGATCTCTCCACGAGGTCTGAGGGAGGACAGATCTCTCACACGAGGTCTGAGGAGGACAGATCTCTCAAGAGGTTGAGGAGGACAGATTCCACACGAGGTCTCGAAGGAGGACAGATCTCTTCACACCAGGTTGAGGAGGACAGATCTCTCACACGAGGTATGAGGAGGACAGATCTCTCTGTCGATGTCTGAGAGGACAGATCTCTCACACGAGGTCTAGGAGGACAGATCTCTCCTTCTCGATGTCTGAGAGGACAGATCTCTGTCGAGGTCTAAGGAGGACAGATCTCTCACATGAGGTCTGAGGAGGACAGATCTTCTACACGAGGTATGAGGAGGAAGATCTCTCTCTCGATGTCTGAGAGGACAGATTCTCAGCACGAGGTCTGAAGGAGGCCAGATCTCTCACATGAGGTCTGAGGAGGACAGATCTCTTACACACGAGGTCTGAGGAGGACAGATCTCTCTAGAGGTCTAAGGAGGACAGATCTTCACACGGGTCTGAGAGGCAGAATCTCTTACACGAGGTGTGAGGAGGACAGATCTTTCAACAGAGGTCTGAGGAGGACAGATTCTCTCACACGAGTCTGAGGAGGAAGATCTCTCACACGAGGTCTGAGGAGGACAGATCTCTCACACGAGGTCTGAGGAGGACAGATCTCTCACCTAGGTCCTGAGGAGGACAGATCTCTCAACACGAGGTCTGAGGAGGACAGATCTCCTCACACGAGGTCTGAGAGGAACAGATCTCTCACCGAAGGTCTGAGGAGGACAGATCTCTCACATGAGGTCTGAGCTTCGAGGTCTGAGAGAACAGATCTCTCCGCGAGGTCTGAGGTGGACAGATTCTCTCACACGAGGTTGAGGAGGACAGATCTCTCACACGAGGTCTGAGGAGTACAGATCTCTCACAATCGAGGTCTGAGGAGGACAGATCTCTCACACGAGGTCTGAGGAGGACAGATCTCTTACACGAGGTCTGAGGAGGAGATCTCTCACACGGTCTAAGGACGATTCTGCACATGAGGTGAGCTCTCAGGTCTTGAGGAGGACAGATCTCTCCGAGGTCTTGAGGTGGACCAGATCTCTCACACAAGGTCTGAAGGAGGACAGATCTCTCACACGAGGTCTGAGGAGGACAGAATTCTCTCACAGAGGTATGAGGAGACAGATCTTCACCGAGGTGCTGAGGAGGACAGATCTCTCACAGAGGTTCTGAAGGAGTACAGAATCTCTCAACACGAGTTGAGGAGGACAGATTCTCACACGAGGTCTGAGGAGACAGATCTCTTACACGAGGCTCTGAGGAGGACAGTCTCTACACGAGGTCTGAGGAGGACAGATTCTCACATGAGGTCTGAGCTCTCGAGGTCTGAAGGAGGAACAGATCTCCTCCCGAGTCTGAGGTGGACAGATCTCCACACGAGTCGAGGAGGCCAAGATCTCTCACACGAGGTCTGAGGAGGACAATCCTCTCACACGAGGTCTGAGGAGGACAGATCTCTCAACACGAGGTTTGAGAGGACAGATCTCTCAACGAGGTCTGAGGAGGAAGTCTCTCACAGAGGTCTGAGGTGACAGATCTGTCACACGAGGTCTGAGAGACAGTCTCTCACACGAGGTCCTGAGGAGTACAGATTCTCACACGAGGTCTGAGGAGGACAGATCTCTTCACACGAGGTCTGAGGAGGACAGATCTCTTACACGAGGTCCTGAGGAGGACAGATCCTCACATGACGGTCTAGCTCTCGAGGTCTGAGGAGGACAGATCTTCCGAGTTGAGGTGGACAGGATCTCTCACACGAGGTATGAGGAGGACAGATCTCTCACACGAGGTTGAGAGGAGAAGATCTCTCACACGAGGTCTGAGGAAGGACAGATTTCTCTTCACACGAGGTCTGAAGGAGGCAGATCTCTTACAACAAGGTATGAGGAGGACAGATCTCTCTCTGATGTCTGAGGAGGACAGATCTCTCACACGAGATCGAGGAGGACAGATCTCTCTCTCGATGTCTGAGGAAGGACAAGATCTCTGTCGAGGTCTAAAGGAGGACAGATCTCTACATGATGTTGAGGAGGAACAGATCTCTTACACGAGGTATGAGAGGACAGATCTTCTCACACGAGTCTGAGAAGGACAGATCTTCACATGAGGTCTGAGCTCTCGAGTCTGAGAGGACGATCTCTCCCGAGGTCTGCAGGTGGACAGATCTCTCAACGAGTCTGAGGAGAAAGATCTTCTCCACACGAGGTCTGAGGGAGGAAGATCTTCACACGAGGGTCTGAGGAGGACAGATCTCTCACACGAGTTGAGGAGGCAGATTCTCTCACACCAGGTCTGAGGAGGACAGATCTCTACACGAGGTATG